>OZ010584.1:121182628-121240128 GCA_963932145.1 Acanthosepion lycidas | reverse complement strand
ACCCGAAACGCCTAATCAGACCGTTTGAAGTAATAAATCTATCGAATTAAAAATAAACTATATATATATATATATATATATATAATATATATATATATATATATATATATATATATATATATATATATATATATATATATATATATATATATATAGTTTACACACACATACACGCACAAATATATATATATATATGTGTGTATGTGTGTGTAAACTATATATATATATATATATATATATATATATATATATATATATATATATATATATATATATATATATATATATATATATATATATATATATATATATATATATATATATATATATATATATATATATATCTATACAGTTTTACGGTGAAATATATTTATGGAAAAATGCTCAGTATAATTTATAAAGTGTGAGTAATTATAAAAGTGGTCGCTGAGGTCAATACTGAATGGTGATAGACTGTTTCATGATGAACGCCATCTTCAGGCCACAGATAAACGCATATATACAGTGTTCGATGGATTAATTGCCGTATAAAAAACACAAAATTGAGGATAACACATCATTTTAACAGATAATATTTACCAATACTGAAGAGTAAATTTCTTCAGCAAAATCCCCCTTCGTCTCTTCTGGACAGTCTCCTTGTTTAAGTTAGTGAATGCTGCCATAACCCCAATTTTGTTGGTCTCTTGCTCAACTACGTCCCACACATAATAATGAAGAGGGTTGCAGTGTGGGGAGTTAGCTGGCCAAATATAACAGATGATGTGGTATTAGTTATATAACATTAAAGTAATTTGTGACTAATCCCTATTTTCCTTTCTTGAGCCAATATACAATCAACGGCAATGATCTCTTCCCATTGAATCGTAATCCTCTGATTTTGTAGTTAATTTCATCGAATTTCTATTCCATTCCCTAAATTGTCTTTCTCTCCTTATGTTACTACATTTTATTGAAACCTCGCGAAATCAAAATGATTAGGATTATCCCATGTGTTAAAACAAAACGTCTTGTAAAGTTTATCAAAAATAATTTCCCTTCATTTATTATTCCAAAGCCTATAATTTTATCTCCACTGCTATATTAGAATTTTGCAGTCATTCACTTCTTTGCTCCACGGCACCGCTTAGTCGCAATGTTTTGTGTTTGCGTGTGTGCGTGAATCAATGTGTAAACATGAGGAGTGCAAGATCTTGTTTGAGATATCAAGAGAACGTAGGCCAGTTTTCGGCAAACTTACCAATGGCCATCCAGACCCCGTACGGCATAATCGTTTTTATGCAACCCGCACCCTACTGGTCCAACACTGCCGTCTGTGGCTCTATCAGCCAACGTCCTCTCAAGCGAAGTGCCCCCGACCCGCTCCGCAGATTGCGACTAGCGGGCCCTGGAAGATAAGAAAAAGCAATTAGTAAATGAGTTTTTAGGGGAGACCTGTCTCCCAGAGGAGAACACGGCTTCGTATCAGATGATTAACGAATCATTTAGCGTGGATCGGCGTGCCGAGACTGACCGGTGAAATAGGAAATAATCACTGTCACGGGGAGATGGAATCAAACAGAATTCAGTAAAGTTCTGCAAATTTTAGAACAGAGAAAGAGAGAGATAGAGAGAAAGAGAGAGAGAGATGTAGACGAGTGAGATATAGAGAGAAACAGGGTTAGGGTTGGTGCTAGCCGTATAGAGAGAGATAGAAAGAAAGATAGAGAACGACAAAGTTAAACACTGAACTAGGAAATGATAAAGATCTACACAAATATATATACAACACCTCGTACCCATTAGATATATATATATATAATGCACGTACACATTCACACAAACTCGCACACACACATATATGTAAATATATATTTATTTATATCTCTATATCCATGTATGTTTGCCTCAACACGTAAAGACACATAATATTTTAAAGTTATCTCGCATGAAAATAACATTATATAACGTATATATATATATATATATATATATATATATAAATTATATAAATATCATTGCATATAGTGTCTGTCGGAAAATTTATAGAAAATATATAAATACACACACACACAAATATATATATATATATATATATATATATATATATATATATATATATATATATATATATATATATATATATATGTGTGTGTGTGTGTATGTATGTATGTATGACAAAATATCGAATATGGTTTTATGGTGTGATATACTTATGTGAAATTGCTCAATAAAAGAGTATCTCTCGATATCGATACACAATGGTCAGTTGTCCTTTTTAATTAATTAGTTAATTTTCTAGCGTTAGAACATACGGCAGATGCAATGAAATTTAAATAAAAACTATGTATTCTCGAAGTGAGGCAGGATTTCCCAAGCAAGCTTGAAAAGATGCACCTGCAATGTTTCCCATTCAGGCCCTTAAATGTCCACAGTCACGATGAATGTTTGCATTTCAAATGGGAGTTGAGCGCTTGAACGCATCCAGTCTTAAGTTTACCCATGACCTCGTGGTTTAATATGCTGCGATAATGGTCGCCATATTTAATCTATAGATCTCTGCCATCATTTTCGAGTCTTGACAGAATTTAACATTCTTTACACTTTGTGGAGAAAGAATTGCCTAACTTTTGTCATTCTATCTCTCTTTTCATAGTAACTGTTCAAATGAGCTTTATTCTTTAGTTTCACCAGACATTTACACCCAAAACACACACCATGCTTTCACCGCCATGTTGAAACAATCGTTTAATTCGTGTTCCAAATGTATATAAAAAGTTCCACTTGGTCAGCTTTTGATCAAGATTTACCATTTTGTGCAATTGTCTCTATCGTGGGAATGCTAAGCTGAACATTAAATCTCATCAAGTCAAGAATACATTGTCTTTATTCCTCATAATAGTTTAATCGTACAAAAATATCAAATCTCACTCCTCATTCAACATTACCATTTTAATGTTAACATCCCACTTGGTATGGCTCTCAAGTATCGTATTGTGTAAATTCTATTACGGAATATTAAGCTAGAATAGGCGTCCTATTATATATAATAAAAAATTAAATAGTAATGTCGCACCCGTAAAAATGATCTAAATACAGCCCAACATGAAAAATACATATTAGAGATTCTATAATCAATTAAATATAACGATTCAAATATCTGTGATATGTTTTAACAGAAGACGGGATGTGAGACACTGAGATCTGAAGGCCCATTGGCACAGCGAATAATGCCTTCCAAAATGATTAAGAAACAGGAAAATTGCGTTAGAAATAAAGAAAAGACTATTGAACTGTTAGGTATAACCAGACTTTCTGCTACTGAATACTGGAAAAATTCCTAAAAAATGAAGAAGAAACTTGAAATGTTCTACAGAAGGATGCTGAGAATACTGTCGACCAAACATGTGAGCTACGTCGAGATCATTGAAAGAATTGAAATAAAAATAACACGGGGAAGAGCGAGTTGAAATGTCTAGGGCAAATAATGAGGAAAGAACGGTTGGAAAATATGACACTCACAGGACAGATTGAAAATAAGTGCGAGAGAGGAAAAAATGCATAACCTAACCAGCGACCGTGAGTAAATGGATGGTAGGACATGTTTTAGGAGAGGTAACAAAAAAATAATTATTAAGAGCTATGAAGGACAGGAAAATGTGGAGATCCATGATCGCCAACCCGTTGAAATTACATAGAAGAATATGGATTCACATAAGGTTACTTAATCTAAGTCCTTCCGAAATAAAATTTGTATTAACTGTGTATTCTGCTAAAATGCTATATGTTTTATGTAAATATATGCATATGTGCTCGTACATACTGATACAGCAACTACACAAACACACACACACCCTCTTCACACACACACACACATATGTATATGTTTATATCTATTTTTATGGTAAAATCGTCATTATATTTTATACTATTTGGTATATAAATATATCGATTCGTAAATGTTTGTATATTGTACGACTCCACACATAGAAATAAGATATTTATATCTATAATAATCTGAATAATGTAATACTAGTCAAGTCAAGGTCCAAATAATAAAGTTTTAGTCTGAAGAGGATAAAGATTATTTTATTTTGATATAAGTGATCAGCAAAATTATGATATTGTGGAAACATTTTGGTTTGTAAACGGTAAAATGTAGGATTTTGTCAAAAGTGTTTTGTCAAGTATCAGCCTCAGAACCTTATTGATCAAAAATAGGATTAATATCGGGGATAAAAGTCTATTTCCGAACGGAAATATTAAAAATATACATTACCTACCCTCGGTTGTATAGTCTTTTTTTTTTCCGAAACTATCTCTTACTTTTCAGAATTTTAACTAGAGTATGGCTAATCAAAATAAATATATGAAAAGTGTGTGTATATAAATGTAAATAAATATATATATATGTATAATTATTTATATATTATATGCGCGGTACTTATTAGAAAGCGCTCAATATCAGAGATAGAGCTAACATATATGGTTGGATAGATGTGAGCTTGTGACCCTGGGTTTAACGCTTTAGCGATCGTCAGACAAACCCAAACCCAGGGTCACAAGCTCACATCTATCCAACCATATATATATATATATATATATATATATATATATATATATATATATATATATATATATTTGTATATGTAATAATAATTATATATATGTATATACATATAATATAAAATAATTCATATATATGTATGTGTGTGTGCCTAAGAGAGAGAGAGAGAGAGGGGGGGAGAGAGAGAATAAAGATATTTAAAATATAATGCACTTGCTGATTTTTCATAAAAGTAAACGTAAATAAATTATCCGGAAATAATTACTCCTACTTATCTGTAAGTATCGGTTAATTAAATATATGAATCATAAAATATTTGTCAAATTCGATAAAAAGGATTCTATAGTGCCAATTACTTTAAGTGTGTCTATAAACTAATGTACACAAAGCGATTGCTGGATATTGATACGTAGTAAGATAAACTCTTCCACCATTCGCTTGTGTAATGAGTTTTTGCCTCATCGTATGTCCCTATATTGTAACACTCTTGTAAACTAAGCATAATAAATAGCTACGTACTTCGCGCAGTTGCAGTTAGTTGCAAAGTAATATCGAAAATAGTGACTTTATTTAGTGTGATACCTAACGAATGAACTAGTTTTATCGTTGACTGATGACAGACTAAACTATATATATATATATATATATATATATATATATATATATATATATATATATATATATATATATTATTTCAGGATCATTTTCAAAGTTATTCAAGATGATATTTGCCTTGTCTAAAATTCTAAATTTCTGTCTTCGAATAACAAGGTACTTCACAGTTTTCACGTACAATTTCATTTTCAGAGTTTTTTTCATAGCTATTTGAACTGTCGTAGCTGAAACTCCTCTCTCACATGCCAAGCATGGGTTGAGTTGAAACTTTTTAAAATGATCTTCGATTAAGTTTCCATGTGTCTTCTACCCAGACAATAATAATTGATATTATACGATAATCAACGATTATTTAGTGCTTTATCGACAATTTCATAAGAATTAATCAACACACAGACACTCAACTACTTCCATATATTCAAGTACCAAATATGAGGAGATGAATCCAAAATACGAGGCTTTATAAAATAATTTTTTACCTCCTTTAATTATTTGGTAAGTTGTATTTCGTATTTCTTCAAACTGAGTGGCAAATATTTCATTTTATAGTCTTATTCGCAATAGACTATACTTGTGGTAATATTGTGTCATAAACTCATTTACGAACAAATAAATCTGTTAAATATTTTGATAAAAATTATCAGTCGGAGAGGCTGTATCAGGAAAAAATATATAGAATAACATATATATATATATATATATATATATATATATATAGATAGATAGATATATAGATATATATATATATATAGAGAGAGAGAGAGAGAGAAAGAGAGAGAGAGATTAAATGAAAACATTTATAGCCCTTTTCTCTTTTTTTCATATTGTTCTTTTACAGACATACTGATTCCGAAATTATGCGTTCTCTCTCTCTCACACACACGCACACAAACACAGACTCACACACACGCGCGCATATATATATATATATATATATATATATATATATATATATATATATATATATATATATATAATAACAATAATAATAATAATAATAATAATAATAATAATAATAATAATAATAATAATAATAATAATGTGGCATATGGGAACATCAACAATCCCTGTTGTCGTTGGAGCCCTAGGACTGGTTGGAAAAGATTGCAGTAGACTAATTGCAGGGATTCCTGGAAGCCCATACCTCAAGGAGATACAAAAAATTGTTCTGACACTTTACGAAGGGCTCTATCTATGTAATTATTTTATTTTATTTTATTTTTTTATTTTTTTTGTCAGTGAAAAGTGTCATGATGCCATTTCTAACCTTAGGTCCCTGGGTGGGACCCGGAAAGAAATGTGTAAACGCCAGAAAGCAAAGAAAATAAAAATGATAATAATAATAATAATAATAATAATAATAATGGTGGTGAATCGGGCCGCCACCATCATATCGATAACATCCACATGTCATGCTCCTGATGAATCGACTATAGTGAGATTCGATCTTGCGATTCATACCTAAATATATGATGGTGTAAAAAAAAGTACTCGACCCGATATATCCCAATATCTGACCAAATAACTTCATATAAAATATTCTACAAAAATCCTTTCTTGGTTAGGCCGGTTATTTTCCGTTGTCTCCTTCTATATAAACTGAGTTAGTTTTCTCTAACAATGTGTATACGGGTGAGTATGACAGTAAACATTTTCAGTGAGTGAGAAGCGTTCTGTATTTTCAGTTGAAGGTTTTCAAATCGTTAATGCACTTGGAAGCTGATGTGTAACGATGCAGCTCGCCAGTTAATCGATTAGACCCTAATTAACCAAATGAAAACTGCTATGTTACACGGATGCTTTTGGAATCTCAGACAGCAAAATGCTTACTTACACCAAAAAGAATCAACCTGAATATTAACTGAGAGTGACAGTCTGGCGTGACAACACGTATACTTCTCGTAACAACAAGCGACGTTGGGTTCACGAGATGTCAGTGTCTATAACGAAACACGATTTGAAGGCCAATGACACTGGAAACAGTGAAAAGATTTAGTCTGAGACCAACGGACGGTACGAAAAGTAGCTGATAATGAAGGTGAACGGCATATATACCGAATAGTACAAATATTATCGTCACACCCAGCATATTAAAGAGAAGTCAGTCTTGTCATCATTACTCTTGTCAGTTTCAGAAATAAAATCAATAAATATTTTATATAAATGACTTCGTTTATTTCTGATCGATATACCTGCTTTCGGCAAGAATATCAATTTTGTTCAGACGACAGTAAAGCTGTATAGAGATTTAAGTTATAAATACCTAAATCAAGACGTGTACAAAACGTGCAATGCGACCGGGAGAAAGAGTCCACACAAAAATCCTCACGATACATCGCTTGTTCATGCAAATTCAAATAAAAGGGGTCCAAGCCGTTCGGAGCCCAGAGATACACGAAGTAAAAATCAACTTTAACCTGATGGCATTATTTATTGAAACATAAACTGTATTGATATAAGTATAACCCGGAAACTTGGGACATCGGAAATATTCACCGAAAATTAATATTTTTGTCCTATGAGTTCCACAAATTTGTGTCTGATTTAGTTTAACTATCTTTCCATAAACAAAAAATGAAGAAAAATAGCAATTTTCCACGAAAGTATCGTGTAATTCTTCAAGGGAAGCGATTTTTATCGAAATATATATTTACTTAGCAAGAAATATCCTTTAAATTGTTTAATGCTGATGAAAATTGAAGTTTTTCATCCGCTAATCGGAGTGACAATCATTTTAGTATTTTATGTCAATTTGGAATTGTCAATAAACTAGGAGTCTCTATACAGATTAGAAATTGTGGAAGAAACATAGTCAAATATATTTATATAATAAAGAATAGAAGATAATTTAACGGTACAAAATAACTAAAATAAACTAACTGGAATTATAGTATATTAACGGCATATTAATATATATTTATTAAATTAATATATATTTATTAAATTAAATAACAGATTTAATTAATTAAAACAACTGAAATTAATACGCAGCTGTCATCCGAGGAAATATATATTTATGCAAGGATTAATTTATTATTTACAGAACGCAGTAATAAATGTGAGGAAAGAGATATATGATTGTGCTGTTTTAATAAGAACATATCAAGCGTATTAGCATATGTAATTGAAACGATATACAGGAAAATTAATGAAGGTTTAAGAAAACAAGAAAAATATTTAATTTATATGTAATCAATAATCAGAAATAGTAATAAATTCGATGTTTCTCCTTATTGTATCCGGGTTAGTTGTCTCTGCACACGAATTTTTTTTTTTCATGGCAGTTAAATTGATTGGAAAAAAAAAACATAAATTAAAATTTGAATTTAATTCTCAAATTGGGAACAATAAAAGGGAGGTAATTCCTTACTGAGTTTTTACAACAGACATTTTGTTTATCGTCGGGAAATGAGAAAAATAACGTGATTAAAAATGTGACATTCTCTTGCGCCTGTCAGTTTCGTAATGTTTTAATGAATCTGAAAATATTTTATAATGGTAGCTGCCTGAAAATGGCAGAGGAAGGCAGTCAAATAATTGATATCCGTGTATAATCATCTTTTCAATAATAAAACTAAAACTTGTAATCTCTGTGTTGTTTCCATTTTTATTTACAGCATGCACAACGTAAGTGAACATGGCTTGGCAGGTAAGTTTCTTAGAAAGACTCTTACTTCCAAAGTGAACTCGCATAAATTCTGAACTGAAAATCAGCCAAATAATGGGTAAAATAACGATAAAGAACGAATAGAAAACGTTTATCAATCATTTTCTTAAAGCTTTTTATCAGGGAATGAGTGATGGAGTAAAAGGAAAAAGCAATTTTGGTGTTTTTATTTTTGTCTTGTCTGATTTTCATTGGTTAATCCTGTTTCCAGTTTATTGTTAATCAAACAAAGTTAGTATAAATTGTAGTGGTCGAAAGTCAAGAAAAGACAAGGTTCCCATTCGAAGGTCCAAGAAATTAACAGATTCCACAAACTGAAACGACATAAATATTGCTTTATATAAGTAAGTGTATAATAATTCTAGTTTGTTTGTGGGATTCAAATGATGATGCATATTCGTAACATTGTTTCTGTGTATATGTTTAGTAGACATTCTATTTTTAATTTTTCGCATGTTGAATTGAGGACGTTTACACACACAAACACACACACACACATATATATATATTATATATATATATATATATATATATATATATATATATATATATATATATATATATTATAAATTTACTTATTTAAAAATATGGTTCCATCGCTACACAGGAATTACCATGTTTCAAAAACAGAAACTATAATCTTCAAATACAATTATAGAATTAAATTAAATTAAAGTCTCAAGTTCTGTTTCAATTTCAAGCGAATTTTGGAATTTTAGGTTCCACAATTCGATGGAAATGAAACAGTACTAGAGACTTTAATTTAATTATTTAATTGAATTTGAAGTTTTAGCTTCTCTTTTTGTAATATGGTAATTCTTGTGTAAAGATTGAACTATATTTTTAAATAAGTAAATTTGTAATATTTATGCTCTGTAGATTTGCATTGAGCACTGTTTTGTAAAAATAAAAAATATTAATAAGAACACGGGATTATATATCTTACTGTTCTTTCTCTTTAACTATATATATATATATATATATATATATATATATATATATATATATATATATATATATATATATATATATATATATATATATATATATATATAAAATAAACAATGAAGACAGAAGCGACAGGCTGTTACATGCTGGACGCAATCGAGTGTTTACTTCAATGTTCAATTTTATATTTATATTTACATACGCTATATCTTTGATATTGATCATTTTTTCCCATAAATACAGCACACCTTAAAACTATATTTCTTCATATATATATATATATATATATATATATATATATATATATATATATATATATATATATATATATATATATGGATGCAATAAAATTTGGTTATGTAATATTATGTTTTTGACGTGTGTTATAGTTATTATAGGAATATTGTTGTTATTAGACATTGGAAGTAAATCTCCCCTTACAGAATTGTATTCTGTGATTAAAAGGATTGAATTTGTAAAATCAAACTTATGGACATTTTTTCATCCTGTATATGACTAGCGAGTTTTCTGAATGAAGGTCTAAACGTAAATGTCTTTTATGTTTTTAGAAATGTGATTTTAACTTCCGTCATGTCTCGCTGGTATAAATGCTTTTTCCTTGTAAGAGATTTAATTGTTGGGTAAAGGCATCTGATTTAATGTTGAATTTATGTTTCTTTTTAATTATATCTCCGATTGTCTTGGACGCGGGGGTGAATATCCTAATATTAGTGGTAACTAATTTCTTTATAATATATTTATTTAGAATATTTTAAATAAATTTTCTTAGAGATAAGGAGAATATTATGTCAATTATCATTTTAATAATTCTTCTCGTTATTTATCGCATTTTGGTTTTGAAGAGCTAAAGCAATTGCCAACAATTTGTGTCTCTATCATTTAAGAATGTAATCAGATGAAATTCGCATTATGCCTGTGAGTTCATAATCAGATCATTAATAAATATCTACGCAGATATTAGATCAATATATTAGTCCATCACCCAAATCCTACATGACCAGTGCCCGACTTGTAGCATTCAATATCTCCAATCTCGTAGCTTTTCTTCACCTCAAAACATACCCTGCATTCTTGACTTTCAACGATGAATGGTGGTTTTCTCAAAGGGGAAAGGCCTTCTTGATTTGAAAGGCCTTCTTGATTTGAAAGGCTCAAGTTTACTCCTGACATCAAGTGGAAATCGTATATAATTTTTGGGCTACTTAAGCTAGTAAAATGATCTGTTCTTTTCTCGCATAAGAAACAACCTGAGTCCTCCTTCTATACACTGTCTTTACAAGAATCAGATCAGACAAAAACTGGAATAATGCCGACTTGTCTGGATTGGGGCTGCCTAGTATTGTCTTTTTCAAACTTAACTGGGTTCAAAGCTATCAGTGCCACCAAGAGAGCAATGAATTATTTCGCAATATTCCACCTTTTCACCACATACGAATCGATGCTAACCATTTACTACTTGATTGTTTTCGCATGGGAAATGTTTAAACGAACAACATTCATTCGTTCCACCATGTCTGACCTTCAGGGTTCAGATCCACTCTGCCACATACGTTGGGACTGGGCATCCCTCGATCATATTTCGTTGTTAAGAAGAAAGTTACAATTAAACAGATTCTTCTCGTGAACTGCTAATTTCTACAGATCCCCAAGAGGAGATTTCCCGGATCACTACAATATTAAACTCTTTTCAAATCAAGGGTCTTGAAAATTTGCCTTCTAAAGTTAACCTGACATTTGCTGAAGAAATAAACTTTGTGGTTTTAAGCATCGATGATATTGTGTGGATCCTCAGAATTGAAATTAATTTCAGAATGCATATTTCAGAATACTAGTTGATTTCGCTACTGGTTGATTGCGCTACTGGTTGATTGCGTTAACTTAACTTAGAAAGCTAGTAATATTTTTAATATCTGTTTACAATTAATTATGCTAAGTATGTTATTCACAAAGTAATGTCATACTTTTAATGTGTTTATATTTCTGTATAATGTGCTGCCATAGGGAATGTTTCGAAACTTTGACAGCAATTGTGATTGGACAGCCTATGTAAGATATTGTATTTTTTTAAAATCTTCTTATATATAATCTCCAATAAGACGAGTGAACATTTTAAAACTATAATTATTTTATACAAAGGATTGTATATTAATGTACTTTAAATTTAATTTAGGAGTCGTAAATAAAACCGTATAAGTTAATATAAAATGTATTTTTAAAAATAATGTGTCTGTATATATATATATATATATATATATATATATATATATATATATATATATATATATATATATATATAAGAAATGGTACTGAACAATATTCGGACAGAATATCTTGCCAAATTACTATGATCAAATCGCAGAATATTGATTTCGGGATGTCACTTGGTTTGAAAATTTTTCTTTAGCACTGCAACATCTTTGTGCAAATCTATGTACCTCTATCTATGTACCTCTATCTATGTAAACACACATATGAGCATGAAACGCATGGCTCATTTGTGTGTCTATCAACCTGATGAAAATCTGAAGATATCTTCTTATATGTGTTCTCGTGAGAAGATATGGCCAGAGGATCATGCTTGAACCCTATCGACTTTTTGAACTCCAATTTTAAATACTCTTCAGTTTTGTTTCACATTCAGGCAATATTAATTTGCCTGTTTCTTAGTAATTTTAATTATACTTGCTTCAGAACAATAATTCAAGCTTTCTGAAAAACTAATCTACTAAAGACGAGATAGAGCTATATTTTTTAATATTGTTGTATTTATATAAATGCTCGTGAATAATTTACACATGACGTACAGGAAATAAAGTTCGTCGGCGCGTGATATCGTCAATTAGACTTCAAATTCCGGGCAATCTGTATCGTTCATTTCGCGATAAGGCTCTTTCAAAATCGAAAAACAAATGCTTGAATTGAATTTCTGAGTTATGGCAAAAAAAACAAAAAAACAAAACAAAACAAAAAAACAAAAGGGTATCTAGGTATTAAGTTTAAAAACCCATAGCAGAATGTCCGTCAAAGAAATTCTATGAGTCATAGAAATAGTGAAAAATGTTTTTGAGTAACTAAATAAAGTATTAACCGATCGGAAAATATCCGTAGAAAGAAGATAGTGATGAACTCCCATACATTACATAATCTCTTAATGAAAGTTAATGTTGTATATTCCCCTTATAAATAAGGAATACTTGACAGGACAGAGAATGATGCAGATACCAAGAACAAAATTGATTTGAAACAAGAATATATTTGGAAAAAAAAAAACTACAAAGAAATCCATATAAACAATCAAACAAAGAAAGCTGTATATATTTCATACATAAAAGAAATAAAGTCTTAAAGAATTTAACAATCAAATTAAATGAAAGAGAAGCAAGAGAAACAGTGATAACCAAAATCATAATTTTGATGAAATAATCGCTGGCAAATATAGAATCGTGAATGAGAGGAGGGGTAGACGAACAAGAATTACTAATAGAAACAAAACATCGGAGTTGTGTATTGACATGATGGCAGATATTTTATATATAGAGAAAAATAGAAAGCTTACTATTGGCTGTAACATGAATACACCTTTTTAGATGGACTGAGTTAATGATGAAAGCCTACGGGACTCCGCAACTAAGACATGTATGGAAATATGGAAATACTTGTTAATTAAGTACGGATCTATGGTTAGCTATTTTACATGACTAAGGATAGCAGCGTAGATGAACTAAATTTGTTCGCTATGTTTTGTAATGACATGTATTGTTTACATGAGAAAAATTCTAAATAATTGTGCGAATATTTTGAGGAGAAAAATTAATCTTCTTTATCACAATTTCATGTTCAGTCTAAAGGCATTACTTAGCTGGTAAAGCATGTTAGATTGCCTGCACATATTTGAATGACAAACTGTGTCTGCAAACTGTTTTCGATGTTGCCATGAATCTTTTAATATTAATTAGGATTTCCTTTTATCGGTGGATGGATCCGTATTTTTATTTGGAGAGGAAGGTAATATTAGAAGTTGTTTACAATATGTCTTTGATCCTAATTTAAACCAATACAGGAATATGCATGATTTCTTTTTTCGCACTGATCCAATGTGCAAATTTCTTTCGGGTTCTTTATTCACTGTCACCTAAAATCTTATTAAATTTAAATATGCAGCGGCAATCATTTGTAAATTTGAAAAGGTATCCTCAATATATGTGAATTCATCATCTAAATATTTTGCTGAACAGATGCGAAGATCCCTTAAGTATAATCCAATAATAATACCCCTCTTATTGTTAGTATCATGGTGAGAGTAAAAGTGTAAATAGTCATTTTTACATGTGGGTTTACGATATACTTTGAATTCTAATTTATTTTTTTTTATTTTTAATGAGTAGTATGTCTAAAAAAGTAAAGAATGATTAGACTCAAGTTCATAGGTAAATTCTATAGTAGGTTCTATTTTATTTAATCTATCAGTAATATCATTTAAATCATGTTTATGTGGATAGATAAATAAAATGTCATCGATGTATCGGAAGTAATGTGGAATGACATGATACACACACACACACACACACACACACACACACACATATATATATATATATATATATATATATATATATACATATCAATTAAATGAAAATACGTAGAATTTATTTGTATAATATATATAGATGGAGCGCATGTTGACATGCATGAACACACACGCACAAACACACACGCGTACGTATGTATACAGATCACGATGAATAAATTGTCGCCTAAATTGCACAAAAGTCAAAATAACACTGAGATCTCATTTTAACAGATATATTTACCAAAATTACAGAAATATCTTGAAATACTAAAGAGTAAATTTATTCAATAAAATCACCATTGTTTTAAACAAAGGCTTCCAGACGACTTCGGAATCACCTGCAACTCTTCTGGACGGTCTCCTTGTTTAAATTGGTGAATGCTCTCATAATACTTTTCTTCAGTTCATCTTTGGTGTTTCAAGGAGTTTTGTTGGTGTCACGTTCTACTGCACTCCATAGAGATTAATCACGGGGTTGCGGTCTAGGAGATCTAAGTGATCGCAGAAAATATCTGACAGCCATGATTGGGTTCTGCTATTTAGGTGGCATGGTGCCAGACATAGCCTTTTTCAGCCCCCAACCTCTTGGCCCAGGGCAGCACTACTTCCTGAAGGCAAGATGTAGGCCTCAGGGTTCTGTCTGAGGCCCTGTTGGAAGGGAGACAACGTCGCCATTACTAGTGATCAAACACCTTTTTTATATCATTTGATTCATCCAACTATTTCCAGACCTTCTGCACTGTCATCAGATTAACACCCAAACACTCTTAACTGTTTATATTGGACTTTCCACCGCGAATGACAGGCAGAACAGCACGTCGTTTCCAAATGTCTGACGGAGTGAATGCCATTATGTTGGCCTTTTTCTTAGAGACGGTGGCCACCCTTCCCTACTATACTGTGCAGTCAACAAAATCCAAAACAAACAACGCGGATTGGCTAAATTAAAAATATAAAATGGCGAAAATTTACCCATCTCAACGTGTATACACACACAAGCACATTATATATATATATATATATATATATATATATATATATATATATATATATATATATAGTGTGTATATATATATATATATATATATATATATACATATATATATGTATATATATATATTATATATATATGTATATATATAGTGTATATATATATATATATATATATATATATATATATATATATATATATATATATACACTTGTATTCAACTTTTTCAAGTTGCTTTCAGAAATGGAGGAAATTAAAACGACTTTTTTTGCAGACGACTTTTTAAAAAAGAAATATTCACTTATTTCAAAGAGGGTAGGGCTTCACAGATAGAAAAAATATCATGAAAGATGCAATTTATTAAAAGTAAAAAAAAATAGCCGCGCATTTATTCGTGGTAAGTAAATAAAATAGGTAAAAAAATAAATAAGGTTTGACTGCGAATGACACTCAAGCTTTGAACTCTTTGCCTCTTTATCTGATTCAGCTATATCGTCGAAGGTCTTTTAAATTACAGACACGTTTCAAAATTACTATAACTTTCTGAACGGATTATGAAGTCGAACACATATTATATATATATATATATATATATATATATATATATATATATATATATATATATATATATATATATATATATATATATATATATATTATATACAAAGAAATAATCACACATAGAATCAATCAGCAATATTAATGCTATTATTGGCGACATCAAACGCTAGTAGTGTATAATGTATGCATTAAAATACTGTTAATCCATAGAGTGACGTGATCCTCATTTATAAAACTGTTGTCAGTTGTTTCCAGTTTATATGTTTTTAAAATGCAAGTACTTTCGAATAATCCTTTATTCATCGTCAGACATATGTTTTCCTTATAAAATCAAAAACTTGAAGACGAAATAATTATTTGTCGACCGAAAGATGTTTTTTTGAATATCGGCTATTATTGACGGTTGTGTACAATCTCGGAACGTGCAAAGACGCAACGCTAAATTTTTCAAAATTTTAAGTGAGAATTTTATTTGAACTTTTCTTGTGATGTGGTAAATCCACGTATTCTATTTTTACAAGTGTATTCAGTTAATATGTCATGAACTAAGTATGTAGTTCAATTAATATAGTGTAATGTCTTAGTAGCAGTTTTTTTTATAGGAATTTTTTTTTTTACTGCGGATCGATAGTTTTTATAAACATAAAACATTAGGCAGCATATAATTTATATACAAACTTATAAATTTATAAGTTTGCGAAATATGCAATTTTTTACTGTTCGATTAGCGAAAATTGTGTAAGAAATGTAAAAGTTTAGAAAAATGGCCAATCAATGAATAAGATCTTACACATTTTGATAGGTCATAATTAATAAAAACAAAAAATGCTAAAAATGTATATTACAAACGAATACTCCTCGGCACAAATTTATAAAACAAAATGTTATAAATTTGTATTCTTATTGAAAATCACATTACAAATACTGCACAGTAGAACATATTGCATTATAATATACGTAAATTGTTCTGTATAATTTCCTTTCGTAGTAAATTAAGGTCTTATTTGTCGGCACAATGAATTAGTAATAATATACTTATACCTTGCTTCTTGTCCGCATACAATTTGTGAATGTTCATTCGTTTATTTAACTGCGCTTTCTCCACCTTGTGAATTTGCAGGTAAATTCGAGAGCTCCAATGTCATTTCATTCATAAAACCTCTTGCAGTTTCATTAATTGAAATACCTTCTCCAAGCACAGTTTCACATCCTCCATTTTATGGGAGGTTAATCAAATGTGACCAGTGTGTCACCTGAGAGTTGAATGAAATTTTTTTTTATCTCTTATCTGATAGCTCGCTAATTCTGAAAAATATGTGCTTTTTATTGCAATATTCTGTATTTTAGTCGACTTGATTCATTCTGGATCATGTTGAAGACATGTTGATGTTCGTTATGGTATTTATTGCGCTTTTTCATTTCAAACCAACTAATTGCATATATTTCAATTATAGATTTTATAATGCTGTACAATATATATAGAGAGATCTGGTCCATAAACACATTAACTTCTTGCTTTATTTAGAGACCCAGTCTTCCAGGCAAAAAATCTAGGGTTGATTTTCTGCTCAAAATTTCCTTCTGCATATTTTAAGAACAGGCTCTAGTCATCATTTAAATCCTCCATTGCTCCTGCAGTAAGATTTAAGTTATACAGGGAGCCACTGTCATTGTTAAATTCTACGGAGCGGGGGTGAAAACTGGTAATCATTTCCACAAAATTTTCCGAGAGGACCAGTTAGTGCTAGGGATTGTTGTACTTCTATCAATGTACTGTAAATGGTATGCAATCAAATGCGATACAACGACTATTTGGCCTGTTTAGAGAACCGCGGTAATATTCGGTAACTGGAAGTACCGTGTTCGAGTAGATGGAAGCAATCTTCTAACTCTACGGAACTCTCGACCCCTCCCTAAGATCAACACAGTTTTTGATATCCCACATCATTCTCTACGCAGGGAGCGGGTTCCTCCATATCATAGTACTCCGATATGCAGCCGGTTCATGGTAGTAACACGGAAAATTGATTAACTACACCTATGCCAGGACTATATAATATCTCATTAGTTCCCGGTGAATTTTCTATGATGATTGACACGGATTATAATGCCTTATCACCCAACGTACAAAATAAACCAAACACTGCGTGTAATGAACCAGAAGAAATCGAAATTAGCGACACTGCGAATTCAGTGGGACCAATACAAAATAATATTGGAGAACACCAAATATCGGGCAAAACGAGAATCAACTCCCACGTCAAAACACGCGATCACCTTGAAGTCTACTTTGAAAAACGCGAGGACACTCGCACACATATTTTAGGGCTAACCCTTCAACTGGCGACGTCTTTGATCAGATGGGAATGTAGAGTAGATATGAAAGGTTTCTTAAGATTATGGGGGACTTCCACAGGCAGAAAAAATCTTCTTCCTCTGTTATATAAACAGCTGAATAGCGAGGAGCCAAGGGTATTTTCGTATCTGTATCACGCTTTTACGAGATTAAAGTAATTTAGAATTACTACAACTATTGCTTTTGTGGCTACTTTACAACTGAAAGACATTGGTGTAAAATATCTCATGTAGAGACTAAATATGTAGAATAATATCTTTCAATTTGCTGACTAATCTCTCTAGTACGACTGTACTTATTTCATACTTTAGACAACATCTGTGTCAATATTTCCAAAACTGGAAACTGCTTTCTCGTTCTATTTTTCACACCGAGCTTTTTTTAGACTCTTCTTTCTTCAATGGGAATCTGAAATCTGAAAATGTGGATATATGTTTAAAAACAAATCTAACATCCATGTTAAATATCACAAAATTAATAAAACTGAGAATGGAAGATTATCAGATATAAATTTACATTTTTCAATTAACTTAAATTTTGAAAATCAGGACGTGAACTAGTTCAGATTAAACAAAGAATAATAAAAGCATGCAAAGGATTAACAATAAATTCTTATGAGGGGGACAAGTGCAAAAATTAAATTATTTTTATAAAAACTTTATAAAAGAAATTTGAAATAAGAAAAATAGAAAAAAAAAGAGAAAGAGTATTGCTTAAATGGAAACAGTTTCTTCTAAAGAAATACAAAAAGACAACGTTTTAAATTAATATCAGTCACGTAGAAAATACACACTTATATAGATTAAACAAAATGTTTACTTACTGTTTCAAATAATTAAGTCTGTTATATATAAATACACAAGAAGTAATTAATTTCAGTAACAAACGAACATTCTCTGAGGGCAAATGTTTATAATGGTAAGAACTTAAATAACCCCCTTCGAAGAAATTTCCGGGTCATGGATTCGGATTGATTAAAAGTTTAAAATGAAGACAAAATTTCTTTTTTGATGAGGTTTCATGCGGATTTTTTTTTCATGAATTTAATTTTTTCCCCTGAAAAAAACAAAACCATTTGAATCCATTTCCATTGCTGACTACAAACTAACTAATTGCATTTATTATTTACATTGTATTTAATGTCCATTTTGTCTTTTTTATATTATTCAAAATTCTGATTTATTTTTTCTATGATTTATCAAGAACAAAGTAAATATTGTAACTGGAAAACATTTTAAATTGTATTTATACATTTGTTTTCGGGTACGGAATTTTTCAGTGTTAAATCTTTCATTGATCAATTTCTAAATTTCTAATGCTCCCATTTTGAATCTAAACTTAATATTTAAACCCGTTTCCTAAAACTGTTTACTGTCTGTAACGATTTGGCAAAAACAATTTTATCATCATGGATCATGTGAAAGACCAACTTTCAAATTGAGTGTAATTCAATGCTTCCAAAATCGACCTACCCTATTGATTAGCGTGTATGCTTATGAAGAAATACGAAATAGACTAAAGTAGTGCGTTTTCTAATTTGATTGGTCCAATGTTGAAAAGAAGAAAGCAAAAACGGGAACAAGAAAGTAATCGTGGATAAGCTGGGTGAAAATTTCTTTGTTGAAATGGAGAGAAGGCAAATACGCAATAGATAATTAAAATGTAAAAGGCGAAAAATGAACAACCCCATCGGCACGAAAATAAATGTAATAGAAAGTAAAACATATTTTTGCGTCATTTATTGCTGTCCTTGCTGATGTGGCTAAAAGCTGTTCACAGTTTAGCCTTGTTTTTCCAGTTGTTTTTCTTTTAAGTTTAAGATGTATTACTCTTTTCCGTAGTTTTGTAATTTCCCGCTTTATTTCCTGCTATTTTTTTTCCAATTTCCCGACATTTTCCTATTTCTCGGCTCTGGGTGAGACAAACGCACACATACATTTAAACATATTTCATATTGTCCTTTCTGGCGAATTGACGACATTTAATGAATCAATGCCATCACACTTACATGTATTCCTCGTTCCCGTAGATATATATATATATATTTTTTTTCATTTTCATTCATTGTTTTGCAGTCTTTGCCGACACCATTTCCTGTTTTATTACAATATATTTTATGTGGCTCTTGTCTCTTTTATTACAAGGTCTTGGATTATTTTTTATTGGTGTTTGTGGTTGAAAGTAAATAACAACAAGTGTTTTTCTTCTGTTTGCTATTTTCATTTTCGCCTCCGTTTTAACATATCGTTCTTATTGCGATTTACTGGCCAGCGGCTTGTGTGTTTATCCATCAGGGAGGAAATGAAATTCGATTTTATATTATGAGGCTTTTATAATGTACACTGGCATTCTCTTAAATTGTGCGTCTGTTTTCAGTCGAGACGTAGAATCAATAGTTTGTCCTACACAACTCTTTTGTATCTATGCACATATTTAGTAAACCTGAGTGCAATACAGGGCCACCTGTAGAGCTGGACAAATTTGTAATATTAAGAAGGTTAAGTATCTGAGCAGAGTAAACACCTCAATATTGACTTGCATTTTACACGTTCAAAAATCTTTAGTTATGGTCTCAAGAGGATTGACAAAATAGTTACACCCTTGTGCAAATTAATTGAAACAAAACGAATAATTCCGTTACTATTTACTTTTTTCATATTTTTTCAATGACACATGACCAAGTGCATATGTTAGTACTTCATATGTCCATTCTAAGAGTCGTTCCTTGTATATTGACCCCAGATTCTCGATTGGATTTAAATCAGGAGGGTTTCCGGCCAGTCTATAATACTTTGATTTGCTCACTGATAAGGCTTTGCAGCGTTACAATCTTCCTTGGAGTAACATCCGTTGAAGACAATGGTCTTAGGACAACTTATGGACAGTCGAGACAATAGTGCCTGGACGTTATAAAAATCTGATGCAATCAAGACTGACGCAATAGTTTCCAAGGTCAAATAAATTTAACCATAAACTCCGAAAATAGATTCATATTACTGCACATCACAAATGACCTAATCTGAGGAAAAGTAGAAATCGATTAGACCCTATCACTCCAGTGGGTTTAAAATTGATTGTATTGTGAAAGAAAGGAAATCAAAGCGATTGTTTCAATTAATTTGAAAAAAGTTGTATTTGATGCATTCTTTATAAATTGTAAATATCTTCAATACCTGTAAAAAGAGATGAAAGGCAATATATAAATATTTTATTGTTATTCGCTCATTTAGTGTTGATGGAAGTCGCCATCAGTATATTAGACTGAACTTTCGATGACAGAAGCTTCCTTAATAATCTATCATTTTATTTGCTGATTTCAACAGTGCTTCTTTTTGGATGTTTCCAACACATCCCATGATTTATATTTTTCTCTTTTCCAACACTCTTTGGGACCGACTCCAGTATTTAGATAACGACTGGCACTACTACAACTTTCAAGTAGCATAAATTCTTTAGTTCCCTCACAAAGTAGAAATATCTATTAATTTTTTCAGAAGCTTTAAGATCTGCACATTGGTCTGCCGAAATATCGAAATTTATTAACCAGAATACCGAAATCTATTAAAAGGGACATCGAAATCTTTTAACCGGAATATCGATATCTATTAAACTTCATATTTTCAGGTAATTATTGACTGATATTAAATTACCTCTCGTAGAATGGATTGGTCGTTAAACAGTATTTTGTTTTCAAATTATTCCCGATAATTTTAATCTATTTGTGTTGATAATTTCAATTTCAATTACCCTCGGATTTCTAATCCCTCCATCAGTTTATACAAGGAACTATTCAAAAGGTACTAGTAATTGACAATAAACTAGTAGGTTAAAGCTTCGGGTCGTTAATTTGGTGATATAGTTGTTGTGAGTTCAGTCTTTGGGGCTAGATGTGTGTAGTTGATCTCAATGAAAATGGGCAAGCAATAAATCAGAAGTAAAAAAATAAGGTCTAGATAATACTCCGAGTTATGGGCAGTGGAACGAGAAATAGATTAAATGAAGGATTCAGTTCAGAATGAACTGTTAAGGGCCGGAGAGGACAACGGCAGAAACAATGGGATAACAACAAATTTAAGGATCATAGACAGAATATAAATAATGGTAAGACCTATTCTCAGAAATTACAGAACTAATAATGATCAACTAAAAATATTCCCTTCCGGTTATCGGCTTATTTTATTTTAATTTATCCAGCATTTCATTTCTTTGTCGTTTAAATCAAATATTATCTAATATCTTTGCCTTGTTTATATGAAATTCCTGTTGCCTTCTATTTTCAAGTTCAAGCGCTTTCAATTTTAATATCAAATGTGAAAATTTAACGGAATTTTGATAATTTGTATATTTGCATACGACTTTTCTATTGTCAAACTACAGTTATTTGCAAGTTTCACACTGAATATCCTTCCGACTAAGTCATGTCACTGTTGAACAAAGGTTTACCAAGTGTTTTGATGCTTAAAACTTTGCTATGATGCGCTTATTTTGATCTTAATATAGTTTTTTTTTTATACATGTGTTCAGAGTCTGCCATTTTATTTCTCAATTCGATAATTTTCTATACAACAATTTCCATGTCAGCCGATATTCAATTAATCTTTTTTAGGCGTTTGAGATGTCTAAGCATTTCTTTCGCACGTTGGCTTCTCGTTTTAGATCATTCTGATTCCCCATTTGTCCTCTTCCGGCTATCATGAAAATCTTTCAATGCCCTTACTTTGAGCAGATCATTGATAGCTAGGTCTATGCAATCCTCAACGCTAATGCGTAATAGTCCTCCCGCACCTTTATGCACATTATAATCATCAACAATCAAGACATTATTATTATTATTATTATCATTTTTATTTTCTTTGCTTTCTGGCGTTTACACATTTCTTTCCGGGTCCCACCCAGGGACCTAAGGTTAGAAATGGCATCATGACACTTTTCACTGACAAAAAAAAAAATAAAAATTAGAATAGATAAAGCCCTTCATAAAGTGTGGGCTGTACTTGTCAGAATATCTTCAAAGATACATTGCAGTCAGCAGGGACTGCCATATCAATAAGGAGGCACCGTTTTTGTTTGTGGTCTTTAATAACAATATCTGGGCGGTTGGCCTTGATTGTTCTGTCAGTGTGAATTGTGTAGTCCCATAGAATTGTAACAGGTCCTATCTCCGTAACCGGGTCTGAGTGGTGTTGGTACCAGTTTCTTTCAGTTTCCTTCCCGTAGAAGTTGCAGATTTTCCAGTGCAGATATTGGCCCACTCTGTCATGTCGGGTTTTATATTCAGTTGGTGCCAACATCGTGCAACCTGATACAAGATGATCAATCGTTTCTGGATATTTATCACAGAATCTGCATTTTGGGCTGACACAATATTTTAGTATATGCGCTTGATAATTCCTAGTTAGCCAGCATTGGTCCGGCGCAGCAAGGATAAAACCTTCAGTTTCCGCTTTCAACACTGCACTGCGTAGCCACTGATGGGTACGGGTTTTTTCTACATCAGCTTGTTTGATACGGGCAGAGTATTGGACATGGAGCGGTTTATCTTTCCATCGCTTCTGTATCTGGTCGGTTGCATTCGTCTTTGTTGTCTTTTTCAAGTATTTTGCAGTTTCAGCCGATGTATTGTGCTGTAGTTGCATCTCTACGCCCATTTGAAACTCCATTTTGAATTTGTAGGCTTCTTTCATTACGGAGTAAAGACGCTTACTACTTTCATGTTCCTTGACGCATACCATCATCCAGTCTTCTGTAGTTTCCAAGTATCTTTGGAGGCCAATTGTTTTAGTTCTGTAGGACAGTTCTAGTTGAACTAATCCTCTGCCTCCTTCGGATCTGGGCACATACAGACGATCAATATTCTCGTTTTGGCGTCCATTCGCTTAATTTCAGCTATGGTCCAGTTAAGGACATTAAAGCTGTAATGCACCACTGGGACAGCCAATGTGTTCATAGCTGACATTCTATTTTTTGAGTTTAGTTCAGTATTTAGTATCAGACGTACACGCCTGTAGTACTCTTTTCTTATTTTTCTTTCATTTGGGTGTGTTGTATGCCATCTCCTTCGCTAATTCCTAGGTACTTATAAGCTTCTTCATGCTCCAATTCCGTAATCTTTGTGACAAAATCTAAATCTATTGAGGGTGTTTCTGTAATTCTACCTTTCTTGAATGTTACTTTTGCACATTTATCTAATCCGACGTCCATACCTATGTCGTCACTAAAGTATTTTACAATATTGAGGAGGCCTTTCAACTCATTGTCGTCTTTGGCAAAGAGTTTGAGATCATCCATGTATAGTAGATGATTGAATATTTTCTTATTTATTTTGTAACCATAGCTACTGTTGTTCAGTTCATGTGTAAGAGGGGTTAAGGATAAACAAAACAGAAGGGGTGACAGAGAGCCTCCTTGAAAGATTCCACGTCGGATATTCAGACGGTTGGATATGGCAGTGCCCCCGGTGTGCCTAAGGCATAGTTTTGTGTTCCACATCCCCATGCTGTGCTTAAGAAAGTTTAATACCACAGGGGAGACATTTCCAAAGTCTTAAGGATCCAAGAATGTGGAACACTATCAAAGGCTTTACGATAATCAATCCACGCTGCACTGAGATTTCTGCGTCGTCTCTTGCAATTTTCCAGGATCATTTTATTTATCAGAAGTTGATCTTTGCAGCCATATGAACCTCTACTGCATCCCTTCTGTTCCAGCGGGGGAATGCTGTTTGTTTCGAAAAAGGAATAAGTACGATTCGTCAGTACAGACGTGATCAACTTATACGTTGTGGAAAGACATGTTATCGGTCTATAATTTTTCGGGTCGTCTGTTTCAGTTGTTTTTGGTATGAGGTATGTAATAACTTCAGTAACCCATTCCGGGATTTTATTGAGATTATCTACAAGCGTTGATAATGTTTTTGCAAGTATGCCATGGGTAGATGAGAGATGATATAGCCAGAAATTGGGCAACTTGTCATTTCCTGGGGATTTCCATTTTTGGGATTTCGTTAGTGCTTGCCTAACATCATCTGTGGATATATTTTCCCATTCGTGCAGAGGTGTATCCAGCAGTGGTTCTTCTTCACGCCGTATTCATTCTGCATTTGGGTTACATTCATTTGGGTTGCTCCAAATATTTGCCCAAAATGTCTGTACATTATCAATCGATGGTGGCGTTTCGACATGTATAGGTGTTTTTCCAATTTCCCTGTAAAATTTCTTAAGATCTGTTCGGAATATTTTATTTTGGCGATAGAATCTACAACGTTTCTCGTATCGTCTTGTTCTCTGTGCTTTTAGCTGAAGTTTCTGTTTCAGCATTTCCTTGATCGATGGAATATCAATTAGGGATTTAATGCTATATTTCCGTTTGATCTTTTTGGATTTACGTGTGGAAATATTAGGGTTTCTGGTGAGCTCATCTAATATAGACAGCTCACATCTGATTTGTTTTATTTCTCGTATCAGTTTGGTTTTCCAAGCTGGTTCTCTGTGTCTGTTAGTTTTATTTATTGTCTTGACACCAAGCTTCCGAGTCGCTGCTAGAGCTGTTGCGTATATGACGTTGTTAACTTCTGTTATGTTTCCCGGTGGTTTATCTGTTAACAGTGTTTCCAGGGCAACATTGTATATTTTCACGATGTGCTTGTTGGGATTTGTCATATGGATTTTCAGGAGCTGGTCTCTGTCTGACAATTGTATGAAAGTTACTCTGCTGAGTACTTGGATGACGTAATTTTTCCCTTCGGTGATTTCAGCTTCGTGGTTTTCAAGGAATTCTAAATTAATGTACCTGGAGTCATCTTCAGTGACAATTTCTGGAGAACTAGAGGTTGTGTCTGAGGTAGAATCTTCGGTTTCATTTCCTGGGAGATTATTTCGTATTTCATTCGCTTTAGCGTCCACCTCATCCTCTGTCGCATTCTTTATTTCAACATTCGTCTCAATAGAGTTTGAGTGATGGGTCATAGTATTTTGTCTTATATCTAATTTTATCTTATCTATTTCTGCCTTTGAGAGTCTGTTGTTTCGCATGTTATCTCTGCGGACATTGGCAAGCATGTTTGGATTGAGGTTAGGTCTTATATCATTTCCCACCATATTTCTCCATATTTGGTATGTTTGATTGGTGGTGTTCTTTGCTGGGTTTTCGAGTGCAGTGAAGAAGGATGTCATAACTTGTCGATACTCTTCGCGGCTCCATTTCGTTCGTTTAATTTTTACTAGTCGATTTGGCATTGAGACACTTGGTCCAAGGTTGGCGATAATCCGGGTTTGGTTACCTAGTGTCTCTTCGTGTGTGGAAGAGTTTGTTCCAGTGAGAGACTTTTCGACCTCAGACTGGTTCCTCTCTGAGGGACGCGGCCCTTGTTGTCCCGGTTGACGGCCGATCCGGTATGAGATATTATTCGTATTCATTGAAATTGGTAGAGATGCGTTTTAACCTTGACCGCCAAGGGTTAATTTTGTTCATATTACCAGCTTTAGGATGAGATTCGAGGAAGGTCCAAGAGCAAGCCCAGATTTGAGATAGTGGGTTTATTAATATATCAAAGTTAAAAGTTCATAACAGTGTATGGTATTCGGTTGGGTAGACAATACTAAGTTTTAACTTAGTATAAGTCCGAGTGACACCTTTATTATTATTATTATTATTATTATTATTATTATTATTATTATTATTATTATTATTATTTCCTTTGAATGATGTTGTATATTCATTTCCTTCCGGGTCCCAAGCAGAAATATAAGGTCAGATATGGCTTTTCTTTAAAAATAAAACAAACCTAGTATCACCCGTATTTCATAGATTTATTATTATTATTATTATTATTATTATTATTATTATTATTATTATTATTATTATCACTTCGCCGATGGCAAGTTAAATTTCTTGTCCATTTAAAGTACAGCATTTATTAAAGATGCATTCAATTTAAATATAGATGGATTTATAAACAGTATTTCACATTACCGTACATTTCTGATACTCAGAAGTTATTCTTATTAGTCCTTGCAAGAAAGTTGCCTATTTCATATTCATTCTAATAGTGTGCATGCACGTTATATGTGGATATACATATTTGTACAGACTAAATACAGCATATACCTATTAGGGCAGACTAAATACAGCATATACATATTAGTACAGTCTAGATACAACATATACATATTAGTACAGACTAAATACAGCATATACATATTAGTACAGACTAAATACAGCATATACATATTTGTACAGACTAAATACAGCATATACATATTAGTACAGACTAAATACAGCATATACATATTTGTACAGATTAAAATAGGTCCTTATTCATCACCCAATAATTTCGGACAACTTCAATAACCTTTTTACTATTTAAAAAAATTGACCTTTACCTTTTCACTGGAAATCCGTCGTTCTGTTTTAAACCGAACAATATTTTAGTTTAATTCACTTCAGATCTTTAACATAAATTTATCGCTATAAGTAAGAAGCTGGATATTTAATTTGTAGCCTTCTTTAAGCTCCAAGCTTCCAGGTTCCAAAGAATAGATATTAATCGTCTGATAGCGATGTATAAATAGGCTGTTATGTATAGAGAAATAGCTATCAAAAGAAAGAAAGGGATTGACATAATTATCGATATGATATTAAACTCTCTCATTGTCGATAAGAGAATGCAAAACTGATTATTTTCATATTTCATTTTACAGTCATTCACACATGTAAGGAAGGAGACAGTTTGGTAGACATGAAGCTGTTGATAATCTTTTGTCTTCGTTCTTTCTTTATCTCTAAATTTATTTTATTGCTCAGTAATTGCTCACATTGTGTGCTAGGAGACATTTATTATTCAAATGTCTTATTTAAAATAGTCACATTTTGTGCGCATTCGCCAGTGTGTGTGTGTGTTAGTGGTACAATTAATGGTATAAGCAGCCAAGTACAATAGAGACGCACGCTTAAACATTATAAACTCGTACAAATCTCACGCACGCAGTGTTTAAGAGAGAATTAAAATTTCTTCACAATATATATAATTACATATAATTTTTCCCTGTGACCTGACCCTTCAGAACTCTGATGATGATGATGGATCTCCAAAATATTATTTAGCAGCTGTTAATAATATTAATCTTAGATTTGCCATGTTCCCTTAACCCTGCTCCGCTTCTCATTCATTAACTCTCGTTAGGAATGGTATCCGGTCTGTCCCTAATTTTCAATCTGTCCTTTAAGTCTCAAATTTTCCAATTTTCTCATTATGCGCCAGAAAAATTTCAACTGTCTCTTCCTGATGCTGAGGAGAAGTGCCCTTTTTGCTGCCATTGTCTCTAGAACTTTGCTATTGCTCACTTGTTCAGTCTATATAATTCTCAGCATCTTTTTGTCCAAACACATTTCTGTTGCCTGAAGTCTCTTAATCTATGGTGGGATTGCCTAGCATTCACTGTCATATAGGAGAACTGATTCTACAAAAGGTTTTTCTGATGGATTTCATTGCAGACCCATTGACAACAAAAGTTACACATCGTCCATCAAAAACCGCTGGATTCTAATTGACTTTGGGAATGTTGTAAATTGGTTAGATTGAATTATTCAACAAATTTCTATTTATTTTTAGTAGAAAATTATTAACTATCTTCTAAGCCTTTATATAAGGAATCACAAAAAAATGCCAATTCTCACATATTATCATTTCTCTGACATCGTCTACGTATTTCTTCAGCCTTTGAATTTTATTAAATGTTATTATTTCTTCTGTTGGAAATGGGCAATTATCTAATAAACCTTCTTCTATACGATATCTTACGATTTCATGTTGAACGATTTGATTAAACTTCAATATGCCAGAAAATCTTACGCTTTTCATTTTCAATATTGCATCTGAATTTAGTTAGTTTCCTAATAATTTTTAAATATTAAATAAATATTAATGTGATTAAACGTAGCATTTCAAAGATTTCAGTCGGAATTAAGCTCGTTAGAAATTCTTCTTGTTCATTTTCCCACCTTTTGATGTTCAATATTTCTGACTTCTGCAATTCGATTACATTGCAATTGTTTCTCTTTATTTTATATGTTTTCGTTTTGGAAATGAATCGAGTGTCATACATCAATGGCCATACTATACGTAATAGCAATAAACATAAAAAAAAAACAATGTAATAACTAATTTTGTATTTTTTAACCAAATATTGACCACTTACCAATATATATCCAAATTATTTCACCATTTCAACAAGGCCTTCTGATAAATTAATATTTACATCCAACTCAATATGTAATAATAACAATAACAATAATATTTTATGTATTTGACCAGGAGGGTAGAATAAACGTATTGGTTATGTATTTTAATATGATAAAAAATTCGGGAATAAAATGCATTCGGTCACACAGTCAAATTTTCTGAGCGTATAAAATAAACTATAAAATGGAATTCGTTTATAAATGTGATATTCAAATGTATCATTTTATTCCATTAGAAGAATAGATTCATTTAGTAAATTTAAAAAAAATAAAATTATGTTTCCTATCTTAGAAAAATACTTAAATAATATTTAAGAAAAATAACAATATAAAAGGAAAAAAAAAAAGAAGAAAACTGAATGAAATTAAACCGCTAAATATTTTGACATTATGAAAGAGTTAATCAATAAATAGGGAAACATAAAAATAACAGTCCTACCTATTATTAATAGAGCACTTGGAGTTTTCCAAATAAAATCTGAGTAAAAATTTTCAAATTGGATTAGCCATGGGGAACTGAAACTAAGGATCATCCTTAGATGAATAAATATAAGGAAGACAAAACCTCCAGAATTTTGGTTAAGACATATCACTTGATTGCAATAAATAAATGACTAATCCAATTGACGTAACATATTCTTCTCCAAATGAATATTTGTAAAGTGAGAATAAATGAAAATGAAAAAAAATAATGAAACATCCAGGTGTATTCCAACAACAAAATAAAATGTGAATGTGTCGGACATGTCAATAATCTACGGCGATCTAAACATGTTTATAAATAATATTTTAGGGAGATGGGGAGAAATATTATTCCAAGAAATAACTGCAAATATTTCAAAACTACCAGTATTAAATTCAGAGGGATAATTGCAGGCGGATTTGTTGTCACTTATTCTCGAGTGATGAAACGGGGAACGCGAACGTATGAATGACTAGAGAATAGAAAGTGAGAAAAAATGTGATGTTTAGATTCTAACGGAATAGAAAATAAAATGTAAAACGTGTGCATTGGAAACATATGCGAATGAATTAAAAAGGCGTTAAAAGCATATGAAATTGTGGTGGGTGCTTTGGATAGAAAGAGAAAAAGACGATGAAATCAAAAAAATTGAAATTCTGGATTCTGAATAAGGCGAAAAAGGGAAGCAGAGTCAGATATATGAGAAATAAACAAATGAGGCAAATCTTAAAACATGTTGAAAAGAAGAATATGAAAAAAACAATCGCTAAATATGCTAATGATATTAAGACATAAAGAGTACAAAGAGACAAACGAGAATAAAAAAAAAAAAACAAAACAAAAAGTAAACAAGGAAACCGATGTGTTGAACGGAAGAACATGGAGATGTTTGTGAATAATGTGCTTTCTTTCATAACTGGGGATATTTTATTAATTTTGTCAGCGCTTCCAGCTAAATTCTGTGGCTGTCAAGATCAAATAGTTTTTTTTTTTCTTCTCGGTTTCAACCCTTCACATCAAGCAAACGTGTTATTGTCGCACGTCCACAAAGGCCCTCAATACGGCCTACCTAGTAGAGACGTTTATATCTTTTACAATATCTGCCTCCCGCCTCAACAACTCCATCTTACATTATATTTGCGTAATAAATTCTTTTTGAAGAGAGAAACATAACGTATTTAGCCATCGAGCACTCAAAGGCGCCATACTGTTTTAACTTTTCTCCTTACCTTGGCTATTTTTCATAATTTAGTATTTTATGTTACAGGTACTAATGGTGTAATAATTAACAGGTCGGAGAGTTATCGAAATAAAGAATTGTAAAAGTAGGGATTAGAAAAATTCCCCCAAATCAAACTATGAAGGAAACGTTTAAAAAAAATGGAGAAAAATTAAAAAGTAAATGTCAGGTGGTAATACAATTATCAAAATGTCGTGATTGATGCATAATTATCTGTTCCCCCTATAATACTGGCGTGCGGTCCAGCTCTTCCCCATTAGTTTCTTGAAGCGTGTGGAGGCCTAAGAGAGCGTTATCCTTTTTTGAACCTTCTCATCTGCTAGAGAATCACTCACAAGAAATTGCACGAAATAATAGAAACCACATCACGTGTGCACTTTCAACAACAAAAACAGTTCAAACGGATAGAACATGTAATTGGAAGAGAAGCTTCTGAGGTAAGCAAGAAGTGGGTATTCCACACTAAATCAAACAAAAGGTTAGTAAGGAAACTCCCATTAATACTAGAAAGAGCAATAACTGAATTTGAGAAACATATTTTCCTAATTTTAATTAATGTGTAAAATGTAATATTTTTAAATTTTTAAATCCGTTTTTTAAATCAATTTTTAATATCAAGTTTGATCAATTGACCCATATGAAAAAAGTAGGACAAGAATAGAATGTATCTAGGCATTTTAAAATATAAGAAATATTTTTTCATGTCAAGAATAACAAGAATATATCCGGCTGTAATAAAAATAGAAACTAATTCTGATAATAATGTTGATAGAAGAATAGAAATTGTGATGACACCGGGAGAATCAAACTTTTTCCCTAAAGATGGGCCTAAAAGAATTGATAGTTAACATTACACTATGGCGAAATACTCAAAAACTGACAAGTAAACAAAAATAATCTTTTCTGTTAATTCAACCCAAATAAAGTAAAGTTACTTATCACAAATATTAATTCACCCCAAGGTATAAATTTTAAACCGAAGTTAATTTTAACTAAATTTTTGGCAGTCTTTTGAATTTATAAATTTTAAATCAGTTTTTTAGCTTGCCTCGCAAAAACTCTCAAAATTAAAAATTACTAAAAATCACTGAGTTGTTCACATTTCGTAAGTGCGGATGATATTCGAGGTATACAATAATTTTTTTACAATTTTTTAAAAATGAAAGAAAAAGATCTATTTTTGACTTGATTATTGAGGAGAGTGGGAAAGATGACCTCATAATTAGCAATAGTGAACCAGAAGCTCTCACATCGTCTCGATCGCAAAAGTCAAGCCAACCGGAGTGCAATGGAAGGATCTCATTCTGGGACAACGTGGTGTGAAATTCAGTTAATATAAATTCTTATTACTTTGGGGTGAATTAATATTAAATTCTTCCGATGTGGAATGAAAAGTATAGCCATGATATTTTGGCAACAGTCATTATTTGCGGTAGATGAAAACAATTACAGTTTGGTATATATTCCATGAAAAGGGAGGAGCAACCCTTTGCCAGTAAAATCATAGATTGTAGGGAGGAGATAACATGTTATTAAGCGCTTAAAACTGATAAGAAGAGAAACTATGCCGAGTTCTGTTTCCATTTTTTCATGTTCTTAAATTTTCTGCTACCTTAAATTTTCATGATCGTAAAACACCGCAGACAATTCCAGAAAAATTGTCTGTTTCCTTAAGTAGACGCATTGAAGTACTAATTGACTTTAATTCAATCAGCGTCATTAATTCAATGCAAACATAAAGATTTTTAATGTTTTTACAGTTAAAGAAAATTTTTGTCTGCTCAAGGTTGAAATCTAAATTCAACATTTTGGAACTGAAATTTTGATATATTCGTTAGTAGCAATTTTTTTTTTTTTTAAATAAGAATAACTTTGTTAGAAAAAAATCAGTTCATCGTATTTTGATTATAATTACAAATTGAATTATAAACTTTTTTCTTCTGTGATTCTGAGAAGTTCTTGACATTAACGTGATCAATAATTTCAGTTGTTCCGTTTGTAGATCTACGCAGAAAAAATTATAGTGATTCTCGTTGCCGTAATATGAACTGAACAACTCTAATTTCTGGAGTTACTTTTAGCTTTCATTGAATTTTGCTCTTCGTAAAGTTAGGCATTATATTAGTAATATATTAAATCATTTTTGCATTAGCTCACTATTTCTATATCCATTTCAGATGTTTTTGATATATTCACAATTTATGTAAGATTATCATTGTCCGTTCGATTACGACGCGAAAACTGTTTTTTAAAATGAAAAGTATAAAATATCTGGAATTATTATGCAAACAAAATACTTTATACAGAAGAGGCAAACATATCTAATTCTTATAAAGCAGTATATTGTGATTTGTCAGATAATATCTGTAGATATGTAAAGGAGCAATAAAAGAAAGCAACACATTTGAAAAATATGATGACGTTGCTCAGGAACTAAAGAGAATTGAAATCATAGTCTATACAAATGAATAAATTTTGAAGGAATTCGAAATTCGTTTAGAAAATTAATATTGACCAGAACAATTTTATGTTCACAATGGTAACGAAAAAGATTTGTGTGGATTAGCAATGAATTAGCAGTAAGACACTAGACTATTTATATGACGTCATACTTCGCAGTAAGTTGGGATTCGTTTGCAAGTGATGAAATATATAGAAATTATGAACAGTGAATGATATCAATGAAAGTGAGATGAAAGCTGATTATAAACAATATATATTTAGGTTTGCATTCATCATAGAATTTTTAGCGAAGGTGTAACATATAAGCATCCTTAATAATAATCAGCGATATCTCTAAGTTAGCTATTACAACAGAACAGGATTGCTAGATATATATGAAGATACGAAAATATGCGAAGATATACGAAGATATACTAAGATAATGAATACAAAGTGCCCAGCCTAAAACAAATTATAAATTATTGTGAAAATCTACCAACTATCAGAAAATTATAAACAAATCGCTGGGATATTACTGGAAATATTCTGAGAAATAAAAAGAAACATTGAAATGACAGTGAATACCGGTGAAAATATTGGAATTTAATAAGACAATTATTACTTGGCCTCCAATGGCTGACAACAGAAATTGTTACTAGTTTGATCGAGTCATCATTAAATACTAAATTAAGAAATATAATTTTGCAACAAATCGATTTATATTGTGCTTGTCATTCCTGTACTAACATGATCAATGTGTCTGAAATTATCTGCTGTCCACTCCAGGAAGCAACAGGCATAACAGGAATAATAAAAATAATAAGAGAAATATCAGACCTTTTTTTCACCTGCAATTTGCCATAATCATACGACATTTTGTACACTCCCGGAATTATTTCTTTAAATAAATTGTTTCTCTACTTATACAAAACCTGCCTGACAATATGATTTTCCGATTAATATTCTTATATATTATATCTTCTTTATTTATATAATGATTCAGATTCAGTCATTTATTTCTTTTTGAATTGTCGATAATCACCAATTCGTAACACTTCATCAAGATTGAGTTGTAGGGTGTAAAACAAAACAGTTACCACTGGGGAGAAGATTTAAATTTAGACTTTAGACATTATGTGAACAAGTCAATGATCTTGCAATACATTATATATTCGATCATTTTTATCCTCCTCGTTTCCAATATTCAGGAACGTATCTTCTTAAATATGCGTATATATATATATATATATATATATATATATATAATTATTTGATAATTATAACATAAACATGGTATAAAATCACTACAAAAATCGCCATTTTGTTTCAACACTTCCGGTGTCTTATCAACTGATGGGGTTGAATATATATATATATATATATATATATATATATATATATATATATATATATATATATGCATGTCAAATTTTGTGTGGTATACTCAATTTATGTGTGAAAGTGCTCCATATATATATATATATATATATATATATATATATGCATGTCAAATTTTGTGTTGTATGCTCAATTTATGTGTGAAAGTGCTCCATATCAGGCATAGTGTTTATGGAAATATAAAATGGACATTGAAGTCAACATGACAATTGCGTTTAGTATGAAATAGATTGTCGCATCTGGGTGTTGATATCACTATTGAAATAAAGAAATAGTATTCGGAAATTTATGCCAAGTAATTCCTTCAAGCAAAATGAATGGCCCTGATAGAAAGAAAGATGTTAAAAATGTTCTTCATTTTCTATGTAGGACACCAATTTCGATTAATTTATAAACATAACAGTTGATCACAAATACATTTGTCTTAATTCAAATTCAAAATCGTATCATGAAAATCATAGCAAAATATATTCCCAGGAATTATGGTAAAGATTAATCTTTTTTCAAATTTTAAATTTGTGTATTCAACTTCTATAATGTATTGTATATCTCCACTTCTTCTTCATTCGCTAAAAGTCATAAATTTTCAGTTTATTAGGAAGTCAAAATGTAAAGACGGCAACATACCCATAAGCAAAATATATAACCTCTTCATTATTTTCTTGGTTTTAATTAATAGTATAACTGACGCGTGTGACCTTATTATATAACATAATTAAATATGTGTTTTTATTGTGAAAGGACACTAATAGAATTTATTGTTGAATGATTTTCGAAATATACCAAATCATGATAGGATTTTAAACATTCAAGGTAATCACAACTGTTATGACGAAGACGTCATTTATAGATTGCCTCAACAAAATCGACATATTGATGTGGAGCTACCTATTTTGAAATTATGAAATAATACTTGGGAAACAATTTTATTGTAAGCCTCACTTGATTTCTTGCCTGGTTTATATAAGGATGTATGAGAAAAGAAATCGGATTATCAAATGAGCGAGGAGATCGTCAGGGTAACATGCTGTGTCATTTAAATAGAATGCATTGATATATAAAATTAATTTTGCACAATTATTTTCTGTTCCCATATTGACCGCAAGATAGCGAGCGTACCTACAGGCACACATACGCACACACATATACACTCACACACACAGACACACACACACACACACACACGACTGTTTTATCTCTCTTTGTTCGCTTTCACGCTAGTAAAATCATTTTCACTTGTCGGCATCAAGGTTTTCCTTTACCTCTGAAACCATTGGGAATCTGTCCATCATAACAATCTAAAATGACGTGTTCATGTAACAAGCAGCGCCAATGTCCGACCAATTCAGATGCTCAGCAGAGCGACAAAAATATTGAGCAGACCGGAACTTTGCTAGTCCGGAAGTAGCACAGACCGGAAATGTAGAAATGCAAATGTGTACGTTTGTGTATGTATGTAGTGGGGGAGGACTGTCACTTTGTGTGTTTTCGTATATTTGAAGTGGGAAAATGTTTTTTTTTTTTGTCGATCAATGGGGACTACAATTGAATATTTAAGGCAATATTTGATGGATAGAAAAGAGGAAAAAGATCAATCATTGTGGGAAATGGATCAAATTAGTTCTATGTCCATTGTGATCTATTTATTATTCTTCTGTCTGATTCATTTTGTGTTTGTTAACTTTATTGAATTGTGACGTCACATAAATAAAGAAATTCTCTTGAAACACCAACTGAAAAGGACATCTTTAAATTAATTTATCTCATTTATATTATATCTTCTATTGTCTTTTTTTGTATTTGACAAATTTAATAAATTAGTCTTTAAATATAAGAAATCCAAAATAAGCCGAAACCCCCTCAGGAACAAACTGAGCATTTAATAAACTGATTTTGTCTCCTGTTAAATGTAATTTTTTATTGTTGCTAGAGTTTTATTCAAAGATAATTCAGTGCATATTTTCCTGCTCAAGATCCACTGACAGACAAGTCGTGAAAACTGTCAAGAATTATATACCTAAGTAATATTTAAAATATATAAGATTATACCTAAGTAATATTCAAAATATATAAATTACATTCCTAAGTAATATTCAAAATGTATAAATTATATAATTAAGTAATATTTAAAATATATACTTCAGTAAATGAATGTAAATATTAAACTGGTGGATTTAAAAGAAAAAAATGAAATGATATATATTTTCTTTTTTATATAGAAATAAATAAAAAAAACTGTTTTTAAAGAAAATTTTAATGGAAAAATATTAATGCAAATTTTTCAAAAGCTTTACAATTCCATTTTTTTTTTTAGAAATTCCGGATTTAATATTTATTAAATTGCCTTGGAAAATATGCTACAGCAGAATTCGTGGCATTTTGATTAGAATGAACATTCTCTATATTCCAATACCATTTCCAATATTTTTGTTTACCTTGAAACACAATTATTATCAAATAAAATGTTGTAGAATAATCTAGTATAAGATTTTCATTCTGTGAAGCTTTGGAATATTTAGCAATTTAAATCATGATAGATAAAAAAGAAATCTTATTTTCCGGAAACTGTCACAATTTTCGATGAATGTTTAGCTTTTTCCTGAGTTTTTGCTAAGATATGTCGAGTATCATTATTTTTTTTTTTTGATGAAAAACAATTTTTTCACCAGGTAAATTGATCTGAAGTGAAAACGATTCTGTGAGCAACGGAGGAATGCGCTAAAATAATTTTACTTTTATTTTTTACTCTCTTATTCTTCCAAACAATGGGGAAAATAAAAAAAATATATCCCAGAACAAAAGAGAAGAAAGCTTACACAAGAACTGATGCATTCTCGAGTATTTGTGTATGTGGATGTATTCAGAAACTTAAAAAAGCATCCATGATAGACCGATCCCTGTTAATACATGCTGATATGTACTTAGAAAACAACTGAACTTTGAATAATTCCGTGCTCTGCTTATCACCATGTTGATATCATATATACGTATAGGAAGTTATTTTTTGTAGGCATATATATATACGAGCATGTGTGAGTAATTACTTTTATGCAATTCAATGTGTGATTTTTCGTGTAGGTATGTATGAGATGCTGTACAGATATTTGTTAGAAAGAAATATAACAGAATAGCTTATTTACTTATCATAAAACAATAGCATTTCGATAAACCACGGTCATATATATATATATATATATATATATATATAAATACATATATATATATATATATATATATATAAATACATATTTTAATGTATGTATGTATGTATGTATGTATCTATCTATCTATCTATCTATCTATCTATCTATCTATCTATCTATCTATATACACGTGTATACTATTAAAATTTTATTTACGAATGCAAGCTTTATTGTATTCTTATTAGTCTTGGTTTTTGATTTTATTTTCAGCTTAACCAAAATGGCTCCCTACTGTCTCGACTTCAAACAAAAATAAACCATCAATGTTTGGCGCGCGGAACACGCAGTTACGATGAATCGTGTATAACTCATCCATTTTTCACAATAAGTCTTCGTCGTCTTTGGCCGAAATATTTCTCTGATACTCTAGAGGTGACATCTGACTAAAAAGAAGAAAAATAATGGATAAAACTCCACCGTCTGATTTTATATTTTTTTCATAAATGGTTTTATATTCCCATTACAGTCACGAACTCACAAGATATTTTAGCATGTTTAACTGTCCGCATGAGTGTGTATTTCTACAGAACTGAACACTCTTATGATGAAACAAATCCTTGCAATCTCTCTATTTCTCTCTCTCCAAATATATATAATATATATATATATATATATATATATATATATATATATATATATATATATATATATATATATATATATATATATATATAATTAATGTTTGCGTAGAATCTTTCTTTTAAATTTCTTTCTGTTTCGTTGAATATTACGGATAAAGAAAATTGGATTATTTTTTTTTAGTTTTGCCGCCATTCTTACATTTTATTATTTGGTGGAAGTAAGGGAGGGAATGCAAAAATGCCCGTCTAGCAGTTTCGGCCACTTCCATTCTTCAAGGGGTGAGTGCTTTTAGTGATTGTAAGTTTCTCTTCATGTTTGACTGTTTAAGATGTATTATTTCGCGTTGGAGTTGATCCCACTGGAATTCGAATGAGCTTATTTCTATTTTTCAAAACTTTCAACTCATCATTTCCGCTGTTTAATAAGGTGCCATTTATACTCGTAACAAGCTTCTATAATCACAGAGCCTAATGTAATGTGATACTAATATATATATATATATATATATATATATATATATATATATATATATATATATATAATGTCATTTGCACAAAACTAGCTTAAAAGACTTAATGTGATTTATACAAAACAAGTTTAAAAGCCGCCCTATCGGTCTGATATTAAGTTACCTCCTGCGGAAAGCTCTTGATTCGGCCTTCGGATAATTCAAAAGTTTGAGAGTATATATAGCATATATATATTATTATACACTATGTTTTGATATCTGGTATTTAATTTACTGTTGTCAAGTATTTATGTAAGAATAATTTTATTTGTTTATCGATAATGTAGTTGGGTAAATAATTTCCCACTAATCTTTGTTTTAGGTATTTTAGTTCACTAAGAAATATTTTCTGGAAAGAAGAATTTATGTGTGTTCTATTTAGATTTTTGTTTATCACTGTTATCTTATATATTTCTGGGCATTGGCTATTATAGTTCGTACTGGTGGATTTTTTATACGGGCAGTTGATAAATATTTGGATTGTAGTTCTATATCAAGATCTAGGAATGGGATTTTTTTTTATCAACCATGAGTTCATATGTAAATCCTACCGTGTTCTTTTATTCGAAATTTAATTTTAGATTTATAACTTTATGGTTGCTTTTTATCTAAGCAAAAGTGTCATCAACGTACCTTGTGTAAATTTGTGGCGTGTTATGTGTTTCAAACACCTTGCTTCAAATATGAGACATTAAAATTAGAGAATACAGGATCTAATTGGTCATAGAAGCTGACGCCTTTAATTTGGAAGCTAGAATCCTACATGTAGTATTTGTTGATTTTAAGATATAGAGGAATTCGTTTGTGTATGCGATGCTGTAATTGTTGGGCGTGTATGGAGAGAGTCTGTCATTTAGGTTGTTTTGATAGCTGGTATACTGTTATAGGTATTTGGGATATTATAAGTAATATAATCAATATGATTTTTAGGATTATCAAGAAGATAACCCTAAAATCATATTGATTTTTAGGCTTTCTAAGTCAGCGTTGTTCACTGTAATCAGTTTGATTATGTATTTTATTTATTGATTCTATGGGATTGGTGTGTCATCTAGGACATATTTTAATTTATGTTTGTAAACTTGTCGATTAAGGACTACATAATTGTTTATTGTGTCAGCGCCTTTGATAATGATATTGAAATTGTGGTGTAACTCTTTTGCATCTGATTTGAGTTTCTTAAAATTTTATTATGTAAAGAACGGTATTAAAAAAAAAATCAGTTTTGAGAATGACTCAGATTTCGATGCACCTTAATTATTTTTCCATTTTCAGTTATTTGATTGATTGTTAGAGTATTTTGATCTGGATTTTTTTTTTGATCAGCAGTAAAGATTAAGTTTCTAATTATTCTAGGGGCTATGTGGTGGAAATAATTGCAGATTTTGGGATATATATATGTTTGTATATTAACGTTTTCTTTATTTATTATTGATTATTTTCTTGTTAGTTCCTATTATTACGTTTACTTATATTTGTGCCTGCTTTCGTGCTATATTTTTTAAATTTGTTTATTATTTGATTTATTTGCTATAGCTATAATTACCTTTCCAGATCAAAACAAACTACTAAATAAACGATCAGAACTCATCTCAAAATGCTGACATGAAAATATTTTTTTAATAAATTAATTAAATTTTTTTAGAGCTTTAAAATATAATAACTCGTTTATATAACACGATTTATTTATATAAATATTTCTTATAAAATCGAATTCCTGAATTTGCCTTCATGTCTCTCAGATGACGAAACGCGTCGAAGAAGTCTTCCTTTTGCCTTTTGTTAACACATATACGCACCACTTACTAGATAGGTTCTCTGAGAAGCAGTAAATTTATGTACATATAAATGGAGGCATTGTCCAGATAAAATTTATATTTTACAATACAACGGAGATAGTTTGATATTTGCATCATTGCTAGTGATCGCAGACAAAACTGATACACTAATCCACTATTTTATATAATGCATGTTCGTTTGACTTTCTGCCTTTGCAGAACGCCGACCTAAAATGAACATGGGGGAGGGGTGAATAATTCTTTACTAATCCAATGTGGCTTAGCAGACACAAAAAATGGTTTTGATTCTTCCTGTTCCAGTCGAAATGATTTTTCATTTTTTTTGTTCATAAAAACCCAATGGGTGAAGAATAATACGATCGCGATCCAAACAGCAAACAACAGGGAGCAAAAAAGAATTGGGATTGGGATACAGTTGATACAGTTGATTCAAAGGCTTCTATAAAAATGATCTTTTCGAAAAATTCATACACCCAAATAGACTTAAAAGTGAGATAAAGACACATACATAAATTTGCGTTTGGATGCTTATATATGCAATGTAAATAAAAACAGCATATTCACAACTGCGTTAAGCAGTGAGAAATTATTTTATGTTTGTTAAAAGTAGACAAATACAAACGCACATTCAGAGAGGCAAATTTGAGTAGTACACCTTCTTTTATGCATGTTCAGATAAATGTGAGGGGAAAAGGACTATTTTTGGAGATTTTTTCTGATTTGTTTTATAATATTTGTTGGTGACAGTAACAATAAAAAATTTCTTTATTTCGAAAAATGAGTTATTTATGGCAGGTCAATATATATATATATATATATATATATATATATATATATATATTTTATATATATATATATATATTTTAGGTTGTTGCAAAAATAATAACGGTTTTTGACGTATTTTTTAACGTCAAAAACCGTCATTATTTTTGCAACAAACTAATATATATATATTACGAAATGGACAAAGTCCGACAATTTATTTATTAAAGACATTTATATGTTTAACGTTCTTTTTATAGATACAAGTATTTAATTAAATGCTCTGTTTATAATAAACAGTATTAAATAACATTTACCGGCCTGAATGTCCGAGAAATTTTCCTAGAAAATATTCGTCCTTTGATAGGATTCGAACCTGCATCCTATACGGAACCGTCATTTACGTCATATATTTTTATATATATATATATATATATATATATATATATATATATATATATATATATATATATATATATATATATATATATATATATATATATATATATATATATATATATATATATATATATATATATATATATATATATATATATATATATATATATATATATATATATATATATATATATATGAATATATGATTAAAAATAGATTTGGTTAGGCATTTCGTCATCCAAGACTTTATCTGATGTAAAAACGAAAGAAAGAAGTGTATTTGTGTGTATGCTTAAATAATGTAAATGATCCTTGTAATTTTTCCTTAGCTGGCGTTTTTCGTGATTAAAGAAGAAAGAAAATGAGTTACTTAAAAAAATAACATAAGAAAAACGTAAATATTTTTTCAGTACATTTTATTTGAGTTCACCTCAAATTTGTTATATTTTTCCATTGTTTTTTTTTGTTTTGTTTTTTTGCATTGAATTAAACGTAAATCCTCAACTCATTTTCAGAAAACTGAAACATATATCATCAACTTTCGACATGAACTGTGTGACTTGCTTGTAATATTTGAATGTTTGGATTTTATGTAAGCTCAACCCCCGCCTGTCTGATGTCATTGAGAATTAGAACATACTAACTCCGACGTACTAAACTTTGCTTAAGTAGAAATTGCAACATAGGCGTTCCTATGCCTACAGTAATTGTCTACCCATTATGATATCCAAAGATTGTTGAATCACTAACATCTCCTTATTTATGGATTCAAGTGTCAGTAATGCAACATATCTATATCTATCATTTCAACCTCCCTGAATCGTAGTTGTATTGGGCAGGCGATGAAACGACCGGCAGTTTCTAGTCACAGAACAACACCTATTCTAAACAGAGCAGCACACTCCACAATCCAGTTAATGTCAGGTAAATTCAATATTATAGTTCTAAATGCATCAACCACAAAAAGGGACAACTTGAACTACTGCTAGGTAGATTTGTCTGATTTCCTTAGACTTGTGTATTTTCGCCTGGTTAACCGTCACGATATTCTTATTCCAAGTTACCGCCACACCTATGGTAGATTTGTTATCAGGACGAATGCTCTCAAGATAGTCACATACTACATAAGCTTTACTTGCTTGTTCTCAGCTTGGGACAATAGGAAATTTTCTGTTCGCTGAAAGTCATGCATCTTGTATCGCTTCCAAATTATTCTGGGATCTTAATTTTCATGGCATCATCTATACTCTTTTTGTTTCTGCTGAGTGCAACCACTGGCGATGTGCAACAGAATTTCAATAAATTATTTTTATTACACATCCATGTTCGCAATTGCATAAATTTAATTTGCACCATTCTTGGACACCTTGGTCATTGTTATCAACAATTTCTATCTTTTCTTGAATGCCTAATTCTTCCATTCTTGACATCAGGGCCTTTGGCACCATTTCGAGTGCACCAATTATTACAGCTATGAAACTAATATTTATGTTCTCCAGATTCATAAAAGCTTGTAAAGATTCTGTTAATTTTCCAATTATTTCCTCTTTATATATATTTTTTTTTGCCTTGGATGGTGTTCGGGTCTCGAAATTCAACAAAAAATATAGTTCTTTTTCTTCGTAATATTATTCGCGTTACAATTTAAGAAAAGAAAAAGAAAGACAGTGTTTAAAATGTTCAACAATATCTCGACAATATATCTGATTTCTTCAAGTCATGTTTAAAAATGTACACACATATATAAAATATAATAAATATTATAAGTATTTCTGTAAATGTCGCTTTTCTTTGGGAAAACGGTCAAATCGAATGAAACTCAGCCAGCTTGAATAGAATGCAACTGAAACGTGCGTAACATGATAGGGGTGTGATCTTCTTGAAAATTTCTGTTAGTTGATTAGTTAATAACAAAAATTATTCAAAGAGTTTAGAATAAATTGTATAGAACTTTTCTGTCATTCTGTTCTTAGTGTTACTATAATTATTAGTAGTAGCATTAGTAGTACTACACCTGTTAGTTGTCGTAGTATTAGCAGTAGTAGTAGGCTTAATATGAACAACATCTATAATTCTAAAGATTATCCCAGAAGACTAAATATAAGTATAAAATATGAAGTTGAAAATGCTAATCATAATTAAAAGTGCCTTGTAACTTTTCTGGAGTAAATGCAATGTCGATTAACATATTTCAGCAAAAGCAATACGAAGACCTTATACTTGGAAATCTTGCCGTATTTCATAGATTTGCTATCACATAATCCATTAGATTGTGGGTTAAAAATGTTAAATATTAATCAAATGATAAAATATCTCTTTTGTTGCGTGGACATTCATTTCTGCTACAAATGATTTAATCATCATCATTATTAATAAGAATTAATCGTGTTTATCATCTTGTGGCTGTTTTGGCCCAAGCTTTGTTGGTGGTCTTTTTCGTTTCTTGCCCTTCTTTGTTATAAAGTTAATTAATCTGGCGTCCCGCGTGTCGGTGTTTTTATCAGGTTTTGTGATTCTCTTTTTTTACTTGATATTTTTTGCTGTTTGTGTTTCATGTTTGTCTGGTTTTTCCCGATCGACAATCTGTTTGTTGTCCGTGCCGATAGCTCATGATTTATTCTCACAGATCAGCTGTTTTCAATCGCTGTTTTGTTATTGGCAGGAAGAAAACAATCAATTGTAAACAATGAGTGGTTTTATGTGACTATTGTTGTGTCATCTGTACAAGTGATGGAATAAGTGAGTACAACGGAGAATAAAAGGTATATACATACTAATAGCCATGTATATATGTGTGTACAGTTTGGTACATGTGTGTTTGTATGTATATACACATTTAAAAGATCATGAGAACCGGTTTCGAATCTCACCATGATTGATGGTCGATATTTTTTGGGAGTTGGCATCTCAGGGTGCGGCACCTTTCAAACGTGACTGGAGACAATACTGCGGGTTGACCTATGTTTGTGAATGAAATTTGCTAAGAACTGTTCTACAGCCATCTATGGATATGCTAACAGCAAATAACAAGACAGCATGACCGAGGGTTTGAGAATGCTAGTCTTGTTCAAACCTCTGATAATGACATGATATACACTGTTCACTAGAATCTGTTCATAAAGTCTGCTCCGGATAATTGCAGTATAAACGACATTAGAGCTCCGTAGATGTATGAAAACACATATATGCTAGAGTATATATTTACGGCATGGATTGGTTAGGTGCCGTAAAATATAGGTGTGTTCAAAAACGACAGTAGCCTGTCATTGTGTGGGCGTTATTGTACATGTCAGTTTTTCTGACGAATTTTGTTTACTTTTACATGTTTTTGTCTCTGGGATTTCTGTCTGATTTTACATGTCTGTGTAGGTAATAATTTATGTATATGGTGTTGGGCGAGTGGTTAGAAAGTTCATTTTCTAACCATGACAACTGGGTTCGAATCTCACCAAGGTCGATTTGTCAGGAAGGAGACTTCCTGATAATATCGGTCTGGAGGTGTGGACGATCCCACCGTGCGGCACCTTTAGAAAGTCTCGGAAAACAATAACACGGGTTGACCAAAGCCTTGTGAGTGAAATTGGGTAGACGGAACACTTGGGGCCGGCGATAACTGTGCTAGCACGAAGTCACAAGTCATCGTGAGCGAGGATTTAAGTGTGCTTGTGTTGTTCAAATTGTTGATAATTCTAGATAAAAAAGCTCTCTCCCAAAAACTGTAACTAATGTCTCCTCAGAATAGTTGTTGTATAAACCTCAGATTGGCCCTGTGAATGTTTAACAAACACAAATGTGCCTGAGCGATATTTTCTACATGAAAATGTGTGTGCGTTTTATATATATATAAAAATATATATATTCGAAAATTATAACATAAATATGTTATAAAATCACTACAAAAATATCCATATTGTTTCAACAATTCTGGTATCTTATCAAGTGATGATGTTGAATATTTCTTGCGCAAAATGACCGATTTCTTTATTATTACCATGCGGATTCACAGATTTGCAAATATGCATGTACATCAGTATATATATATATATATATATATATATATATGAATGAAGAAATTGGTTATTTTGCGCAGGAAATATTCTGTTGCATTATCTTCCTTGTCAATGCACTTAATCCATGAGGTTTAATAAAAAGATATGCCGAACATGATACAGTGAAAGCTTGCCATCAATGTCCACTTGTAAGCGCCTGTCAGACAAACTGTTATTGAATAACGGCCATTATTTTTGTATATGGGAAAGAGAGAAATAGCGTGTTTCATGTGTGCGTGCACAGAAAGTTGGCATTTTACTGGTTAATGGCGAATCGTTCTTCATTTAATTTAATTTATGTAGTATAGTAAAATATAATCTACATAGTGAATAATTTGTAGACACACACACATATATATATACATACACACATAAAAGTGAACATAGAATTCAACACTTAGAGGCGATGTACAGAAGAATCCAGAAAGCACTGGACGGCCGTTTGGTCCTATCTGGGACTCAACAGCAGTGCGCATTAACTACCGAGAATCGAACCCGAACCGTTTCGATACAACGCGAACGTCATACCAACTGCACCACAGGACTCGGTGACGAATAAGACACAAACTAGACTCGATATAGCGCCGCTTACTCACTCAGTTCCACAGCGATACTCATCCAAGTATCCAGATAACCTCGGAACAGTGCCCCAAGAGCCACGACTACTTATATATATATATATATATATATATATATATATATATATATATATATATATATATATATATATATATATATATATATATATATATATATATGATCCGGACACAAAATACCAGGCTATGCCGCAGAAAACAAAGATTTCATTTTGACCCCCAAAAGCATGTCTCGGCCAAAGTTCAAGAGCATTTTTATGTGTTTCTTTTATCATAATGGAATATTTTAAGGACGAACGATCAAACGACATGTTTATCTTCAGACTCTGAAAGAATTTCGAGAAACTGTTTGAAAGAAAATAAGTGAACACAGACCTGACCAGTTGATAATGCTCTTGTCCAAGATGTATCAGGTATTTGCTCGTTGCTGTTTAAAATTCAGCCTAAAAAATGGCCATACATCTTAAAGGAGCGTAAGAAAAAGAAGTGTCTTCTCATCAGACTTATTCAATCTTAACAGTGAGGTGATCGTGAGAGAATTTGTTTTTATAATTTTGCAACAGACATGGTAATATAGTTATTTATATGAAAAGGGTTATCGAGTGTAAAAAAGACAACAGTATTAAGGAGAGAGAATAGCGGGAGAACTGGAATTAAGAAGACAGAACAAGTCGATGGATATTGCATTTAAATCGTTGAAAACTAATATTTTGAGGGAAGTAAGAAAAGGGAGGAGGAGTGAAGTGTGAAAGAAGAAATTCTTGTTATAGAACTAGCGATTCCATCTCGTCATTTTAAGTGCGCTCATGTTCATAGATCTTGGTACCAAAGGGGAAAGCTAATCAGAACAATAACCATGAAATTATTTATAGGAAAGGACAAAAGGAACCTATGCCATTGGATGAAAAAGTGACACCAGACCAGATGTGACAGCAATAATCGATGCTTGGACGAAACGAAGACATAAATGCTTAAGATAGATTCCGGCGAGAAAACATTTAGCACAACACAATGAACAAAACTTCTTAGCAACAGACATAGCAATTATGCCAATATAAATGTCAACTTCATGTTAGTCGATATCGTTAGGCCGAAATGGTGTAATGGGTCATTCTCTTGTTAGCAAGTAATATAAGCTTCTCTCAGAAGAATAAAAGAGAATAGTTTCGTTTTGAAGGCGTTAAAATTAAAGGTCGATTCATGCAACGATTAGCAACACAATTTAGGTCATTTTTGCAGTTCAGCAGCTATTGTACCCTCACCAACCCTAATTACCATTAAAACAGGAGTAAAGAGTTGATCATAGTTATCAATATTGCTAAAGATTTAAGAACTAATGCCACCAGGACGGCTGTTTATGAACATTAGGAATAATGCAGGTCCAAGGATAGAGCAATGACGCCACCTGCACTAATGGAAAGTAGCTGTACAAAGCAGAATTCATTTCGCGAGTTGATAAGAAAGATTGCATCAGATGCAAAATTTAGTCCGCAAATGCCATAATCAGCCAACCTTTGAAGAAGTCCATCTTGCCAAACCTTCTCAAATACCTTTGAGATATGCAAAGCAATAGCAGAAGCTTCACAATTCTTATCTAAATCTTGATAAACACTTTCAGCAAAAACCCTTAACACGTCAGCAGTTGAGCTATAGTAATGAAAAATATATTGTTTGTCAGAAAAGTATATTGCTTGGTTCGAGCTTAACCAATTCTGAATTGTTTCGACTCGCTAGTAATTCGCCCAAATGCTGTGAAATGATAACAGGACGATAGTTAGACTGTTCGCTTGAGTTCTTAGAGATTGAAACTATTGAAAAGGATTTCCAACACGAAGGAAAACAGGAAGTGTTGGGTGCATGTCATACAACAGAAACTCAGTTCTAAGTGGAAAGTGAGGCAAACTCACTCCAGATGTGTCAAGAGTAGAATTAGAATTGAATTTACGAGCAGAAATTTTCACACCTTAACGTGAGTGAAAACAGGAGAGATAGTCGGCATACTATTACTTAAAACATTATTATTGAGCCGCCTGTAGTAAGGAGAGCCAAAATAGTTTGAACGTGAATCGTATATAGAACGATCAAAAAGACATATAATTAACATTTTGATTCCTAAGTATTTTTTAGTCATCTGACGCTCGTCTGTTTGGCAGTCAGTAAGAGGTTTTGAAATAGGTAATGCTTGGTTTCATGCCGACCTCTTGTTTCTATAACAAACTTATATAGTAGTAACCATTATATATGGAAAGTGATCATTATATATATATATATATATATATATATATCATCTTACCGTTCATTAATCCTTGTAGTGCATTAGAATATAGATCCTGACACGTTTCACACAGCTTTATCAAACGCACTATTAACTCTTATAGTTTCATTTTCTTATTAAATTATATTTTCGGGGCTTATATCCATTCAATTCTTTAAAATATACTGCATAATAATTGAAATATATTTAGTCCTTCGCCAAACAAAAACATATAAGACGCTTTCTCGTGATATCTGCAAGCAGTTACATAGTCATAATGCTATTGTAGAGTTTGGGGAGATTTCTTGAATACATATTAGTTAAATGTGTTTCAATTACATTAGTTATAGTTTTTGTAAGTCATAGAATGTAGCCTCCATTTGTGTCAATATTTATACTGTTATTTCCTCTTTAAGCCTTAATTTGTGGACCCGTAATTTTAAAGTTTGTCATTGTATATAAAATATTTCGGCCTGTAGAGGATTTTATATGTGTATTCAATACTTATATCATCAAGTAGACTTCATTATACGAGTGTTAAAATCCTCAGTATTCCAAAATAATTCTTGACGCTATTAAAAATGTGGATCCTTTCATAAACTCTGGCGATGAAGACGTTGCCTGACAACTCGTCTAATGTGTTGATGGACAATTTTTTTAATAACGCCCAAGTCTCTCAGAGGGATTTTTTATATCGTGGTGGAAGATATCCCATATTCGATGTGATCCATGGCAGTTAATTCAAGAGTTTATCAGAGGAATGTTGGTGGAATTAATATAGGAGAACCATGATCTCTTTACGTTCCTTGGAGCATGAGAAACTTTGCAGGAAAACCTATCTATTCTGTCATCACTAATTCTAATAACATATCCAATCTATCTTATTGTGAGTGCAAAAAAATGATAAATACGCAGTATTAGAAAGGCATCGTGATTGATACTTAGATAATGAAATGGAAATACGAAAAACAAAAGTAAATAATTATTAATACATAGAATATATATATATATATATATATATATATATATATATATATATATATATATTGAGTAATTAAATAAATATGAATATATTGACGGATTAAATAGATAGATAGAGTGGGTGAGAGAGAGAATGATTTTCGTATCTATATCTATATATATATATATATATATCTATATCTTTATCTATCTATCTATCTATCTATCTATCTATCTATATATATATATATATATATATATATATATATATATATATATATATATATATATATACATACCTAAGAACTCAAGTATAGAATTGGTGTATATGCAAAAAATTTCAATAACAAAAAAATATTATTCTTAAAATAATGCTCAGTACAGAGTAGAGTAAATATAATTATTTATTTAAAATTATTTGATTAGAATAATATTAAAATAAATATGTTATAAAATCACTACAAAAATAGCCATTTTGTTTCAATAATTCTGGAGATTCAACACAATCAGGTGATAAAACACCAGATGTGTTGAAACAAAATGGCTATTTTTGTAGTGATTTATAAAATATATATGTTATAATTTTCGAGTAAATAGTTTTTAAGTTTTTTTATTTATTAAACACCCAGACATTTATATATGTGTGTGTGTGTATACGCTTGCACAGTAGACATGGACAGACATAACTATTGCAGTTGGTAGATTGGTAGATTATTTTCTATTATGAAACCATACTTAGACTCAGGTAGACATACATAATGTGATGGTTAGTTGGTTGCTTGTCCGAATGGTTAAATATCTCCGATATTTAAGTAAAATGCAGATGTTAAAGTAAATAAAAAAGAACACCAAAAATCGCTTTAAAAATATTGATTTGGGCTGATTTTTATGCATCAGATTCTTTTAGAATCTTTTGTAAAAAATTTACAGAATGACGCCAAGCAAATATAGCCAATTATTTTCTTTTCAAATCGACGTCATTTCTTTTCTGCCAAGTGAATCTTCTTGTCGTCTGTCTCTTTTGTTTGCTCGTCAGAGCTGCACTCATTTTCAAAGTCTGCTTTATTACGATCGAATAAACATTTACGATAGATAATAATTGGCACGCACACTTACGTACCGATGATCAAGCACAAGATACACGCACGCATATTTGCAATTATTTGAACATATAGACAAGTCTCATCTCTAAATACAATTTCATTCTATATGAATCCACGCAACACAAAATATTAGATAGCTGTCTCATTATTATTATGTTCATTTTATTGTTTTGTTTTTTATTAGATGAAGCATTGCCATCAATTTATTAATATATATATATTTTTATCTCAAGGCATGACGGTTGAAATTGGTAGTCAAAAATTAATAATGGTTTCTTCATAATTTATCAAACATTTGAAAAGGAGAAAACATTTTAAAATACTTATTTCCTAGAAGAAAAAGTAACTAACATACTTTATTTGCAATCAGGTTTTATATATTTCCATTATTCAGTTTTCTGAAACTCTTTATATGAAGGTCTGATTTCATTTTTCTTTCTTTTAGATACATTTTCTCCAATATATTCTTTGTCTTAACCGAATATTTTAACCGGAAAATCTTTATTGTTACTAATGAAATAAATCAAGATAGATAATGATATGAGACAGCACTAAGCAGGAAAACACGAAAATATGAAACCAGAATTGATAACCCTGAAGAGTAATATTCACAAATTATAGAAAAAAAACGTTAGAAAAATAAGGATTTAGTAAGCGACGAACTCAGATGTATATAGGCAGACCGCACAAGAAAATGAATTCCGTTTAATATAAAAGAGAGACAACACGAAGTAAGATTTCATGTACACTCAACTGTCAGACCTGATTATATCGAATGTAAAATAAACCATTCAATGTGATGATCAAAATAGTCCATGCACCTCATCCAAATGCACTGAAGAAATTTATCTGTTATGTAACAGACAAATATTGTGTAACCTTGAAACTGAGTTGCACTACAAATGTAGCTGTATGTTCATTTATACCTTATTTGACTAATATATATTTTATAGTAGTGTTTAATTACATTGTGAACTGAATTGTTATTACCTTAATTTAAATAAGTATTTATTTACTCATCTGTATATGTAAGTTATCACACGCGTATATAGCTGCTAATAACTCGTTATTATATATATATATATATATATATATATATATATATATATATATATATTTATGTATGTATGTCTGTATGTGTCTGTGTCTGTGTGCTATTGTAACTGCATACAATATTCAAAAGTGGTAGTGGTAAATCTCTTGTCACATGGTAAACAATTGGATTCATGGTGCAATAAATTAAGTAAGGTTGACATATTTATAACAATCATATAAAATGTAATTTACATGGGGGAAATCGACTCGACTTTGACAACGATCTTTCAACAATACAACGTTCAGCGCACGGAATCAACAAGCGGTTTCCAGCGTTTGCCTTACACATGCAAAGAATGTAGTCCTTATGACAGTCATGTAATAAAGCTAATATCGATCAAACGAATCTCTCTCTCTCTCTCTCTCTATATATATATATATATATATATATATATATATAGAGAGAGAGAGAGAGATAGAAATAGTGAACGAAAAATTGGTAACTCATTATCTATCTAGATACATTGATAGTTACATAGATAGTATTTAGCGCTGTTTAGATGAATAGATATTTCTTGTTGAAACCTGATTAGCATTTTGGTCTGAAACCTACTATTTTTGTTCAATGTTTGTTCAATCTATTTTCATTTAGATTATAATTTATTCTAAACTATCTTGACCAACCCAGATATACAAATATATTTTGGTTAGCAACTATAATCCTAAATAGTAAAATGCTAGTTTCATGGAATAAACATGATCTTTTTTTAAACTGCCAGTCATATTACATTATTTTTAACGAAGTTTCTATCACTGTTTTATCTTTTCGACATATTTAAGATAGCTACGGCCATTTTAAAACATTGATTATCCAATTTTAAATTGAAATAACTTGAAAGTACAAGAATTCAAAAAAGATTGGAATTAGCTTAAAAACAGGGACATCGCTATCACCTTTAATTTTCTCTTTATATGATTTGGCGTTCAGACAAACCTGAATTTTCGTCTGTCCTGTCTTTACTTTTGTGTCCATTCAGTTATTATTACCAAATTATACCGCAGTTTTAATATACTGAGATTTTAAAAAAATGATTTCCACTAAAGTTGGTTTTCCCTGGATTTTGTGATGTCGCATCATATGAATACATGAATGCAATACTTTGGTATGATTTAAATAGCTTAGGATTGAAATAAAGAAACAGCATTTTGCAATTGTATGCGTACAGAAAAATATCTATGTTTTTATAGGTCCATGAGAATATATATATATGTTTATATAGACATGGATATTACGTCTAATGTGTATGCAATATCTATTCAATCTGATTTCCTGTTTATATATAAATACGGGCACCTACACACACACACACACACATATATATATATATATATATATATATATATATATATATATATATATATATATATATATAAACTCACATATATATATATAAACACACACACACACACATATATATATATATATATATATAAACACACATACACACACACACACACACACACACACATATATATATATATATATATATATATATATATATATATATATATATATATATATATATATATAATTTGTATATGTGTATTTAAGCTTCTCCCTCCAAAATAGCATGACAGACTGGGTTCTATAGCTTTGGATTGCAACTTGTCTAGGACAATGAAAACTCTGAATCCAAAACCCGTAGAGGGTCATTTGGGGACCTTGTGGCACGTAGTCCACCAGGTCTTTGTATTCGGCCCTTCAAAAAGTGTGGATGGTCCTGCATGAAACCTTCACTACTATAATCAAATCTCATGTCCTCTTGTCGGGCTGTCGGTTTCCTAGGAGCTAATCTGCTTGACCCTCTTACGTTGAATTCAACGGGAGTGTCGAATCGAAAGTATTTAAGCTAAATAAATATGCAAATATATATTGAAATAATTGATATTATGAATTTATATGTACGTTTAAAACTCAGTACATTTAAAAATAAATTGTTCCAATATTCGCTTCAAGATAAAACGGAACTAATGCTTTTATTTTAATTTTATAATAAATTTAAAATTTTTAGCTTCTATTTTTGAAAAATGGTTATCACTGTGTAGCGACAAAAACATATTTTCAATCACTTAATTGATAATAAAGAAAATAACGAGTTATTTGTAGCTATATATGCATGTGATAACGTACATATACAGATGAGTAAATAAATATTTATTTATTTTAAGGTGCAAACGTATCACTGCACAATATAGTTAAAACAGGGCTATAAAGTATATATTATAAATACACCTCTGTTTGTTGTGCAACTCAGAATTACATGGTTACACAAATCATCAGGTGCAAATGGTAAATGAACTACTTATTACAATTGTTTTTTTTTAATTCTGGGTCTCATCAGATGGACCCTATATTATATGCAGATTCAAAGTACAAGGTTATTATAAATTTAAGGATAATATTTGGTTATAAATTCAAAATATAGTTTGTTGGCAGGTTGCTATTTGAAAAAAAAGGATAAAAAATCGATATATAATATAATCTCTCATGGTATATATTTCTGTGTTCTGTATTGTTGTTCGGTATGGTAATTTACAATTAATCTCTTTGTCTCAAGGAACTAACATTGTACTGTATATAGAGATAAAGTTTAATATTAACATAAAATCTCCTAAAAATGAAAAATGTTGTTAGACGAAAAAGATCAGAATGTAAAAACAAAAATGAAAAATATCAAAGAAAAAATAACCCCCGTATTTTTTACCCTAAAGCAGACACTGGGATGGTGGCGGCAGATAATTATTGGGTAACAAAAATATAATCGATGTTGGGTTACGTGATATAGCCAGAATCAAAATATTTTAGGAAGCGGTTTTTGTTATCAATGCATGCTATCATAAGTTCATTTCGTTTGTTCAGCTGGTTTTTTATTGTCCATGTGTCTGAGAATGATTAATTTCTCTAATCGGCACAGGTTACATTTTTTACCGTAGCCGGTAAAGAGTGTAGTTTTAGTGATAAAATTCCAAATTACTACAGGTGTTTTAATTTCGAAGAAAAAAAAAAGAGAGTGTCGTGACATTAGAATCTTGTTTATTGGTAAGAGTCATTTTATGGCGGTAATATCGGAGTTTTCAGTGGTTAGCAGTGGAAAGAATATTAAATTTAGTCTTTCCATTCTGTTCAATGCTAGACTTGAAAATAATGCCTTTATTTATAAATTTATGACAGGTACTGTTTTTCAGCTATGACATTTTTTCGGTATTAATATTATTATTATGCTGTGTTATATAGTGCTCTAGATTTATGGCGCAGCTGCAGCTAATTTTAATGTTGTTCTTGTTGAAGATTTTGTTGTGCAATGGAATATGGCTGAAAATATTTGTGGATTAAATTAAGGAAATTTTACCAATGTTGGTTTTGACATTGTTTTATAAATGGTGTGTTAAACCAAATTATATATCGTTTTTAATGCTAATTGCATACTTTTGTTCTTATTACTATTTTTGTATTTTAGTTGAATTTTATGTTTACTGTTTACTAGTGCATTTACATATTTAGGCTTATATTTGTGCTTCTAGATTTAGTTGAGGGTCTGTTTTGCACCGATTTGTAAAAGTTATGTAAAATCCTTGAATGTGTGTGGTTGGAACCCATGTTAATGTATTTATGATAGTGAAAGGTTTTCTATTTTCCCTTGGATAGGTGGGTAAGTAGTGTCCAGAAAGTTAATCACCTGGTGTAAGTGGTGATATTTACTCCATGATACTTGCAGAATTTAATATGTTTTCGAAGTCAATCTATTTGGTGTGGGTTGGTATTACGTTGGAAGATAACTCCGTCATATCTGTACAGACAATTTTTTTGCTATCAAAGTCTCCACCGTTGTGCTATACAAACCAATTCAAAAGTCTTTGCAGAATCGAACATTCCCATCGCTATGAAGAATTTGAGGTTGTATTTTTTGGTTCACATAGGACCAACGTGAAATATGATGGGTTTCTGGGTTTACCTAATGATGTCAGTTTCATGGTGAAATAATTCTTGGTCATGTTTAAATCCCTCATTAGCAAGTCTTTTGTGATCGACGGCTAGAAATTGGAGATAATGTATTGTAGGAATCTATTACAGACTTGCTGATATTTTCTATGTTTTTCTTGCAATGTTTAAGCAATCGGAACTTCGGGTTATTGGGGAAATTATTCTAATACTTCTTAACTGTAGCGAAGGTTTACTGTTTGCGTAGTTTATGCTCTCTATCGTCGATATTGTGTTTTTTCGTTGTAATTCCTGCGTCGTAGTTAATATCATTTTCGCTCTCTGCTGGTTTTTTCTGACATATTTTATTAACCTCTTTGCAGACAGCATTGTGGTATTCATCGACGTTAAAGTAGTAGTTATATATATATATATACATATATATATATATATATAAGACATTTTTATGTTTAACGTTCTTTTCTTTTTTTTTTATAAATACAAGTATTTAAGTAAATGCTCTGTTTATAATAAACAGTATTAAATAACATTTACCGGCCTGAATGTCCGAGAAATTTTCATTGAAAATATTCGTCCTTTGACAGGATTCGAACCTGCATCCTATACGGAACCGTCCGTCATTTACGCTGACGTGCCTTAACCGAATCGGCCACAAAGGAGCGTTCGGTAGGCAAGGTCGAATTTACTGCTTATAAACTTGCCTACCGAACGCTCTTTTGTGGCCGAGTCGGTTAAGGCACGTCAGCGTAAATGACGGATCCGTATAGGATGCAGATTCGAATTCTGTCAAAGGACGAATATTTTCTATGAAAATTTCTCGGACATTCAGGACGGTAAATGCTATTTAATACTGTTTATTATAAACAGAGCATTTACTTAAATACTTGTATCTATAAAAAAAAAAAAGAACGTTAAACATAAAAATGTCTTTAATAAATAAATTGTCGGACTTTGTCCATTTCTTAATGTATGACGTCATATATATATATATATATATATATATATATATATATATATATATATATATATATATATATATATATGTATTTCTCACATTATTCTGTAGATTGTTATATTTGGTGGTGTATTTAATCCTATTTGGTAAAGAGAATATATATTTTTTTTAAATCCCAAGAGAAGGTCATCGCTATGTGGGGTTTTCTGGGAATTAAAGCAAAAAAAATCGAAAGATTA
>OZ010584.1:121115128-121177628 GCA_963932145.1 Acanthosepion lycidas | reverse complement strand
TAAAGTATTTAATGCCTGAATGATTTAAAGCGTGAATTCTGTCGTGTACCGATAAAGAATGTTTAAATTTTTGGAGATGTATAAAGACATACTGATTTCTACAAACGTGTTTATTGAAGACATTCCAAGATTATGTGTTTGTACATTTTCCTGGTTAACTGTATTAACACATTATTTGATATAATCTCAGCTGTTCTCTAAATTAAGTCATTATTTTCATGTATTTTCATATCGTACAAATATATCTACAAATGATCAACTGTTTGTTAGAATCTCTCAGTTTGTGTCAAATTTAATATTATTCAAATATTTGCATACTTCCCTTTCATTTCATTGAGCATTTAATCGGTAACTCTAGATTTTATATGAATGTGTGAGTGAAGGAAAATTTTGATAATCTTCTTCATTATATCAAACAAATGGGACAACGGTTTACAATTGTTTAAGATCATTAGAAAGGGCAAGGGAATAACAGTTGAGAGAAATGATTTAGAAGTGACATTTTCAAAAAACCCTAGCAAGATTTCTAGATCGATATATAGATCGATGGATAAATAGAAACCATTAATACTGATTAGCCTAATACTGAATTATTTTAAAAATTACTGGAGTTTTAAACGCACACATAAATCCATAATTCGCTGTTACCTAGGATACAGGGAAATCCAATCATTCAGACAATATATATACATATATATATATTTATATATATATGTATATATATATATTAATTCATTTCCATATATAATATATATATGGAATACTATTCTATATATATATATTATATATAATATATATATATATATATGGAACAAAATCTACAAGTCTGATGTAGATTTTTGATTTATCCATCATTTTTTACTGGAAGAAAATTTGTAAGAACTGTATTATTATATATCATGACTTAACTAAGCCGACCATATTACCGCTGAGTTCGTTAATATCAATAATCTGGTTATATTTTCCTTTTGTTTACAAGAGGTGATTTATTGACGCCAAATTCGATTTTGCATTTATTATATGAAATACTCACTTCATAAATTATAATTTCATCATTAAATATCTAGATGGGATGGAGTGGTTTGTGATTTCTTTTTTTTTTTAAGTATTTCCCCCCAAGCAAGGCGGGAGGCGGGAAGCCACTAGGACGCAAGGGGTTACAGAAAATATAGAGCGAGATCAGATAGGAGTGATAGAAGAGAGTATGAGGAGAAGGTTAGTGGATAGATCGACAACTGGAGATGTCGATTGACATTACACTTGAATAGCTGGAGATTATAGGGAAACTTGAATAGGGAAGGGAGCTCCACAGGCAAGAGGTGCGAAACATGAAGCTATTAGAGTAGAAGAGACGGCTACATTTATGAGTTTCGACAATGAAGGGGTGAGATCGGGATGCCAGCCTCGTAGGGCGCTTGAACTTATGAAGTCTGGGAACCAGCGAAGGCAGCTCCTCGGAGTAATTACCATGAAAGTATTTGTAAAACAGACAGAGACAGGCGACAGCGCGTCTGTGAGAAAGTGACTGTAGACGAGATGCCAGAGCTGGGCCACTTATATTGCATATCAGCCTCTGGAGCCTTACACAAAATCCTAATCAGCTAGTGGTGCAACCCTCGATGAAAAAATCCTTGAACAGACTGGTCTGAATCATTGCATGGATAGGCAAGTGTCAATAGACAAATATGCATTGAATTGATATTCAGTAATCAATAGTGGGTAATGACTATCACCGTCAGTTAAACGTTATGGATAACACAGTTCGAATTAAGTGAATATCGCGTTTGCTAGAAAGAATCTTACTCATAAAGTAAATATAAAAGCAATTAAAAGAAGCAAAAAAGCATGGCAATTAAATCCAGTTATTGATAACCCGTCACGTAGGCCAAGATGTTTTACCCTTTCGCTGAAAGGAATTTCAGAATTCAGAATCTAGCGAATGATTTTCGGGTTTGCTCGAAATAGAGAAAGAAAATTCATTGATTGATAAATTTAACTGCTTCGGCTTATCAACCTGTGGCTGGTTATTTAAAACCAGAAAAATATTTATTTTTAGGTTGGGACATTTTTTCTTTTGAGATAATAATGATTTACTGATCAAGCGACAAGTTCTACTAATTATCCCAAAGCTGAAGAAGAAACGCGAATTCATAACATTCCCAAAGCTGTTTCCGCCTAGTGAATATGAGGAACTGGTTTGGAATGGGAAATCTGTTTCACCAGCCGCACATCTCGAGCGCTTACAGCACCTGATATTCCTAAGCGGTCACCCATGAGAAGTATAACAAAGATCGAAGTTGCTGAAATTCAGTGATCGTACAAGAATAGGGGTTTCGAAGTGATATGGGCATAAGATCTCGAAGGGTACATTAAGAGAACCACTTACTACATTAAGACGAAATATTAATAAAATGCACGATTCAATGATTTTTAATAACTTTACAAAATTATCTCGACAGTGATCTGCATATGAGATTCGAAATTCTTTTATATTATCGACTTGAAATTGTTCCAGATTTGTTTAGGCGTGTACGCGTATGTTTTTGTATCTGTATATGCGTGTATGTTTATCTGCATGTATGTTTGTGTGCGGAACGTTACTCATACGGAATAATGTAAGGGGAATCTAACTGGGATTTGTACTTGTTAATTTAAGATAACAAGTAAAGAATTCCTAGATTCACTTTTTTCTTCTATTGTATAAAAGTTCTGCTTCTCTTATCAAATGAGACGCGAACTGCTGCGATTAAACAAGCAAAACATTTTGTTCGGCGAATCTTTTCCCTTTTTTTCAGACAAAACTAAATAAAGGAAAAACATCTTTAAGAGACTAAACTAATATATAAACGTATGCGATTTGACTAATATTTAGAAGGAATCTTTAAAAAGCCTCAAAATTATATTCTTAGTAGTGTTTCAGACAAAGATTCCTTCGGAATTATTTTCTTACTTTAGACCTTTACTCATTCGTTCGTTTTTTTTACTGTTTCGTTTGAGTTTCCTTTAGAGTTTTCATGTTAAACTCTGTTTTAATCATCGCTTGATTTATATCTTTGTGTTTCGAACATAGCTCTCTTTAAAAGGAAACCCCGAAAAACATTTGTCTGTATACACTTTAGGTTATATTAAATATATATATATATAACTTTGCTGTTTTTTTTATCTTTTATACGTCTTTCTTTACTTCTTTTTTGGCTATTTTTCATAATCTCTATTTCTTTCTTTAACTTTCAAATTAATTCTCTTGATATTCCGCCATTATTTCTTCCAATTTAATTGATCTTTGATGTCATTTTTTCATTGTCTATTTCTCGTTGTTTGTTAATTTAGCTTCAGTTATTTTTTCTTTTTCATCGAGTTTATTATTCTTTTTTCTTTATTTTCCTCTTCCTTGATTGAAATCTTCCCTTCTTCTTTCATGATTTTCCTCTTTCTTATTCATTCGTTTCTTTTCTTTTATTTCGACTGCATCCTAATATTTCTTGTATTTTCTTTTTTCATATGACAACATTTCCCTTTCTTTGTTTCCGTCGTTCCTTACTTGTTTCCTTCCTTTCGATTTTTCCTAATCATTATTCCTTCTGTCTTTCCTTCCCCCTAAAAACATTACATTTTTTCTCCTGTTCCTTTAAAAAATATTTTCTTTCTCTTTTTATTCGTCTCTTTCCACCTCCTTTCTATGTGATACTCTCGTCAAATGGTCTATCAATGATTTACATATCGAAAGGAAAATTTGATGCAAAAAACAAAACAATTTTCAAAAGCTCTAGAAAGATATATCTTGTTGTTCTTATATATTACGCACCTAGATTTTCATGTTTATAATTGAAGTGTCGTTTTGAATCCAAGGGAAGTCGTAAACTGTGATCATATTTTAGAACATTGGTTTTATGAAATCACTAATTGAATGTTAGGCGTTTTCATCAAAAAAGAAAATATATATATATATATATATCTGCTGAAGTTGAAGGGGAATAAAAAGAAATGAAACAAAAAGAGGAGCGAAAAAAGACGGAATTCAGAAGGAAATCAAGGCAGGAAAAGAGGATATGAATATAAAGAAATAAAGAAGGAAACTTATTTTCTAATTTTAATAAAAATCAAAATTCAATAGAGATGATTTAAAGAGGTCGTGTATAAACAGAACAGATACCCTCAAACATATCAACTCGAAAATTAATTGTGATTATTTAAAAACAAGTACAAACTATAAAAATGTGAAAATACAAAGATACAAAATTCAAGTTAGTGAAAAATAATTTTTGTATATTTAAAGTAAGCGAGATTTTGCCGAAAGTAAGCCAGATTGGAAGAGTCAGGTTAGCTGAAAAGTCAGTCAGTTATGGAGGACATGATGTAACACAATTCAATGAAAGTGAGTAAGCGATGTTTTTAATGCATATTAGCAATTAAATAATTTTAGTTTGGATTTAATTCATGCATTATACATTTTGAATAAAATGAGTTCGAGGATGTGACATTTTCTTAAATTTTTTAACATTTTTGTAGATATTTATCTTGTGTGGGGGAAAGTAGTAATTGTTTGATAAATTGAAATATTGGTAAAAATCTGGGGCGCAGAATTATATTTTGACAAGATTCGGTAGTATCACTCTCAATAATTTTACTTCTAAGTTAAGGTATTTTCTCTTTTAATATGTGCTGATGTTGAATGCAGACATCATCACTTGATAAGACACCAGAAGTGTTGAAGCAAAATATTTATGTTATAATTTGCGAATATATATATATATATATATATATTAGGTTGGTGCAAAAATAATGTCGTTTTCTCACATAAAGTTGAACGTGAAAAAACGACATTATTTATGCACCAACCTAATATATCGGGACCCATTTTCTTTTGGTCATAAAGTTAAGACCATGTATATAAAAATAGAAAATGCTTGGAATACTCGACCAGAATTCATAAACTGCAGTGCAAAGAGCATCCACATATTCAAATTGCGATCCACGTTTATAAACAACCTTTGTCATCCATCCCCAGATATTCTCGATTGGGTTTATATCTGGAGATCACGGTGGATGGCTCAAAAGCTGAAAGTTGTTTCACATAAAAAATCTCCTTCGACCCGGCTTTGGGGATTGAAGCGTTGTCCTGCTGAAAATCCTGTTTTCTCTACATAGATGAGGGCCTTCAGTAATTGGTGATGTCTTTCTTAACATGTTAATGTTACTAGCAGCTCTTTGACGACCACTTACCGCCTGTAACTCAGGAGTTCTATTGTACGAATATGAACCTCAGACTATAATTTATCGCCCTCAACTGTGTCGTGTTAAGAAAATTCGTGTTAAGGACATCTTTTGCATGACAGTAACCATCTGGGCTATCACGGTGGAAATTTGCTTGTATGAAAACAACACTGTCTTCCATTTATCCGCATACCAAGTTTAATAATCGGAAGCAAATTGTAAACAGGATGTTTTATGGTGAGGAAGAAGGTGAAGCTTTTGTAGCCAACTCAAGTTCTTAAACTCTTATTTAAATGCTTTCTAATTATTCGAGAGCTGCATTCATCATCAGTAGTCGCTTTTATCTGATTTGTTGTTAGGCTTGAATCTCTCTTAACTTTTCGCCTAATGCATCTGTCTAAAGATAGTGAGAGTTTATTGGGGTTATTTTTTAGAAGGATACACATCCGGATTTTTAATGGAAGTTAGCAATGACACTTCTGCTACGGACAATTTCATTTGCAATGCCTTGTTGATATCTTCCTGCAGACTGCAATTAATTTTTGAAAATCTACAAAAGCCTATCAAAATGTAAGGACCTTGAAATCAAGATTTCAAATATATGGCACAAGAGAACATCAATAATTCCTGTTGTATTTGGAGATATTTGTATTGAATGGAAAAGATTCAAATAGACACATTAAAGGGATTCCTGGTAGCCCAGGCCTTAAAGAAATACAAAACATTTTCTCCTGAGTACATCCCACGCTTTACAAAGTGCTTTATCTATGTAAAATATGCATGATTTTATTTTTGCTTAGTGTGAAATGACATGATGTCATCTCTGATATTAGGTCTCTGGTTGAGTCCCTGAAAGACATGAATACACACCAAAAATCAAAGGAAATGAAATAATAATAATAATAATAATAATAATAATAATAATAATAAATAAATAAATAAATAAATAAATAAATAGAAAGATCCTGATTCTAATAATCATATCATATTTCCACTTTGTAATATCTTATGAAAATCACCAAACTTAGACTTACAAGGAAATGAATACAAAAAAGTGCCCATCAAAAATGAAAAATATAAAGAAATGCTCCAGAAAATGGTAGTCATTTGATGAATAACTTAATAACTTTAGCAATGGAGATGGAAATAATATTTTAGTAATCTTATAATAATGATAAAATGTGAAGAAGAAAGAAACTCTCCACATGGCAACTAATGCATCCCAGAATATATCCGAAAATTTAGAAAAGAAATTTCAAAACCAAACTCTGATTGTATTGTTATAATATTTGAATCATAAACACATTTACTCACGGGTATTCGTGATGTCATTGTCGATTGTAATCTTTGTCAAACTAATCAAATTATGATAACTCTATGTTAACATGTCTGACATTTCTACAAAATATAATCAAATAAAATTAAGACTTTAGCGTCCATATGTCTAAGTGGTCTTCTACCGCAAACATTTCTCCCATATCTTAATGCGATATAACGTTTAAATATTGGAATTTGAACATTTAATAATGATCACATCAGCATCGTATGACGAAGGAGACTTTCTTAGTAAAATAAGACAAACTCGCTTTTAGAATAGTCTTAGCGTATATGAACTGCTTGTTTCATTAATCTCTGTTAAGATTAATGAAACAAGCAGTTCATTTCCTTAATTATAGTACACAGTATGCAATTGTGAAATTCCACAACTATGACTGTCTTCGAAAAAAAACGTACATTTTCATTACTCCAATGTGAATGGTTTTATTAGAAATATTACAATAGTGCTAAAATCCATAATGGTAAAATATTATTATGAATATGATTCATAATTAGAATTATGCAAAAAAAAGATATCTACTAATTTTAAAAATAAATAAATGCAAATGTCTATTTTCTTCCTAAAGTAGATTTGGCACAATTACAGTGCTTATAATTTTCAATTATTTTATAAATATGTTAAGGAAACAGCTATTCCAATGGCTTTTCTTTATAAAATTTCTAATTCAATTTTAGCGTTGTCTTATTTTGCTTAAATGTTCATGTATTGAGAATAAAGTAGAGAATTACTGCCCTCTTCATTATTAATGGCATTTTCTTTGGATAATTTTATTTCCGTAAGGAAAATGATAATAATGTTTGAGTTATACCACCGCAAGTTATTCAGAAAGACTTACAGAGCATTTCGTCACTTTTCGAGGGAGTGCGGCTGTGGTTGGTTGATCAAACACGATGGCGTTATGCAAGTCTATATCAATTACGCAGTTACCAATACAATTTTGCATTGATGTTAAGTTACAAAAATATTTCCATATCTATAAATACCTTCAAATATATATATATATATATATATATATATATATATATATATATATATATATATATGCACACAAACATATACACAAATATGTATATGTGTGTGTGTTTGTGTGCAGCGTCTTACAGAAGAATGGCTTGAAATAAGATAAAATCAATAAAAGATACTAAAAGCTTTCTTCCAAATATAATCAACTACTTAAAATAAATGTCCTTTTCGACTGTAGGTTTGCTTTGTGAGAACAAAAAATAATAACCATTATCTACACGCACAAATAAATGTACTGTCCGTTCTTTATGCCCTGAAAGAGAAACCCATCGATAGTGTGTATGCGTTTACTGTAGGTGTGTAAATCTGAAAGAGGTTTCAACTATGAATAAAAGTTTGTGACATTGTCTGAATCAATCAATCGGCAGGTGGTTTCTCAAAAAGTTAAAATTTTCTTCTTAAAGAATTATTTTTTAAAACCTAAGATACTTTTTACTGGGTCATCAATCGACATTTTGATTCAGATTTTTTCCTCATTTTAAAACATATCTTTCTTCGCGTATTATATCAAAAGAATCTAAATCAATATATATGTTTATATGGTTACATTATATATTCTTGAAGATGCATTATGTGTGGCACACACACACACACACACACACACATATATATATATATATATATATATATATATATATATATATATATTATATGTGCGATTCAAAATATGTTTGTATAGTCCGAGGAATTTATTTTAGGCGTACACACAGACATTTGATGGCTATCAATTCTTAGAAGAATGCCATCTTTTCATTTGGTAATATTTTCATTTTTTTCTTTAGAATTTTATTATTATTCCATCATTGTTACCCGACATAACGCTCTGCTAGGGGCACGTATTTGACTCTGTTTATTTCCAGTTCAAGAGAATTAATAAAAAAGGTCCCCCCTCTCCTTTCAAAGACAAAAATGGCCACAAAATGCATGCCGGTATTTTTGTTATTTTTGCTAATAAAATAAAGTCAGTTTACAATTTGACTTGATTGTATGCAGATCTTTCTTGTCTATACGGAAGATAATTGGGTTTATTTGACTGTCCTAGTTTTTCTGCGGAGGCACTAATTCGTCGTTCGTAAACCTTTTTTTGCTTTCTTACCTGTGAATTTCTTTTACTTATATTGTTTGCTTGTTTGTCTGATAACATTGCTATTTCTCAATTCAGTCTTTCTATTAGGTTGGTGCAAAAATAATGACGTAATAATGTTGTTTTATGACGTTGTTGTCATACGAAAATATTTACAAACAAAACACAAGGAAGCAACATCAGTGCGGTGGGAAAGGAACTAAATTCGAGATGCGTCCATAGGACAGATAATATTCCAAAACTTTTCTTTTGATTTTGTCAAGAATCTTCACATATATAGCATAAACACGACACCAAATATGATAGCAATGTTCAATGAAGAGGCAACTGATAGAATACAACGTAGTAAGCCAATTTTCCTAGCAGCAAATCTAGTAATTGTTTCAATATATTTGCCAACCTTCGGGTCATTAGAAAAAAGGAAAATACGAAGGCACAATAAGTTGCTCTCCTCGATGTAGCATGAGCCTTACTGATTTAAGACAGAAGGAATTTTTTTTATGACTTTAATATATTTATAGTTTGATTCATACTTAAGCGCAATCTTCAGGTCATTTTAGCTTTGCGATGCTGGTAAATGGTATATTATGTGTAGCAAGGTCTATTGAAATACCCAAACTGCTTTTAAGTAGGTGCTAACTCTTATGTTTCAAATCATTCTAGAGCGTACTGTGTAGAAAAGTTTTAGATGCGAATATAGTTATTTGTATCTGTTTTATAATGTTTTTAAACTGTTATTACTCATTATTTATTAATTTTGCATTATTATATGTTGAATATTATTATTATTATTATTATTATTATTATTATTATTATTATTATTATTATTATTATTACATTTATTTGTGTTTATGCGTGGATTAGTAGTATGTTAAACTTATTATTATGTATTTAATTTGTTTATTGGTTTATATATTTTGTTAATTTTATTTTACGTTATTTATTTTATTTATTTATTTTATTTATTTATTCTATTTAATTGTTTTAATATTCGTTTTAGTTTTCGATTTTTAAATTAATGTAGTAAATAAATGTTTTCGTGTCTGAATTTTGGATGACTTCTAAATATCTTGTGGAGTGTACATAATTGAGCGAAGTGTTTGTGCGTGAATTTAATGAATAATTTTCATTGCACGTTTTTGTTATACGGTGGGTGTTCAACATATGGTGTTTTTTTCCTGCTGGATTGTTTTCTTGCTGTGTGGTGTTTATGTGAGTGTTGTCAAAAATCCACTAGCTTTAGGTCTGTTTCATAATCTTTCTTGAATTTTATGAAGAATTGTCAGGTAACCAAAGGTTAATTTGTTTGTGAAATTCTAGTGATTATTGATGGTGGTCGGTTGGAAGATATATTTGCTTCTGGGATTTCTATATGAATTATATGTAGCTTTTGTTATCACAACTAGGACGTTTATATTTTTTTGGTTAGTGTTTATGTCAATGTCGATTCACATATTTCTTTAAATTTTTCTGTTTTTTTCTCTGTTTTACTGTTGTTTTTTTTTCCGTTTTTGCCTGTTGCACTTTCTGAGGGTTATGAAACAGCCGTCCCTTTAGAGTTATATATTATTTTTAGAGATTATTTTATTTAGGTCATGTAGCAAATGTAAATTTTTACCTATTAGATAGGAGTTTCGTAGGATTTTTAATTGATTCAGTTATGAAATTTTGTGCGATAATCTTAAGTGGCACTTAAGACCAGCTTGCGATTTACAAAGGAGGCCATATATGGAGCAAGAGTGAGGATCGTGGGAGGAGATCACTGTTAGATTGGCTGGCCATTTAGATATTTCTCTCTCTTCTTAAAGATGATTCAGACAAGCAGATTGAAAACTGCTGAGTCCACTAAAACACGTTGATCTCCATTCTACCCGGTCTAAGTCTTAGCGCTCAAGGGTATTATATTGTATATTGACAGCTGACAAATTGATATATATATATATATATATATATATATATATATATATATATATATATATATATATATATATAGTTTATGCAAAACTAGGTAATACGCAAGGGTAGACCCAAGGAGGATGATATCCAGAGAGCTCAATGTAAAATTCAGAGGAGATATGTTTTAATAAAAACAGACCATTTTTGATCAATAGCCCTGTTAAAGGGGTTGTGGTGAAATAACTTATTGCATGGATTCTTAAAATGGTCTGTTCTTATTCAAACAATATATATATATATATATATATATATATATATATATATATATATATATATATATATAAAGAAATATAGTCTTAATGCTATATGCAATCGTCAAGCCGATTGCATATAGCATGAAACAGACTGTCGCCTCTAAGTGTTGACTTCTATGTTCACTTTTATATATATATATATATATATATATATATATATATATATATATATATAGTTCCTAATATAGCAAATATTATTTATTACATTGTAAACACTGACATATGAACACACAAACTCATATACACACAGGTATATATATATATATATATATATATATATATATATATATATATATATATATATATATATACAAAGATACATACACATATATATATATATATATATATATATACATGTATGTATGTATGTATAGATAGATAGATAGTTAGATAGCACATGTAGAATTATGTTCCAGAAGAAACAAGGTTATAAAAAATTATAAACTCAAACCACCCTGCTGTCAAGACAACTGCAGCTATGTATCTTTGAACAGAGCTCAATACGGACACGTTTATAACAACATAAATATGCCGCATCAGCGTCCATGACATGAATATGTTATATATATATATATATATATATATATATATATATATATATATATATATATATATATATCTGTGTGCGCGTGAGTGCATGTGCGTAATACAAATCAATATATCAGAAGAATATTGAGTGAGGGAATGACTGAATGGAAAAAAAATCTATAATTGCTGAATTTCGTTCCGATATATTCGTGTGTACATGCATGTATAGTTTCCAGATAAATGTTTTCGACTGGTTAATAATATTTATCAAATTCTCCACATGACACATACGTATATATATATATATATATATATATATATATATATATATATATATACACGTTTTTAGTGTAAATTAATATTTCATGCTTGACCAAATCGTCAGGCAAATATGACAAATTCTGGGTGTCATGCGAGGAATGCTAAGTTATCCGCAGATTCAAATCTCAAAGTTAATATAAACCCAATATATTGTTTGGATGTAAATTCAAAATACAGATTATATGCAGGTAGATACTGGGAAAAGGAAAACCAAAAATTAATGCAAAGTTTATTTGGTACATATATTTCTACAGGGAAAATTTATTTAAGCTAAAAAATAAATCGTAAGGAGCAAATAATATAGGTAGACGTAATGAATTGTATTTTTTATGAATATTCTCTATTTCAAATGCGTAATACCGCACAATATATGAAGCTAACGTTTAATAATATCAAGATATAAACTAAAAAATTAGAAAAGTGTATATAGGCAGATAAACGAAGACAGAGAATATAAAATATGATTTTTTTTTAAATGAAAGAAAAGAGGAACGCCGTGCAAGCATTTACGTACCAAATGTGGTTTAAATGGTTAAACATAGGCAATAAGTAATTAACCTATATTATTTAATGGGGAGTTGGAGTTGGGTAAAAAGCTTTATCCAGAAATGAAATGCTTTAGGAGAGAACATTTTTTATGGGTGTAACCTATCATGAGCTCATTAAGTTTATTCAGCAGGTTGGGGTAATTAAAATTTTGAGAATTAATCTTTTTTTTCCAGCAAACACAGGTTACATCGTTCGCCGCGACCGGAAAAGAGTTTAGTTTTAGAGACGAAATTTCAATTTACTTCCGGGGTGTATTTATTTGTTATAATTTGTTTTACTTCAGAGTGCAATTGTAGAATTGTGAAACTTTGGATGGCATTTTAAATATTTCTAAAGAAAGTACTTCGAAAACAAGGAAATAATAAAGAAAAGTTCCGACATAAGCACATGTGACTCTTCCGTGCTAAATGTGCGTCGTACCATCAGTTTTTTAAAAATAAAGATTTTTTTAAATAAAAGGAACATTCATATATTACTCTTAAAAATAATAGAAATCGTGATGGATTATTTAGAGAAAATTGGTAACATTCAAAAAGACACGTTATATATTACGTTTCAATATATATATATATATATATATATATATATATATATATATATATATATATATATATATATATATATATGTATGTATGCGCGTGTGTGTGTGTTGGTAACAAATCCGTTGGTATATTATCCGAGGATCCTCGTAATGCAAAATATTAACATTGATCCACAAAAAAAAACTCAATGTATTTATTATTTCAGAGCAAATAATCAATAAACAATAAAATCCCAAACCACTTCATATGCGGAATAGTCCATTTCTGTAGACGAAGATATCGGTCGTTTGGCTTATCAACCCCGGTGTATACTGACTTCAGGTCAAAAAAAGAAATATATATCTGTAAGCTAAAAAAATAATGTTACTGAAACATTGAAATATATAAATTCTGCATTAGTTATACGACTGGCGTTTTTTTTTTTTTTTTTCACAGATAACTTCTGTCACGAACTCAGTCCACACCGGGGTTGATAAGACAAACGACCGATATCTGTGACTGATGAAATAGGCTATTCTCCATATGAGGTTATTTTGGATTTTACTGTTTATTATTATTATGATTATATATATATATATATAAATATATATATAAATATATATATATATATATATATATATATATATATATATATATATATATATATATATATATATATATATATATATATATATATATATATATATACAGACACATGAAAGGCTTTTGTGATCAATGAATATATTGGTGAATGTATCCGTATGTACAGTTGACTATTCCATATACACCTGCGAAACAAGTTTTGACCGCATTAGCACACCTGCCTTAGTATCTATGATATTTTCAAACAAAAAGATTTTTCGTAACCCTGCTGAATCAGCCGGATCCAATTGCAGACAACTTCCGTTTCAGGTTTCATGTATTATTCACGAGAATTCTGTTAAGCACTTTTGATTGCCAGGAATATGCCGCCGTTTTGTGTAGAGTTTAACGACAGCTGAAGAGTTTGAACACACATTTTTGAATATTTTCCTGTCAGTCCAAATCAAGAAACCCTTTAACATATTTGTAAGAAATTGATTCTTATAAAAATGGCTCCAGATTCATCTTTATAAACGCTGTCTAATCATTGGATACTGCTACCATTACAGATTCACCTGAATCTATCGTATTAAAATTTATTTACATATATTAGTTCGAACTTAATTGAATGCCTTCAAAAATAAATCTAGAAGTAGCGGTTAGTAATTTACCAAAAACTGTAACTCATATTCGAAAGAAAAAAAAAAAAGGATGTGTCTTCAAATAATGAACGCTACCAAATATTGTAATATACTTCAGAAATATTAAAAATTAAGACATTTTATCTTGTTATATATTTAGGAACATTCTCAAGTGACAAGAGGAAAACAGAAATCTTTGAGAGAAAACAATGTACTATATGGCAAGCACAGACACATATATACTCGATTCTGATAGATATAATGTCCAAATAACAGACTGAGTGAGAAACGTTTCCTCATTAAAGATTACGTTGACTTTGTTATCAAGAGATCTATCTTAGTAGAAATAATTGGATGAACAATAAAAAAATATGTAAGGAAAAACACCTAACCAATCATTTCACGAGAAACATAGCAGATGTCACTGATATTTTAAACAATAATGTTCACCACATACAAGGCTCAAGAATATCTCGAGGTAGACTGTTACAGAATAAGAGGCAAGGGACACAGTTTATTGGGATATGTGGGGATTATAATAGTTACTCTGAGACGTGAACCGGTTAATAATTTAGTGATCGGGGAAGCCTCTTCGTGGAAAGGGGTTCCACAATTCAGCGGTCCTTATGAAGAAGATGCTCGTGTAGAACTTAAATTCAACCAAATGAATACGAGTGCGGTTCGCTAAAATTTGCATGGCACGGCGGGTTTTAGTCGTAAAGGTAAGAACTAGTGGAAGTAAGGAATTTCTATCGTCAGAACATTATCCATGGAAATACCGACAGAATCTGTTGGCAACAAATTGCAAAATTCATCACCTACACGGACGCGGATACACTTTTGCACTCTATCTGGACTATAAACTGAAGACTGGCAGCTACTTTCCAAATATGACACCAATATTCGATATCCGGCTTCATCTGACTCTTAGTTGTTGATATCAGGTGGGATCAGTTACTTACTGGAACCTGTAAAATTTTCCAGCGGATTATATGTACGACTTTCCCTTGATGTTTAGGTCCAAAATAAGCCACAATAGGTACGACGCCTCCCTAAGAGAAAACACGTTCATCGCGATACTCTAAAATTCAGGGTCAGCTCTGTGATAATGGAACGTTATTAGTTGTGATTTCGAGGCATTGAATGTTAAGCCATCAGATTTTTGTCATTTAGAATTTTAGAGGTGTACCTATATACCGTTGTATCGTCAGCGTCGATATTCACAAAAGATCGGGGTATACTATTAGGTAGGTCATTAATGTTAGGTAGTAAGAGATTTGGACAGAGAACCAAACCTAAGGGACGATTTGATTTAATCACTTGGGCCTCGAATGACTGACTGTTCACAACTAAATTCTGAAACCTACACGTCTGGAAGTACTTGCTAATTGCAAAATATCTTCCCGTGATTTCATAGATTGTGTAGCAACACTCTATGATCTATATTTTCAAAGATCTAAAAATATATAACGCGATTTTACTTGAGATGTTTTTATTATCTAGAGTCTCCGTGGTTTTGTGATTAATGGTAGCAAACATTTGACAGTTAACAGTTGACGGAGTCGATGGAAATCCGTACTGCGTATCTCTCAAACGTTTGTCCCTATTGAAATGAAAGCAACATAATTATTGGTTCTTGCTTTCAAAAGTTTGCTAACGACACTGTGGGGGCTGATAGGTTAAACGTAGATTTAGCGTTCAAGCCCATTCTTGAAAACAGAATATACATTTAATACATTTCGCAGACTTGGTAAGGATTCCTCATTCAATAATTGTGCAAAGATCTTAGATAACTCAGGATGAAATTACTTCGGAAAAACCACAACTATTTTATCTGGTCCTATCACAATTGTATTCTGTTAGAGGAGAGGCATTGGAAATGGGATGGCTTCATCATCTAAGTCGATCTAGTGGCAAAATTCGTAGCGAGGAACTTTTTCTTATATGATGAGGATAAGATGACATCAGATCCATTCATGATAGGCATCAACGTTCTGTCTCTATTGAGAATTTAGTTTTTCAGAATTCTCTGGATACACGGTGTATTCTGTCGACATGTCTTGAAATGATTTTACATAACTGCATTTTGCATTTTCTAGAACGATATTGCAATGAAATAGGGGAGGTCTGAATGCAGCAAGTTTCATATTATACAGTTTTCTATGATAGATCTTGTAGTCTTAGTTACGATGAACTTGGGATGAAGAAATTCAGATGTCAAACAGGGACTGTTGTTCGTTTATTGTTGGAATATTTTCAGGTGTATAAAACTTTATAATCCAGAAATAATTTATTCAGAAAGGAGGCAGTATGTTTGAAGAAGTCTGAAAGAAGTGCTTCCGCCATGTAAGATGCGAAGCTACCCTACTTGTCTATCTTATAGTTATGGGGTCCACCCTTTTCTGATATAAACGGACTCGTCCTGCTGCCATAAAATAGACACAGTCAGTCAGTCAGGAAGACTGAAGGTAGAGGAACAGGTAGAGGAACAGGGTGGAGAAACAGATTGGAAAATACATAGACACTGTGATTGAGTTGACGTTAGAAGTCAGTTACAAGAACGCCCGACTCTAAGGAAGTTTACATCGAGACTGTATATAGCGATCTTTGATTAATACTAACCGGCGTTCCTGGATTTACTAACAGCATTACCTTTTGTATTTTGTGTAAATACATTTAATTTCTTAGCTTAAATTCTTGCGTTTGTCATTTATTGGAGACCGATTTTTCACGCGGAATCCACAACATATAGGGAATATCTTTCTATGGAATGGGAGTACCTTTGGTTTTACCTCGACTTTGATACTGATTGGGGAGAACTGTTGAGGATGGATACATCTTCAGCTGGGTATATTTCAGGACAGCATGTGAAAAAGGTTCGCCTGCTGTGCTATTGCATCGAGAACACGGGTGGGATCTTCAATCACATCTACCAGTTCTTAGTCGACGGAGAACTCGGAGCAGTCTTTATCTTCATCGTCGGTGTGTTGCTTCCCTGAGCTAATTACTCTTGATGGTGAAGATTGAAGTTGCCACGAATGTGAAAGATACTCAGAGAGGATATTATCAGTTATTTCAGCGATGTTTTTAAACATTAGTGTCCTCTTATCCTAGGGATGCTACACAGTGAAAATGAATGCGGGACTGTGGAAAGGTTTCATATGGAAGCCCATATACAGAAAATCAGGGACCTCGTTTGAGAGTCTCTGATCGACTGATACCAGTTAAAAACAGGAATATGAGGTCAGTTTTGGAGTCGGGAAGATAGAAAGCTGGAGCGTATAGTCCTTACATTGGTCGAGCAGATGATGGATCTGGAATGAATTTTTTTAGTGTGGTTAGGTTTGATTGTTCTATTCACTTTTCTCATGGTCATGATTAGAATTCAGATATTGTATCCGGGTAAAGTCTACGTAGTTAAGCAGTCACACCGACTGGAAGTGCATTTATCAAGAACCTATATTGCATTGTCCCGAAGTATAGGTGTGACCATAGCCTATATTATGACATCGAAAGTCCCCAGCAGAGAATAACGAATAAACGATCGAGAACCGATTTACAAAATGACAGTGAAATAGCTTCGATTTTATAACCTGTTGTTAGTATCGCCCGCTTCGAAGTTAATCCAAGGTTCGGATCCCTAACAATCGGGCAGATAACGCTAGAACTCAAAAAGTTTTACCTCATGCACCTTTAATATTGCAAGAAATAATCCTGGAAAGAAGATACAGACGTGATAATTTGGTGGCACAAAGTACTTCTTGTGTCGAAAATATTGTGCCAAGCTGAGAAACCAGGAAACGTGACAATCTTTGCTCATATATCAGACTTAAAATACCAAATAAGAAAGAGGACTAACAAAGGTTCCGCAGGAGATACATGAGCACCCATTACCTCTACTGAATTGTATATTATCATCGGAACAAAATTACAAAATTAGAGAAGGTTTTGCAAATAAATATTGATGTGCGTAAGAAAAAAAAACGAAAGATTTATAAAATGTTTAAACTTTCTTAGAGTTTTTTGTATCCAAATGAGGTAATATAAAAGGAAAAAAAAACAACAGGTGTAATTTCCTATTATATATTCTAGGGGACCTTGGATAAGGGACAAGAGAAAACAACGATCACAACTGCGAATTTCTTATCGGACTTCAAATTATTTTGGTATTGGCCAACTGCTGATTGAAAAACAGTACATTCATTTTGTAATTTAAAATCCATTTAAACTAAGGCCATGGCATAGGTCTGGGGTTATATTAAGTTAAAAATTAACAAAAATAAGAGTAAGACATATTAGGAACAGGATAAAATGTTCCGAGTTACGAAAACGTTAAGCAGAAATCATATGACATCAAATAAAATGTAAATTTCAGAAAATGTCACTAGTTACCAATTTTTTTTTTCCATTAAGAGCTCTCTTCGATGAGTGGAAGAGAATTGTATTTAAAATTAAATTAAATAAAAAATATGCATAAAGTAAATTTTAAAAAAGATGTTATGTCCTCTTATATTGACTCTACGTGTCCCTTAGATTTGGTCATGCTGTGATTAGAAAGAGAACAGCTGATGAAAGAAACGTTATCTTTATAAATAGAATACCGAGAGAAACCTAAAATCAAATTAGAGTCAAAGGTTTTGAAAATTCTTTGGCAAGTCAAAATTTTAAGCATTTAGTCAGATTTGACTTAGTAGTTTCAACCAAAAATCAACCACAACATGTAAGCTGATAATATACAAATTTATTGTCTTAATGTGTTAAAACAAGGCCACAAGAATAAGGGACACAATGCAAGTTGAATTCGCTATTAAAGATATTCTCGAATCGTATGGTCTTCCATACTTCAAGACCAATATTTGCATAAAAAATATTTTATTATTATACAATGTGGCATAATATTTACAATAAGGAAATCTTATATCTTTGAAGCTATTTCTAGAGAGAAAATAAAGAAATAATTAAAACAAGCCCACATATAAAAAAAAATGGGTTATCAACATCGTGGGGGATGTGTTATCTTTCATGATTTTAATTGTTATATGTCAGTTTTGAGTTGCATCTGTCTGACGGAATCATGGATGTTGACTTTTATTGCAATATATATATATATATATATATATATATATATATATATATATATATATATATATATATATGTATGTATGTATGTATGTATGTGTGTGTGTGTGATACGATATATAATATAGAATGATATTTACAATGATTCATTGAAATATTGTCAATATTGTCAATGTAACATCCACAAAATATATTTGCTTTTGTATAAAGTAACAAAAGGACAAATATACGTATTTAATTATTTACTATTAAGAAATGTTCGTCATTGAGTTATAAAAGAAATTTTTTTGTTAAATGGCTTTAATTAATCTTTCTTAAAATTACGTTGATTCATTTTTGAATCCCATAAAAAATTAGATTTCTGCCACATCCCAACATATGGCATGTTTGTTAAAGGCACACCTCCGTAGAGTAAAAGTTATAAACTCTAGTTCAGCGCACAAATAAATATAAGGATAAACAGGATATTAAATTGTTGTTGTCTTGTGTCTTACAAAATTCGATTTCATAACAAGTTTCACGTTATGGCGACATCATTCACAAAGAAGTAGCGTAAATACTTGCGAATCTTTGTTTACTAAACGCAAATTAAGACATACTGTTTTTTACTCTGAAAGAAAATGATTTAAATTTACAACAATTGTGTGTACCCTATTGACGCTTTGTGTCATACTTAGTTCAGAAAACAACCAACTATCTACAATACATCAATGTTTATTAAACTGATGAATTCAGATATGAGTGATATAGTGAGTTCAGTGCTTAAATATTAAACTAAAATCATGGCCTTGAGCCAAAGTAAGCTTCGTTGTAATAATAATAATAATAATAATAATAATAATAATAATAATAATAATAATAATAATAATACAAGAAGACAAAATGTTCAAAATGGAATATCAAAATGGTGAAAAATCCAAAGTATAATACACTTATTGTAGCGGCAAAATCATTAAAAAAGAAAGCAAAAACAAATGCAATTGAGAAGATACAGAAACGTTGAAAAGATAAAACTCTTCACGGTCAATAATCTGCCCATACTAAACAACCTAATGAGGGCAAACCCCGTACCGAGCAGTGGCTGCCTTATATAGGGTTAAAAGCTGAAACGGGACATTTTTATTCTTGCTGCCCAGGAACAATGCTTTCTAAGTAGAATTTAGCAATCACACATACAGTTAAAACTGTGTTAGCCCAAACGGCGGATTCTATGATAAATAGCCAGAAAAAATTTACCATCTTGTATCATGTGGCACGGTATTGGTACATATTGAAGCTAAAACCAGGGCAACGTAATTACAGACCGCAAAGACAAAAAGTGCCTCTTTATTGATATCCAGATTGGAATATCTTCAAAAAAACTATCAAAATTCAAAGACATTGAAATCGAAATGTCAAAAATATGGTACATGAGGACCTCAACAATTCCAGTTGAAGTTGGAGCCCTCGGATTGATTGGAAGAAATTCCAATAGGTTCATTGAAGGGATTGCTGGTAGTCCATGTCTTAAAGTAATAAAAAAATATATTTACATGTACAGTCCACACCTTACGAAGCTCTTTATCTATGTAAAATATCTTTTTTTTTTAAATTGATCAGTGGAACATGTCATGATAGAATTTCTAAACTTAGGTTCCTTCTCGGGACTCGGAAAGAAATGAGTGCACACCAGAAATGAAATAAATAATAATAATAATAATAATAATAATAATAATAATAATAATAATAATAATAATAATAATAATATCGTAAAGCCTTTGATAGTGTTCCACATTCTTCGATCCTTAAGACTTTGGAAATGTACAAAGTCAACCCTGTGGTATTAAATTTCCTTAAGCAGTGCATGGAAATGTGGAACGCCAAACTATACCTTAGTCACACCAGGGGCACTGCCATATCCAACCGTGGAATCTTTCAAGGATACTCTCTGTCAAGCCTTCTATTTTGTTTATCCTTAATCCCTCTTACGCATGAACTGAATAACAGTAGCTATGGTTACAAAATAAATAACAAAATATTAAATCACCTACTCTACATAGGTGATCTCAAACTCTTTGCCAAAGACGACAATGAGTTGAAAGTCCTCCTCAGACATAGGTATGGACTTCGGATTAGATAAATGTGTATCAGTAACATCCAAGGAAGGTAGAATTACAGAAACACCCTTACTAAATTTAGATTTTGTCACAATTATTAGGAAACTGGAGCCTGATGAAGCTTATAAGTACCTAGGAATTAGCAAAGGAGATGACATACAACACCCCCAAATGAAGGAAAAAATAAGAAAAGAGTACTACAGGCGTGTACGTCTGTTACTAAATACTGAGCTAAACTCAGAAAACAGAGTATCAGCCATAAACACATTCGCTGTCCCTGTGGTGCAATACAGCTTTAATGTTCTTAACTGGACCATAGAGGAAATTAAGCGAATGGACGCCAAAACGAGAAAGCTTCTCACTTGCTACGGCACGCATCATCCCAAAGAAGATGTTGACGTTTGTGTGTGCCCAGATCCGAAGGAGGCAGATGATTAGTTCAACTAGAACTGTCCTACAAAACTACAACAATTGCCCTCCAAAGATACTTGGAAACTACAGAAGACTGGATGATGAAAGTATTAAGCGTCTATACTCCGTAATAAAAGAATCCAACAAATTCAAGATGGAGGTTCAAATGGGTGTAGAGATTCAAGTACAGCACAATACACCGGCTGAAACTGCTAAATACTTAAAAAGACAGCAAAGACGAATGCAACCGTCCAGATACAGAAGCGATGGCAAGATAAACCGCTTCTTGGCCAATACTTTGCACTTATCAAACAAGCTGTCGTAGACAAAACCCGTACTCATCAGTGGCTATGAAATGCTGGCTTGAAAGCTGAAACTGAAGGTTTTATACTTGCTGCATAGGACCAATGCTCGCTAACTAGGAATTATCAAGCACATATACCAAAATATTGTGTCAGCCCAAAATGCAGATTCTGTGATAAATATCCAGAAACGATTGACCATCTTGTATCAGATTGCACGATATTGGCACCCACTGAATATAAAACCTGGCATGAGGGAGTGGGCCAATATCTGCACTGGAAAATCTGCAACTTCTACGGGAAGGAAACTGAAATAAAATGGCATGTATACCACCCAGATCCGGTTACGGAGATAGGACCTATTACAATTCTATGAGTCTACACAATACACACTGACAGAACAATCAAAGCCAACCGCCCAGATATTGTTATTAAAGACCACAAACAAAAAGTGCCTCCTTATTGATATGGCAGTCCCTACTGTCTGCAATATATCTTTGAAGATATTCAAAAAGCTGTCAAAATAAAAGGACCTTGAAAGAGAAATCTCAAAAATGTGGCATATGGGAACATCAACAATCCCTGTTGGAGTTGGAGCCCTAGGACTGGTTGGAAAAGATTGCAGTAGACTAAATGAAGGGATTCCTGGAAGTCCATGCCTCAAGGAGATACAAAAAAATTGTTCTCACAAGTACAGCCCACACTTTACGAAGGGCTTTATCTATGTAACTTTTTTTTGTCAGTGGAGAGTGTCATGATGCCATTTCTAACCTTAGGTCCCTGGGCCGGACCCAAAATGTGTAAACGCCAGAAATCGAAGAAAATAATAATAATAATAATAATAATAATAATAATAATAATAATAATAATAATAATATCTACGCACGATTTTCATTGCAATAGAATATTTTTATTTTTTTCTAAATTACAACATTTTTGAAATATTAAGTGTCTGTTATAACGCTCCGAAATATGGCCAATTTTAAAAATAAAAGACAAGTGACTTTTTCGCAAAAATGTATTTCTTTTAATAAGAATCGGACCAAATATTTTTGTTTATACATTCAGATCTCCGATTATTTGTTGAAGAAACGATCCGCTAGAAGCGATTTTGAAAGGCGAGTTTTCACCTAAAAAGAAAGTTTTATCAGTTGGACAGAAATTTTAATTTATCTCAATCTCATTCAGAACTTTTAAATCATCATCGTATCGCTTGTTGACCATATCCTTTTCGATTTACACATATTCAACAACAAATTTATTTTCCTTTTCTGTACACAGATTTATTGTATTTGTGGAGCTAGCCGAAAATTAGTTTTATTATTAATTATCTCTCTTCACAATAGTAATATGAAGCGATTTTGATAAGAATACGTGAGCGTCAAGTTTTTTTCATATCTATCTTTGCCTGTATGTCTCAATTCTTGCCAGCTGCAAAACTTTACAGGTTGGACATTCTCGGATCCCAAAAGAATCCACATTTCTTTCATACCGAACGCATGTGGTGGCTTTGTAATTTTCTCAATTAAGGCAGTTATTATAAAGACGAATATCCACGTCTCTTTCGTTGTTCAGTTTTTAATCTGTGTCATTTTTCCACTTTTAGACAAATTATTTTGCGATAAGAAGTTTGTTTCGGAGTTTGTCTGTAATAATAAGTTTGTTTTTATCTTAAAAAGATGGATTTATAATCTGACTTCTTATGATGTTGATATTGTTTCGTACCAAACTTTCCAGGAATATTTTGTTCACATTTCTTTATAAAACAACCATATTTTTCAAACGAGATATTCTTTTGTTCTGTGACGGCGGAGTAGAGGGAAAACAATTCTCCTCATATTGCTAGAAAATATTTCAACATGCACATCCATCTCATCCGTGCTGTAACCTGAAAAAAATCTCAATTTGGTTAAATATCCAATTACTTGCATACGGACTTTTCATAAATTTAGAATAGTTAAAATTATATCAGCTATGTATGATATTGGCATAACATTAATCCTCAAGTTTTAAATTTTATGAAGTTCTTAGAAACTGGTATATTTTTTTCGGTTATTTTATTTTTATTATTAATATTATTAAATTTGCTTTTATATCTCGAGTATGCTAATTTCTTTCCGGGTGCCAACCAGACCTAGAAATCTCATCATGACATTTTGCAATGAGAATTTTTTGAGGCAAAAAAAAAAAAAAAAATAAGATCACACATATTTTACAAACATAATGCTTTTCGTAAAATGTAGGCTGTACTCTCGACAGCAGATTTCGTATTTATTTAACTGAGGAATGCCTACAGTGTCGGAACCATTTACAATCATTCCAAGGATTACAACTACAACTGGAATTGTTGATGTTCTCATGTGCCATATTTTTGACATTTCGATTTCAAAGTCCCTGTATTTTATAGTATTTTTGAAGAGTTTCAAAGTTACATTACAGTCTGCAGGAACTGCAATGTCAATAAGGAGGCATATTTTGTTTTTGCGGTCACTGATCACGATGTCTCGGCGATTAGCTTTGATTATTCTGTCTGTATTGTATTGTTATGGTTAATGTTTTTACAAGGGTTTTAAAGAATTATGACAGATGATAGAACCAAGATTTGGGTATCTTGTCATATCCTGTGGGTTTCCATTTTGTGAATTTCGTTAGAACCTTCCTATCATTATTCCTGGTTATATTTTCCCATTTTGGAAAAGGTTTATCCATCATTCTTGCTTCCTCAAGTTTGATTCATTCTGCTCTGTGTTTATATTGCTTTGGGATGCTTCAAATATTCTCCGAAAATTTATGCATATTATCAAAAGTTGTTGGCTTTTTGACATCTAAAACTGCTTTTCCAGTTTCCGTGTAAAATTTCTTAAAGTCCGTTTGAAATATCTTCTTTTGGCGATAACACCTACAATGCTTTTCATATAGTCTTCTTCTATTTGTCTGTAAGTGTTTTTCTTTCTGGAATTTCATTTAGTAATTTAATTTTATATCACCGCTTGTTCTTCCGACATTTGCGTGTTGAAACATTTGGGTTTCTTCAGATCTCATCTAGTATCGACAGCTCACATATGATTTTGATTATTCCTCATTTCAATTTTTCCTTGCAAACTGGCTATTTTTGTCTGTTCTTTGATCTTTTCATTGACTTGACACGAAGCTTCCAAGTAGTTGCTGCAACGTTTGCGTATATACCCTTATCTACATCTGTACATCTGTAGCGTTTCCTAATGTTTTTTCCATTAACAAGATTTGCTCTGCTGCATTATATATTTACACCGTATATTTCTTGCACAATGGCATATAAATTTTTTGCGAGCTGGTTTTGTCTGACATTTGTGTGCGACTTACTCTGCTGAGTATTTGTATGACGTGATTTTTTTCCTTTCAATGATTTCACCTTATTATTTCGTATCTCATTTATTTTAGCTTTTACCTCATCCTCTATCATATTATTTACAGTAGCGGGAAACAAATATTCGTACAAAAGAAGTGGTTGGTTGCTGTGAAAAGGAAGATTACTATTCTATAAAATATTAGATGAAGATTAAGTATTTATTTTTAAATGGTACGAATACATTTTTAAACCATTAAAATTGATAAATCTAATTTATTTCTAATAAATCATTTTTTCTGTGCTCTATGCATATTTATTCCTTATGCATCTGTGTAGAGCTAATTATATGAAAAGTATATTTATACATTAGTTAGAATTATAATAAATTAAAAATTTCTATGTATACAAATATTTGCTTAAATGCGTTTTTTTTTTTCCACTCGTATTTCATTATTGTTTGAATTTTGGGTTTTTTGTATTCTGTCTTATTTTTATCTGATTATTATTCTGGATTTGAATGTCTTTTATTTCGCACAATGTCCCTGCGGATATTGACAAGTCTGTTTGTGTTAAAATGAGATCATATTCCAGTTCTATCCATAGTTCTCCATATTTAGAATGTCTGATTCATGGTGTTCTTTTGTGGATTTTCGAGTGCGCTGGATAAAGGTTGTCATGACTTCGCAAAACTATTTATTTCGCTTACTTTCATTAGTTGATTTGATACTGAGTAACTTGGTCCAAGGTTGGAAATCGTCCGGAATTGGTGACCAAGTGTCTCATAGTTGCTGGAAGAGATTGTTCCAGTGACAAATCATTCGGCCACAGACTAGTTCCTTTCTGAGAGCAGCGGCCTTTCTTGACCTAGTTGACGGCCGATCCGGTGTGTTTTTAAGCACTGAATATTGTTGAATTCTTCTTTTATTTTTCCATTTTATCCTTGCCGCCAAGAGTAATTTTTTTAAGTTAGCGACAAGAATAAAGTTCTCGCCCTACCCATGAAACAGGGAGATAAGATAGGGATATGGAAATGGTATTGAATATAATAAATCACAAAAGCCATTACTAGATTAAAGGTCAATGGTCGATTTAAATTGGGGTTCTTCATGTAAAATTAAAAATTAAATTAAAATAAAGTAAAATAAACTTAACTAAAATGAAATTAAAGAGAAAAGAGATATATAATTTCAAATTAATTTTATAAAAGTTCACATACCTTAGATGTAAAAGACAGGCAAATCCAGAGTTGCTACTGCGACCTAAAATTGAAGATATGTTAAACATGCTGCGTGATAATAATGAAAAAAAATTATAATTTCTGTCATCCCCATTTTGTAGACTAGAGGAATAGTCTCTAAGGAATTCATTAAATGATAAAAAGCAACGAAAAACAGCAAAAATCACTAGATTTTACATTTAGAATCCTTTTTCCTCCTTTAATACAGGACACAAAACTTATATATTTTCTCAATTGTCTGTCAAAAAGAATATGGTTGGATCAGCCCACTAAGATTCCGCATACAGTCATCTGCGAAAGGAGAAATTTCTTTATTATTATTATCATTATTATTGTTATTATTATTATTGCTGTTGTTGTTATTGAGTGATTGCGAAGAATACCCAAAGAGTAACACTGGGGAAAATTACTAACACCACTACTAGTATTACTACTACTAATGCTGCTTTTGCTGCTCTTCTTCTTCTTCTTCTTCTTCTTCTTCTTCTTCTTCTTATTATTATTATTATTATTATTATTATTATTATTATTATTATTATTTTTATTTTTATTTTTATTTTCTTGGCTTTCTGGCGTTTACACATTTCTTTCCGGGTCCCACCCAGGGACCTAAGGTTAGAAATGGCATCATGGCACTTTTCACTGACAAAAAAAAAAAAAATAAATAAAATAAAATAAAATAAAAATTACATAGATAGAGCCCTTCGTAAAGTGTGGGCTGTACTTGTGAGAACAATTTTTTGTATCTCCTTGAGGCATGGGTTTCCAGGAATCCCTGCAATTAGTCTACTGCAATCTTTTCCAACCAGTCCTAGGGCTCCAACTCCAACAGGGATTGTTGATGTTCCCATATGCCACATTTTCGAGACTTCTATTTCAAGGTCCTTGTATTTTGACAGCTTTTTGAATATCTTCAAAGATACATTGCAGTCAGCAGGGACTGCCATATCAATAAGGAGGCACCGTTTTTGTTTGTGGTCTTTAATAACAATATCTGGGCGGTTGGCCTTGATTGTTCTGTCAGTGTGAATTGTGTAGTCCCATAGAATTGTAACAGGTCCTATCTCCGTAACCGGGTCTGGGTGGTGTTGGTACCAGTTTCTTTCAGTTTCCTTCCCGTAGAAGTTGCATATTTTTATTATTATTATTATTATTATTATTATTATTATTATTATTATTATTATTGTTAGAATTATTATTATTAGAACTATTATTATTATCAATATTATTAGAATTATTATTATTACTAGAATTATTATTATTATTATTATTATTAGAACTATTATGATTATTATTACTATTAGAATTATTATTATTATTAGAATTATTATTATTAGAACTATTATTATTATCATTATTATTATTATTATTATCAATATTATTACAATTATTATTATTATTAGAATTATTATTATTATTATTATTAGAACTATTATGATTATTATTATTATTAGAATTATTATTATTAGAACTATTATTATCATTATTATTATTAGAATTATTATTATTATTAGAATTATTATTATTATTATTATTATTATTAAATTTTGAAACTTTTACATTCATATACTGAAATATTTTTAATATCATTTGTATTCTAATTAGTGTTAAGAAGAAGAAAATAAGAAAGAAAAGCGTTAAGAATAATTCTGAGCAAAATAGATGAAGATGACGATGAAGTCGCTGACAAAATGACAGAAAATATTTTGCCTGCAACAAAATACACTTGTTTAACTTGGAGCCTTGTTTTAAAAAATCCAATTTCCCTTCAACGCATTTTTACCGAAGATGAAAGTCGTCCTGAAGCAAAAAAATAATAAATAAAAAATATTTGCTCTAAAAAATATCAATGAAGATAAAAAAAATGTTATGTAAAATAAGAAGAAATAGAATTTACAAACAGCAGCAGCTTCACCGACCATCGAGATTAAAAAATAAAAAAAACAAAAATTATGTCGAATTTGTTTTCATTTGTTCATTTTATTTTTAGTCTATGTCAAGAGAGCGAATTTGTACAACTCGGGGCGTTGTTGCAAATTAACTTTGACATGCCACAGGGATAAGTGCCATCAGGTTTTTCTCTAGCAATGATAATCTGATAATATATTTCAGCAAGGGTGTATCTTTGTAAATATGGCATCGAAGATTTGATTTTCATGAATGGATGTTCATGTGCATTGAGTTTACAATATCTCGTCTATGCGTGTCGCTGTGTGTGCGTGTCGCTGTGTGTGTGTGCACATTTCCACGAAAGATATAGATATAAATCAAGCGTAAACATATTTGTGTCTATATTTGTATGTGTGTTAGTTGCAAAAACGAAGTCTCTTAGCAAATGCGTGCTTGCTTCTGTTTTAACTACAGAAAAAAAAAACTCATAAAAATTATATGCACACATACACCCGTACATGTGTGTATGTGTAACTATGCATCTATCTTTACTTGTCCCTATATAACTAAAACGAGAGATTTAGATTGATAGCGAGGTCAATATTAATCTTATACCGTCGTATCTGAATATGGTTGCATCTGCTTAGAAGACGTGCTTTCTGTCAATTTCTCAATTAATAGGACAAATTTGAGTTAATATTCGAGACATAAGGTTTATGGCTAAGCTTTATAATATTTCATATATGGATGTCACAATCTTATACTGATCCATGGACAAAATTGTTGTGGATTTTTTCCTGTACCATTGTAACGGGAAAGAGAGCTATAGAATAAAGATTTATTCTACCATTAAAGTTTCCCCTATTAAGGGCATTATTATATCCGTGATATAATAACATAGTATTTCAGGGACGGAACAGACTGGCAGAAATGAAAAAGAATGATAACCATGCTTTGTTCTTATAGAGACTTTTATACCATTAAATCATACAAAAATCTATATATACATATGTACCTGTGTCCCACACAGAGAAAAATATATCGCAAATATCTACATGGGAAACATGATGAAACAAAGAAAAAATGTAGGGTCTTTCATATAATACGGAAATTCTTCTGTTTTTCTGGAAAATCCATGTTTAATAATTGATCTGCAAACTGGCCGGATTCATCTACTATGGTCCAGGCAAGGACATATTCCATGAAAGAAAAAACGGCGAGTGTTGGGCTTACCCAAATTGACGACTGTGAGAAGGAATTTCATTCTACATCTGGGAAAGATATATTCTCAAAAGAAAATGAGACCATGGTCTTGTAAGCTGTAACATTTGCTGGAGGAGGTAGATTTAGCCTTAGTGCGGTCCATCGGCTTGTAAACTGTAAAATTTGCCGGAGGAGGTAGATTTAGCATCATTCCGGCCTCCTTGGCGACGGCTAAAAATGCAACCGCAAAATTATTTCAGTTATTTCTGACTAAGAAGGTAGATACATTTAATGAAGTATATAATTTTACTTTTAAATCCATTTTATTGGGAAATTAGACACTTTTTTGAGATAAAAATGTGGAAATTTTCCTTGGTTACGTATATATTGTTTTATCAGTCCTGGTGAAAAAACAACCACTTAAGAGGTGCATTGAAAATGATTACTATCTGAAAATATGACAATAGATTAGCATATTGAAGATATGATTTAGAGTAATATGGTTTCGTTTTACACTCAACACACACACACAGACACAGACACACACACACACATATATATATATATATATATATATATATATATATATATATATATATATATATATATATATATATATGGTTTATCAAAAGTGTTTTGCAAAATTGGGGGAGGATACCTGGAACCTAAACAAGGTAAAATGTCCATATAAACATAATACCATCGTTGTACCTTAAAACATCAAGAAATGTTCAAAATGTCTTCCGCATGCTTCTACACAAGCATGCATCCGTCAGATGGAGTCCCTTTCAAGTACTCCCACACCGTGTCAAATGGTTTCGCAGGCCCCCATGACACGTTGATAAAGCGTCTCTATATTATTAATGTCTGCTGCATAAACCAATTATTTTAGGTGGCACCACAGATAAAAATACTAAGGATTGAGGTCGAAGTATTTGCAAGCCATGTAACCACCAACCTATCCATATTTCATGGCAAATGTCAGTCAGTGCATCGCGAACATTGTGATTAAAGGTGATAGAGCCCCATCACGCATAAATCACATGCGTCGTCGTCTTAACATGAGTACACACTCTAGCTGGCCTAGAAGTATGTTCGGAATAAAGTCACTGTAGACAGCTCGTCTATGACGTGCTGGGAGACAGTCACCTACAATTCCAGGCGTCACATTAATCGTAAGCTGGTGCTAATACCTAGCCTGTTTTGTACCATCAGAATTTCCATTCACCCACAAAGGTTGATTGTGTAAATTTGTTATTTCATCTCTTCCAAATGTTACCTCATCCTTAAACAAAGTAGAAGAGACAAAAACGCATCGGCAAAAGTTCTCACGTTGTTTAGTGATCAGATGGCGAAAGACTCGTCACACGTTACAAATGATATGGATGCAGTGAGCTGCTTTTGAAATTGCTTCCATACGGTAATATGTGATGTACGACACGTTATGGCCACTTGATGTGTTCTGATACCGTGATCGTCTCCGACAGCCTGTCGAATGTGTTTTTCGGGTTTTGTTGTGCCACAGATCCAGTCTCAGCAACGCGACGATAAGCAACAGCAAAGATTGGATGTCCCGGCTGCCTTTGACATGTAACTATAAAAAAAAAAAAAATCAGTGAACCCAAATAAGTAAATAATAAACAAATTAAACCAATATGGTAAAAATATTAGACTGTAAAAATCAAACCAAAAATCGGATGAAAAACATAAATGTAAGTGTTATAAAACGATAAAAATGTTACTTAAAAATCGAAAACCGAAAAGAGTATATAAAAATATGCAGTATAAAAATTAAATAATAAAAACAAGTAAAATAAATTAATCTAAATTAATCCAAATAAATAAATAAACAAACAAACCGCTCTGGATAAATTAACCATTAGAAAAAAGAAGTAAAGTTAATCAAACCAAATAAATAAAGTAAGAAACATTATAAAAAACTGCTCCCGCCAAAATGATAGAATAAACTGCAGCAATCAACCCCAAAATTGAATAAATAGCTTTAAGTATTTCCACAAACCAAAACAAAGCTATTAAATAAGCGATATAAACAAATTTTTACTACGTTAATAAAACATCGATTAAAATTAAAATAAATAAATATAAGAAATAAAATTTAAAAATGAAAAATAAAATAAATAAAAACAAACAAAATAAATTAACCTAAAAAAATAAATAAACAAACAAATAAACGACTTCCGGCGAAATAACCGCCAAAATACACACAATGCACCACAGACCCGTCGTTATAAATAACCGAGAAAAAAAAACAAAAACAACACACGTGGCCTGACAATTTCGCCTAGCATGAAACAGCCTGTCGCCTTTGAGTGTTGACACCAATGTTCTCATTTATATTTACACACGCTCTATCTCTGATATTGAACTATTTTTCCCATAAATATAGCACACCTTAAGACTATATTTCTTCAGACACACACACGCGCACGTCTTATACATACATATATATATATATATATATATATATATATATATATATATATATATATATATGACATTTTCAGAACACACCAGTCTTTTAGGACATGTAGCTAATTCCTGTCGCAGACACTTTTTTCAGTCACAATAGCGTCTATTTCACAACGACAGAAACTATGTGTAGCTCATAATGCAAATATAACGTGTAGCGGAACTTAGATTTTTGGGGGCAGTGAAAACATAGCCTTTAAAGATTACCTTTTAACAAAAGACCAGATCTTAGAAGCTCGATCGCGATTGCTAGTGACTTCGTGCTTGAACAACTATCGATGATTTTAGAACTGTTCCATCTACCCTGTTTAAGACTTACATGTCTTGGATAAATCGAGAGTATTAATTTTAAACACTCTCTATAGGTGGCGCTCGAGATACCTCACAAGATTAATAACATCATGAAGTTACCTTCTTGACAAATCGACCATGTAAAAATTAGAATCCAAATTGCATGGTCGGAAAACGACCATTCGAACCACTCCTCCCCGCGCCAATATATAGAGATATACAAATGGATGTACAGATGGTGTAACGGATAGTGGAACACAATGTGAAATCGTTATTCTTGTGCCTTTGTTAGATTCATTCATTAGTAAAAATCTTACGTAAATATATGAATACATTTCTTCGTCACCGCCTAGCTATAGGGTAAATATTAAGACAAAGAATTCTTTAGATTTGTTTATCACTTCATCTGAATTTTAAACCTGATGAATGTCTACCAGTTCTCTCTCAGTTTTTCTCTGTATTTGGTACTTCTAAATAGTGTGGTTGGTTCAGCACAAGCCTTCAACGTTATGATCAAATCCTATGTAAAGATAGTGCCTCTGTTCACTTGCGAGAAGTGAGCTGCTGTTGGCTTGCAAGTCCAGGCTGACAGCTGCTAGTTCATCATTTAAAGTATAGAATATGTAACCAAAAGAAAATATACATATATTCACTGATGAATCATTTATTTTAAGTCGTTCTATGCTAAAGATTTACGAGTAAAGTTGTTCTGTGTTCCCTCAAGAAGAGTAAACAAACATCAATGTCGTTTGTACCAAATGTATATGGGCAACATCAACATTATCTAGAGTAGGTGCAGCAATTTCACTAACCATTAAAACAAAAATAAATAATGTCTAGAAAGAAGTTAGAAGAACGTAACAGAAATTTTGTTTTTCTAAAAAGAAAAACGTAACAAAATATTTTATAAATATATTACAAACATTTTCTAAGGCCATGAAAAAGCAATGATAAAAGTCCACACGTCCTTTTTAAAGAATATTATGTTTTTCTGCAATTATGACAAGCTAATAGTTCTACCCATTGAATAAAATTTCTTAACTGAATTTTCCAGTGTTGTTTGGTGTTCTAGGATACAACAGAATTGAAATAGATGACTGTTTTTTGATTATTTGCAGGGCAGAAAACGGATAGCTTTACGGTGATGTCAGAACATCTATGGTAAAGAAGCTCGGTATTTTTTATGCTGATTGCTTTTCTAAATTTGTTTTGGAGGTTTTAATGAAATTATCGAAGATAAACTGCGCCACTTAAAATTGGGGAGACACATGAACAAAGTCATCTGCAAAAGTTTTTTTTTTTAAATTTTGTGTACTGACATTAAAATGTTCATAATTGTACAAACCGTGTCGAATTCGACATGTACCTCTCGAGAAATACAATTAAATGCGTTATTTGTTTTTCAGTCATGACAAAATAAAAATAAAATAAAATAAAAAATAAAAATGAGTTGCGAAACAGGTCCGTTTTTGCACTAGGGAATATTGGAAACTATAACATTCTGAACTTTTTTCTGATACTCTAAAACTTCCAAGCAGTCATAAACTCTAATTAAATAAACAGAGTTCTTCGTTGTGTTCCCAATATATTTTTTTTGTAAATACCTTAAACAGAAGATCATATCGTCTGTACCTCTGTCAAACGATATTATGAAATTTGAATTTGCTTTATGTCGACATTTGAAACAAATTGAATCAGAGGAACGAATTATTGTTCAAATGTCGATATAAAAATAAATTCAAATTTCCATAATATAGTTTTGTCTTAATTATCACTCCCCGACTTCTATCACATATAACTGTTTAAACGTCAATATAAAAAAACAAAAACTTCTCCCAATTCCCATAGTAAAATTCTGCATAATTTATCTAATGGAAATCACTCCCCTCCGTTCTAAAACCTGTTATATTATATTAATTATAATTATATAGGAGCCTGAGTTTGCGGAATCAGAGGGCCGAGTTCAAATTTCAGTCGTATCCATTGCATTCACTTACGTACTTAGGATAGGTACGGATACTCTTCTTCGAAGGCTAAGGTTAAATAACAGGAAATACTGGTTTATATAACCTTGGTTAGCAACCAGTATAGGAAAAGGAAAAGCTCTGAATTCGTAAACGGATTTTTTGTAGCTCCTTTACACATGGTGCCCCTAGGGCCTTAGGGGTCGTGAGATATATATATATATATATATATATATATATATATATATATATATATATATATATACTTTACTTCATTTAGAATATCTCCCTAACTCGCTTTCCTTTAATCCCTTATATCTCTTTATCTATATATTTTTAAAATTTATTTTAGGGTTCATTTTTAATTTCTTCTTGAATTTTTAATTTAAAATAAATATTTGTGTTTTATCCCCAATTTGTTTTCATTCTGATTTTTAATAAAACTTTTCCCCTTTAAGATAGAAACTTACCACTCTCCTTCAACCCTGTCTTGTGCAAGTGTAAATTCTATATTAGGTGTTTTCGAAAGGTTAAAGTTCAGGGTGTCCCAATAGCTTCCAATATCAATTCCTCGCGTTAACTGCCAATTCCTTCTTCCCCTAACTTTACAGACGTGAACTTCTTTCCACACTGGATTTGAAAAGACAGACGAACACTTTCGTCGTCCGCAGAAATAGCCTATTCCCCATATTACATAAAAGGATTTGTCTGATTATTAATTATATTTCTCTATGTAATAAAATAAATCTAGGTCATCTGTGGATCAGTAATAATTTTTTTACATTACTAGGATCCACTTGAATTATATACCAAGGGATTTTTTACCTTATTATATGTTTACGGTGATAAGTCCGAAATTATTCGTACTTTCATCAAAACATAAATTTATAGTTGGTTACACAGCCTTCTGATCATGAGTGTTTATAGGCGGTACAGTTTTGGCCGCATATTTAAAGATTGAGCTTGATCTTACCAGTTTTTTTGCATTTGTTGCAGTGTAAACATGGCCGCTCCGCGAGCAGTGTGCATCAAGGGGGAACAAATACATGTTTTCCAAATTTTAAGAGAAAATGAAATTTTACCTCATCGATGATAACTCACCTCATCGTCATTAACATCTGTCGAGCTTGCTGAATCTTCTCGTCCTGCTAGTTCTTTGTTCTTCACTTTTGTCCCGACAATTTCAAACTTCTCACTCAACTCATAGTCACTTTTACGCGCTACGGCACTCTCAGCATATTGTGTTAAAAGCCCCCGATGAATTTCAGGTCCTGACAACTTCTGACCAGAGAAATCTGATCACTGCTCTTTTTTCGTCCTTGGTGCAAACTGCTATCGGAGCGAGCAGGTCTACACTGTAAGAGCTTCAAAAAATTGGCATGACCACAATATGACTAACTATAAGCATGCAAGCACAGAAGGAAGTGTGACAAACATAAAGTATATATATATATATATATATATATATATATATATATATATATATATATATATATATATATACAAAAAGTCAACAATTACATAAACATTTATAACAAACAAATGTACATTAAATACAAACAAGACTTTCACTTTGACATATTACAAAAAAAAAAAAAACTACGCTACCATAATTGTCCCGAATAAAAAATAAAAATAATTATCTATTATAAAAAAATTAAGACAGATAACCTTATCCTCAAAAATAACAACACACTTGTTAAGACATTACAAATGACGAATATGAGTTCAAATGCCTCTTACGGAACTGTGTTCCTGATCAAATCGGACTCATAAATAATTACATCGGTTACACGTCTACATGCTTATCCAGACGTCTTACGTTACATCTATCTGATCACAGTTCCATTAGAACCCAATTAAACACACAAAAAATTACCCGACTTCATTAGAAACATACTAGGAGAAAACACAAATATATTACCTGCATCCACCTGCAACAAAGACTAAAAATCATGGAAGCTTTAATAATAAAAAAGAAAAAGCCAACTCTTAACAATATTAACTACGAACAAAGCCACAATGTGCTAACCGTGTTCAGAAATTAAAAATATCCCTACCACACACCAAGATATACACATAACGCAAACACTCAATTAAGCTGAAAAATCGAATCATCCTTGATAATGGCTAAAGTTATAGCCGAAAGTGCTCGGAAATATAACACATTTGAACAGTTTTTTTACACACTCTTTGTCCCAAAAAGAAAGCTCTTGTTAGAACACAAGAAAAATTAAATAAAAAGCTAAAAATGAGTACCTGTCTGTCGTTTTTAATGAAACTTATATATCTATCTATCTATCTATCTATATATATATATATATATATATATATATATATATATATATATATATGTGTGTGTGTGTGTGTGTGTGTGTGTGTGTGCGCGCACACGCTGTGGAAACAGCAAATATAGAAAGCATAAAAGAAAGGAAAATAGAAATAAAGAAAAAGTGAAAATATAAAAGATGTCTTTACTTGATAATCCTTGAAAATTTTGCTTTAATGACACATTCATCCATAAATGTCTTCTTAAATTGAATTAATAGATATTAGGCATTTCTAAATACGTTTGCAGCACATAATCTCTTTAATCTCAGCTTTAGTTTATAAAGCTAAATACTAACTTGTATAATGAATATTTGCCTAATTTAAATGCAGAATCTTATATCATAACATCTTTAGAAATGTATCACCCAATGCATTTATACTGTGATTTATTTCATTCCAAGAGACAAATTGAGAGAGAATAATATTAAGTTATTATGTAGTGATTTTATTATAATTCAAATATTCAAGTTATTTACAGGAGATATGAGTTGGATATATCGAAAGCGTTTTAGTCAGCCTTGATGTACAAGATGCGATGGCTAAATTCTAAATTTTTTTTATTTTTAATTTCGCGCATGCGCCTTGTTTGTTTTTCGATTGCACAATATATTAGAGTCAATTTGACACCGTCTGTGAGAAAAAGAGCATCATGACGCAATTCACTTCGCTAGAAATTTGGAAACCGTATACTATAGTGGTTAGCATTCGTGCCGGAAGCTCCAATACGAACATTTTCCAGAAAGAGGTAGACGAGTCTAATGTTGATTACGAAGGTCCGGCAGCCAGGAAAACTCACTCTGATTGTTCTGATAAGAAAAGAACTCCCGGAATTTTTAGTAAATACAGATGTCTACATCAATTAACTTAACGAGGTAATCCTGACCTGAGTTAACAGGATGACTGCTGGAAGACTCTATGTCTGGCAACAGGACTCTGCACCATGCCACACAAGAAGGAGAACACTATCTTGGCTTGTCAGACAATTTCTGCAACCACATCACCCCTTACATTTTGCCACCTAACTTCCCAGACTGCAATCCCCTTGATTATTATGTGTGCGGTGCATTTTAGTGAGAATCCGACAAAACTCTTTGTAACCTTAAATATGCACATTTTAAACGAATCAAACAGGAAATGCACGTGAAAAAAAAAAAAAAAACTTCCAAGTTGGGGAAAATTGCCAGTGGTGAAAATTCCTATTCATAAAATTGCCAGGGTTTTGAATATGTTTATTTAGTAGTGCTTTAGAACAAATTCATAAAAACAGTGTGAGCTTTTATTAACAGAAAGCCTTAAAATTAAACGAAATAAAATATTAATCCATTTTTATGTAAAACAGGTAATAATATATTTTTTATGTAAAAAAACAAACCTAAAAACTGGAAAAAAAAGTACACAAATGAAAAAATTTATACAAAAATAAAAAAATATACAAAAATTAAAAATGTAAAACTATATATATTCATATATAAAATTACGAAAACATTTAGAAAATATATTTAAATTGAGTGGAGTTTATAAGCAACAAATCGAAGAAATATGATTATATCATCTGGATTATATAATCAAAGAGTTGACTTCAGTATCATTGATATTATTCTAATTTTGGGAATACGATTCTCATCTCCTTATTCGAATTGTAGCGTTTTTGTTTGCATTAAAATTTCTTACTTCTTCAAAAATGCAATATATTTCCAAATATTTGGATGATATTGAACGATATTTTTTTAAAAAGGCTTTGCTTAATGCAAAGCTCCACTCTGGAATGACCATTCCTCATAAGGGATTGAGAATAACGGCATTGCCTTTCTACAATTATTACTCCTCCCTCAAATAACACCAATGTACGTTAATTCGCAACAGGACAGAAATTCATCAGGAATATCTTCATCTTCGTCGATTTCTTCAAAGCCAAGAACAACATCAGGACCTGGGAGAAAGACTATGGTTGCAAAATATCGTATTTTTAAACTAAAGCGGTTTTCATAGTGGTGCTGATTCACACATTTTCTATAGATTGCCTCACACAAATGGGAAAAAAACAACCAGTCGGGTGAGTCTGGGAGAAAATAAACATCCATTAGTTCATTTATCGAAGCCTTTTCAAAATCACTCATTATTGTCAATGGCAATATTCCGCACTGGCAATTTCCTCAATGGGAATTTTCCCCACTGGCAATTTTCCCCACTGGCAATTTTCTGCCTGCCAATTTTCCAACTTTGAATTTTCCTAGAACCCTTATTACACACGTCTGGATAAAATATTTGTTGTGTAATTCCCTTGTTGCCAGTGAGACACCACTGAACCAATAAGTTACTGGCGGATAAAGAAAATCAGCCACTCCCTGCTCTTTTGTTTAGGGCTAATATTTTACCCCATTCACTGCTATGCTCAGTACTATCAAACCGCCTTCATTTATTACAAGTTCTGTCTGATCATCATTAGACCAACATCGGTGATGTGTCAGATTTCATCTTCATTTGTAAGGCCTGGCATTCCTTAGCATATAAAACGTTTAGATATTATTTTTGCGTCAGATCTTACGTTGCACTGTACACGCTGTTAATTATAGAAAAAAAGGGAAAAACGTTTTTTCAACAAACAGTCTAAAATTGTTACTTTCAAAAAATATGACATTATTTTTCAAGATGTCATTTTTTTTCTCAATGTCTTGTAAGATGATCTACGCGTAGCGAATGGAAATCTGAAATGTTTCAATGAGTTTTCGAGTCTATTATCAATGTCTTGTAAAATGCTTCCGGATTACTGTATTGCCTTACTTGGAGATATTTGTCGAACGAGTGAACAAGGTTACCATCACTAAATATCCTGTGAGACGTGATAAAAGGGAAAGTTAATAAAATTAGTGCGTAAATGTGCTCGAAAATATAAAAAAAGAAAATACTAAAGGAAAAGAAGAAATTTGACAGAAAGAAAGGTTAGTGAAGCTGCAAAAAAAAAAAAAATAAATAAATAAATATATTAAAAAAAGGAAACATGGAAAAATACGTCGCCTCATTCCTGTTTGTGTATTTAGTGAGATACGTTAAATAAAAGCAGAAAATTAAATGACAGACCGGGTGAATCAGAAGGAAAGAGAACAGCAATTAACAAGAGACTAATTAATTGCCTCTTGTAACTGAACGCAATAACTTGTTTTCTGTGGCCTTTTCCCTCTCACACCTTCCTCTCCTGTTTTTCGTTATATCATTTTTAAACATGTTTTACTGCTCTCGGTAATTGATATTGTTTTAACAAGAACATTGATTTCTGTATCTACACTGGATTATTATTTACGTAGTAACCCGGAGAATAAACAAAGGTGGAATAAAAACACAGATGTAAGCACGATAATATGGAGATATCTGGTTGCGTGTTTGTATGTATGTGTGTGTTTCTGTGTGTGCGTGTATGTTCTTAGAGCGTAAATCATGATTGAAGATTTGCATATTTCCATCCGCTTTCAGAGGATCAGTGTTCAAACTGAGTGAAAATCAAATTATAACATGTTAAATTTCTCCGCAGACAGCCGTCTAAGAGATAATCATTTCAAATTGTTGCACAGCATATTTTATTCAAAATTTCTCTTCATCTATGAAGTCAACTAAAAGAATTATATAAACGTGCTTAAGTCAGCTGTTGTATAGCAACATCAATAATGTTGATTATTATGATGTTTTTAAGCACTTCCGGTCGCACAATCCGTATGCTGGGAGCATACCGATTGTGCGGGAGTTTGGATAATATAATTGTTGAGTTTAGCACGTCTTATTTCGTATTCTTCTTTAGCTACTTAACGGTCAGTCATATATAGTTTATCTTTCCACCACACTAAGCTCAGTGGAACATCATATAAATATTAAAACTATTCGCAAATGAATACACACATACATACACATAAATATGAATACACACAAACACACACACACACACACATATATATATATTTTGAACACTAAAAAATATTAAAAAATTAAAATCTTCAGACACACTTGGTTGTACATTAATATTCCTTCGTTATTATTATTATTTCATTTAGATTCCTCGTTCCTCGACTAGTTTCGGCTAACATGTCTAACATCAGGATAAAAATAAGTTTCTGCTGGCTGGTAGCAGAGAACTACAGAAATAAATGTCTTGATGGAGAAAATGAACTTTTGTCTGTAGTTTTCATTTGTTCTTTTTTGTTTTTTTAACATGAATTTTGCTCAGCCCTGTTGTTAGTCAAACAGTCTCTTTTAAGTTGTTACTTGAGATAAGAGCTGGATGGATTCATGCTGCTCTGAATTTCCTTGGTCATTTTGACAGTCTTATTGGTTCCTAGAAAGGGAATGTGTCTCTGTTAAGTGTGTGTGTGTTTTTTGGTTCTTAGGGAGTGAGTGAGTGAGAGAATGAGTATGATGTGTGTAAGTGTGTATATTCGTGTAGGTGTGTGTATAAGTGTGAGGCCTCAACACTTCCGTAAGCATGTCTGTATTGTGTGGGTGAGAAATGTGGGTAGGTTTTGATTTGTAGGGTTAAGTATGAATACTATCGATATTGTTAAATTTATAGTTAAGCCCAGCTGAATAGTGCGTTTTTAAACATTGTATCCATTTATTTTCATGGAATTCTAAAATCTTTCTCAGGTTATCTACTCTGGACTTTTCTATTCTCTCAATTATGGTGAATTTGGCATGTGTTTTATTATCGTGTTTTTCTAGGCGGAAATGTTCTACAGGTAATAATCTATCTATCTATCTATCTATCTATCTATCTATCTATCTATCTATCTATCTCTCGCTCTCTCTCTCTCTATCTCTCTCTCTTCTCTCTCTCTCTCTCTCTCTCTCTCTCTCTCTCTCTATATATATATATATATATATATATATATATATATATATGATGAAATGGACAAAGTCCGACAATTATTTTAAGAAATTTTTATGTTTATAAATTCTTTTTATAGATGCAAATATTCTTCAACATTTACCGTCCTGTAATTTTCTGTGAAAATTTCTCGGATCTTCAGGCCGGTAAATGTTGTTTAATACTCTTTATTATAAACAGAGAATTTACTTAAATATTTCTATTTATAAAAAGAAGGCTAAACATAAAAATGCCAATATATATATATATATATATATATATATATATATATATATATATATATATATATATATATATATATATATACAGACAGACACAACTTACATTAAAAACGATTGACCACGTACTGTACATATGGACTTCCTTTTTAGATGTATCTAGAGATTCTTTATATACAGTTAAAAGGAAAATAAATTCGTCCTTGATAATTTCGAAAAGTACAACCGAAAGCGCCCGGTCATACAAATCATTCGAACATTTTGTACATAATTTATGTCACGCAAAGAGAAAAAATATAAGGAAACTTAAGTAAACAACTTAACCGCAGTGCCTCGCAATGTCGGTCGTTTTTTAATGATACATGTATAAAAGAGAGTTTGTTGCTTAAATTCAAAATCACATACACACACACACACATATATATATATGCGATGTAAATCGTGTAAATTTCAAACTGTTAAATATTTAAAGAAAAATTATCCTACAAATTGGAATTCTGCATTTATCGGTTTCAAATTACTCTCCTTTGGGAGCCAAATACTTATTCCAGAGATCATTCCTTCTTTTCAAATAGGTTTGCCTTCTAGATCGCCATGAGCTGTTCTAGCCTAACTTTATATAATCTATATTCAGAATTATACGCTTTTTTAAATATAATTTTAACTTTGAGCAAAACTAGAAATCGAAGGAAGCTGATAAGTAAGCTGGGCAATTTCGAATGTATCTTTTTTCAGTTCAACCAAGTGTGTCACTATTAATAGTGTATTTCTTTAAATTGCTGTAGGTACGAGCTGAACATTTTCGCGTGTCTTACTTTCAGTCTCGGTGTAGAATTTGTTTTATTGTTACTGTGTATATTAGCATTCCGAAATCCTTCTGAATTATTCGAATATCTTATGCGATCACAATAGATGCATATTCGCTGATCAACTCGCTTCTTCCTTGTTAATGAGACGCCAAGACAAAATGGACGTCTCAAGTGAGGAACGAGATGTCCTCTTCAAGCATACGTATTAATTATCAATATATATATATATATATATATATATATATATATATATATATATATATATATATATATATATATATATCGTGGACTCTCACGTTGTACATCGATGCGAGACGTTGAGCGGCGCCTACCAGGGACCCTGAGTACGGTTAGCTAGTGGAGGAAGCGAGAATTCTTCGCCAGACAGCCTTTGCCACAATACCTCTCCTTACGACGTATGAGGGTCAGGCCACTGTTCCATGAACCGACAGACAGACAATCTGCACATATGATTTGATTATAGTGGTGAAGGTTTTGTGAAGAATCAGCCACACGTTTTGAAGGGGCACGGATTGCAGAGCCGTGTTCGAATTCCAGTCGAATCTGTTAAATTCACTAATGTGACAATGCTCATGGAAAAGGCATGAATCGTGTTCTGCCCCCGTAAATAACAGGTCAGACTGGGTTCTATAGACATGGATGGCAACTAGACTAGGAGAAAGACAACTCTGAATTCAAAAACAGAGGAGTATCGTTTAGGGAAGCACACAGTGCAAGAGGCCTCTGTATTCGTCTCTTCATATTATATATATATATATATATATATATATATATATATATATATATATATATATGTGTGTGTGTGTGTGTGTGTGTGTGTGTGTGTAAATTTATTGATAAAATAGGAAAGAACTGTTAGACTGATTATCCGAAGTTCTTTAGTATTTTCATTTTGATTTTTAAAAAAAACAGTGCTCGATACACAAGTAGAGCCTAGATTATAATTACTTTTTTAAAAACATGTTTCCATCGCTACACAGGAATTACCATGTTTCAAAAACAAAAGGGATTATCTTCCAATTCTATTATGGAAATTAAATTACATTAAAGTACCTAGTTCTTTTTCATTTTCAACCGAATTTTGGAATAAATTATTTTGAAATTTACGGAACATTATAAGCAAATACATTCATAATATTAGTTTCTATGGATACGGAGAAAACCTGTCATTTTAATAAGAGACGGTAGGGTATTCATTTTCACTGACAACTGTTGTATCAACATATTAGTTACTTTCAAAAAGTCAAGTCTGGGTTGGGGTGGCTTTTTCGAACGAATGATGACATCGGTTCAAGGCATATAGCCTGGTTTTTTTTCAACGACAGATAATTTTTCGGCATTTTGTTTCGCCGTTAATTTTGTATACATAAAGATTTGCATATGAATATTTCGAATAAACATAAATTAAAAATCGTATAAAAACTCCCCACAGCCTTTAGTTACCTACCTTCAAGCGGTGACAGGGAGCACGCACTCTCTCAGTCTTCCTCATTCCACACGTTAGAAATTTAACTTTCGGATGAACACAACAATATTATATATGACAATAATGAACACTACAACATTTGTCATGCAATAAACAATACTCTGACTTTGTTCTATGTTGAAGTACTCGGAATAAAAGAAATATGTATCAACACTGCGATTTTTTCTCGTCCTTCAATAACGACAGCAAAAATATTATTCCTGAATATGAAAGGATCCAGTTCCAAATATGTAGAGAGAACATGTCTAAATTATTCGAAGTAAGATATTTTAATATATATATATATATATATATATTAGTTTGGTGCAAAATAATGACGTAGTAATGCCGTTTTTTGACGTTAAATATACGTCAAAAAACGACATTATTATGTCATTATTTTTGCACCAACCTAATATATATATACTGTTATGGGGTATTGTCTAGGATTATATTTCACACCACAGGATTCCTCCTTTTAGAAACCTCATTTTAATTTTGATATGTTGACTGAATTTGAAAGTAAAAAATATTTTTTTTACTCATATGTTATTTATCATCGCCTGATACGGAATTTGAGCGCTGAAACATGGAAGTTATTGTGTATCGATTTTTAACATGTTTTCTTTCAATCACACACACACACACGCGCGTGCACACACACACACACGCACGCAGACACACACACACACACACACACACATATATATATATATATATATATATATATATGATAAAATGACATATGAAATATCAGAAAAAGTGTGTAAGAAGAAATATGCGCAAACGTGTTGTTTATATCTCATTAATTATGCTGTTAACGTTTCTTTTCATAAGAACAGAAGTAAGGGCATCAAAGGCTTGCCTCTTCTGAACGCTCTGGTCAATTTGAAATAAAAAAATTGAAAATTTAATAGGCAATATAATATAAAAATCGAATAAATTCATATATGTCAACATTATATTTGCACATAGCAAAATCGTAAAATACATATAAATATATTGGTTTGATTTTGGAAAATAAAACTTAGATATGATGAAAATGGAAAGCCATGTATATAAAAAAATTAGTGAATACTTACAATTCAACATAAAACTATGATAATGTTAATTTAAGTTAAAGTTTATGTTAAGGAAAATATAGAATTTAATTAAAATAAAGTAAAATTATAAAAGTGTTTAACACATGGTTATTTAATTTTATTTTCCTAAGTATTTATCTTAACCAGAAAATGTTGTTATAAAATATATATATATATATATATATATATATATATATATATATATATATATATATATATATATATATATACACACATATATGTATGTATATATATATATATATTTTGTAAATCGAGATAAATTGAAATATAGCTGATTCCATTATTCTCCTAAATGATTTATTTTGAATAAATGTAAACTTTTATCCTTATTTAAAGCGAAAAGATGGTTTACATTGTGGAGGATTTATGCATAATAAACTTTATTAATACCCGATTTTATATAATTTCTTTGTCTTTATACATTTGTTTTATTTAAACTTTGTTGTGTTGTGTCAGTATAAATTTTATCACATTTACTTCTTGGAATTATAAATATGTAAAGCAGCATTTTAATCAAATTTATTATTATTCTTATTTTTTGACTTATTGCTTCTATATTTTATAGTAGAAAATATGTTTGTGTCAGTTTTAAGTTTATCAGCAATAATTTGAGTAGAGAGCTTTCTTACTAAAGGTAAATATCTAGAATATTCAGGAAATATCTTTGCCAATATCACTGATATGTAACAGATTTTACCTTTATTACGCATGTGAATATATAGGGATTTGTTTTTGGCATTTAGTATTAAGCAATTAGGTTACGGTAGGGATTTGCATTTATTTCCAATATTCTTTTTCCAGATATTAAAGAGTGGATATTATAAATGATCTACGATAAAAAAAAGCGTATTATACAAGTTTTTTTTTGTCAGGATGTGGCTAAAAATGTTCCAGTCATTCTTATTGGTTGAATTTCAACATATTTGGAATTTTAATTCATTACTGAATCTAATCTATAAAATGTCTCAAAAAGTGATCGGTATAATTTTGTTTGATTAAAAAGTAACTTTAATAGTTGCTTCAAACATGAAACTTTTAAAAATATTTTCTATCATTTATTTTCGAAAATTACTAACACCACAACGATATATCTGAGTTACAATAAAACTTTAAGAACGATGTGCTGGGAAAGGCCCTTTTGGTAAACAGCCACGAAAATCATTTGAATTTTATGCAGTATAATTATAGTGTTTGTAATATAATTTTGATTTTAATTATATATATTCACTATTTCCTTTGGAGATACGCTATATATTTTTCTTTACATTACAATTTTTTTTTAAATTTTCAACATCAAATGAGTAAGTTACAGTGAATAAAACATTTTACTTCATACAAATCTGATCCGTCCTGGGTAGGATGATAAATGACATCCGCGTACTGGGTAAGACGATCAACTACGAGCAACAGTAACGTCTCTGAAGAGGACGTTTTGAGGAGCGTAGAAGAACCTCATAATTTCTGGTGTTCCCAGGTCCCAGGGTGATAGCATCTGTTAGGTTCCCAACAATGGCAAATACTTAACTCGCGAAATGGGGTTAAATCACCGTGAAAGTGTAAAAATAGGTTTTAATTCGAGAAATACTTTGTAAAAAAATATTTCCAGTAATAAATTTTTGAAAGAAAAAAAATGATTACCAGCAAAACAATGTTACCAGTAATATATTTTAAAAAGAAATATTACCAGCTCTATATTTTCATGAAAAAAACATTACCAGAAATACGTTTTGGAAGATAAATATTAAGAGAAATAGATCTTTTGAAGGAAGGAATATTAGATCTTTTAAAGGAAAAAATATTACCAGCAATTTAAATTTTGTCTGCATTAAATAAACCAATGACTTTGATATGACGTAAATCAAAGCAAATCAAACCAAATTAAACAAATCTGAGAGTTTTCTTCTGATATAATTATTTTATTGAAAAAATTACTTTTTATTTTATTGATGATTAAATGTTCAGGATTGTTCAAAATTTTTAATTACTACTAATAACAAGTTTTCCTTAATAACAAATTAACATTTTCTATGAAATACTATGCTCATATCCATACAACAGAATATGTTAGTTCTACAATTGGTATTGAGCACTTTCCATTAAGTTCTGCGCATATATATATATATATATATATATATATATATATATATATATATATATATATATAAATTAGGTTGGTGCAAAAATAATGTCGTTTACTCACATAGTAACATATATGAGAAAACGACATTATTTTTGCAGCAACCTAATATGTATATGTATAAGTCTATATATATATATATATATATATATATATATATATATTATATATTTAAGTAAAGAAAATCTCATTTTCATTTTTCGTTTCACCTTCTGAAAGTGATGTCTGAAGATCCAGGGAAAAATAAAAGTCTCTGGTGAAATAAGTTATTACAGTCCAACCTTAAAGTTGTCTGTTTTTCTTTAAATACATACATACACACACACACACACACGCATATATATATATATATATATATATATATATATATATATATATATATATATATATATATGAATGTATGTATATGTGTGCGTGTTTAATTATATTCGGTACTACTGTGTTAAAATTCAAATTCACCATCACCTTGTTCATCAGTCAAAATCTCCATTTCCTTAAGCGGCATTTTACACATGTTTTTATTTCAATCAGTTTTGCTTGGATTTTCTTGAATATTTCGGTAAAGCCCTGTATAATTTCCTCTATGTTGTGCAATTAAAACATAAATTTACGCACTCATAGACAGAAACATCAATATAAGTATTTACTTACATAAAATGCTTAAAGAAAATACATAGATAAACACGCGTGAATATGCAGAGAGAACACACAAATAAAAACACATATATATTCAAATATCTAGTTTAAATTAAATATAAATTGAATGTTGCGTGTCTCATGTCGTTCTTGAATTGAGAAAAATGCTAAAAAGGTCATTCCCTGAACTCTGAAATTCTATCGAGGATAAAAATATTACTTTGAATTAAACTAGAAAATAGAAAGTAAGAAGTGTACTAATTGCACTCGTTTCAAAAGTTAATGCATTGAAAGCATGTCAGCAGGGTTAGGGTTGAAAATATTTCTATCGCATTTGCTATTTCGATATAGATGTCTTAAGCACAAACGGACGTCAACAATTCAGGAGTGGTTTAAATCGCTTTCGATTGAATGAAAAGTGAAAGTCAAGAGAGACAAACCTCGATCTTGAATAAATTTCAACCGATATATTGATGCAAGCCGTACACACAAGCGAAAAACAAAATCGCATGCATATATATTACATACTCATACATACTAAAAATAACGTTTATATTGAAATAGACATATATTGTTAACATGTTCTATATTTAGCGTGAAAGTATTTTCGATATCGAAGTTAGAGCGTTTATAGTTACAAACTGTATAAACATAGGAATCGGTAAGGCAAAATAATTGACAAAATCACAATTTAGGGTGATCTTCAGACCAAGTGTTTCGACTATTTTATCGGGGGGATTTTGCAAATGGGTTTGCGTTTGGCTTAAGTGAAAATTATGAAATGGTGAGAAAAGAAAATTCCCCATTTTCAATTTCTTTTGAAGTTCATTAATGATTATGGGTTGTAGTTGATTTTAATGCGTTTTGTTGGGTGGATAATGTGTCCTATTTCCTCTATCACATTTTCTTTCTCTCTCTCCTTCCTCTCACTCATCTCTCTCTCTTTCTCTCTCTCTCTCTCTCTCTCTCACTCTCTCTCTTTATATATATATATATTATGAGACCATCGTCCCTGTATAGTCCTGTGTCATTTCTATCTATTATTTTGCTCAGTTCGTTTAGTAAGTAAATGCCTATGGAAATGACACAGGACTATACAGGGACGATGGTCTCATAATCTTAAGAAACTGTAACAAACAAAACACAGACAAAACTAGAAAAGCAATAATAAAGATTTTTAAAAATAACGGATTCGACATAGATATAAAAACTAACCTAAACGAAGTAAATTTTCTAGACGTTACCTTCAACCTAAGAGAAGGCACACGTAAACCATATAGAAAACCTAATGACAAACCACTCTACATACACACATCTTCCAACCATCCACCTTCTATAATCAAACAGATACCAAAATCGATTAACCGCAGGCTCTCTGACAATTCCTCCAATGAATCCCTATTTAACAAAGCTAAGAAAGACTATGAAACAGCCCTAAAAGATAGCGGATTCCCAGAAACACTCACATACTCACCACAGAATACAAAAAAGGCCAACAGAAGAAGAAATATCATATGGTTCAGCCCACCGTACAGCAAGAACGTAAAAACAAACGTAGGGAAAATATTCTTCAAACTCTTACACAAACACTTCCCAGAATCAAGCACCTTACACAAGATATTCAACAAAAACACTGTAAAAATCAGCTACAGCTGCACCGAGAGCATGGCACAAATAATAAAAAGAGCACAATAGGAAAATTATCAACAAACCACACGAACAAATTAAGCCCACGTGCAACTGCCGAATAAAGAACGAATGTCCCTTAAACTGAAATTGTTTACAAAACAACGTAATATACCAAGCCACGATAAAATCACCAGATAATGAAGAAAAAGTATACATAGGAGTAACTGAAGGACCCTGGAAACAAAGAAATTATACACACAAAACATCTTTCACAAATAGTAAATATGCAAACAGTACAATGCTTTCTAAGTATATCTGGGAAATTAAAAACAAAACGAACATCACACCAAAAATATCTTGGAAGATAAGGAAAAAATCATCAGCCTCCAATAACCAATCAAAAACTTGCAAACTTTGCTCTGAGGAAAAAATAGCTATCATTACTTTTCCCGACCAAAATAAATTATTAAACAAAAGATCCGAACTCATCTCAAAATGCAGACATGAAAATAAATTTTTACTACGTAACCTAAAAAATTAAAAACGGAAAAAATAAATAAAAACAAATAAATATACTAATAAGCAAAAATAACAAAATAACAAAAAAAAAAAAAAAATTAGAAATAAAACATAAAAATACTATGTTACTTAAAAATCGAAAACCGAAAAGAGAAAATATACAAGTAAAATAAATTAACCTAAATTCATCCAAGTAAATAGATAATCAATTAAAAACTGTTCCCGCCAAAATAATACTTAGAATGAACTACAACAATCAACCCCAAAACTGAACAAATAGCTTTAATTAAATTCCCAAACCAAAACAAAACTGTTAAATAAGTGATATAAACAAATTCTTACTACGTTAATGAAACAAAAATAAAAACAAGCAATATAATTTGACCTAAATAGATAAACAAACGACTTCCGGTGAAATAACCGCCATAACAGAATACCCACAATGCACCACTAACCCGTATATATATAAATAGCCGAGAAAAATAACAGCACACGTGGCCTGACGATTGCATATAGCATGAAACAGACTGTCGCCTCTAAGTGTTGACTTCTATGTTCACTTTTATATTTACATACGCTCTATCTCTGATATTGAGCACTTTATTCCATAAATATAGCACACCTTAAGACTATATTTCTTTATATTCAGCTCCTGGTAAACAGTAGAGCACTTTCGCTACATTTATAACCCAGTATGGACATAGAAAAATTTAACCTCGACTACTCCCTAAAAAACATACCCATCCCATCCCCCCTATATATAAACTAAAATTAATTGAAAAAATAGAAAGTTTCCTAAAAAGAATGAGATGGAAAGTCCACTTTTTAAACCGGGACCTTTACAATAACAACACACTTAAGGAAAAATACGGCTTCAAAACAAAAAATGCCCCCCACAACAAAAAGAACTAGACAATTTCGAGAAAGACTTAACTGACTTAGTTAGAAACATAAAATTCCACAAAAAACAAGATGCATTCCAAAAAAAACTAAAAGCAGATATAACTAAAATAAACAATTCAGCAAGTGTATTTATCGCTGCTGACAAAACGAGAAATTTATACAAACTAAGTCCTCCTACACACAATCAATTACTCAAGAACAACATAACCAAGACATACAAAAAGGCACCCCAAACAACAGAACACGATATCAATAAGGAAGCTAAAACAATCGCCCAAAAATTAGACCTGGATGACCGAATAAGTTGTATTAGCAAGGCAGGAGCCTTTATCACACTAAAAGACCATAAAGAAAATTTCAAAACCAATCCTGCATGTCGACTCATAAACCCAGCCAAAAGTGAACTAGGTAAAATAAGTAAAACAATACTAGAAAGAATTAATTCTGAACTTAGGAAGAAATTAGGAGTAAACCAGTGGAAAAATACGAAAACAACTACTGACTGGTTCCACAGCATAAATAACAAACAAAACTGTCAATTCTTACAATTAGACATAAAAGAATTTTACCCATCCATAACAGAACGTATGCTAGATAAGGCCATCAACTTAGCTCAGGAACAAGTAATAATACAACGAAGCGAAATCAACATCATTAAGCACTCCCGTAAATCACTATTATTCCACAATGAAGAAGCATGGATAAAGAGAGATGGGATATTTGACACTACAATGGGAAGCTTTGACGGTGCAGAAGCATGCGAAACCATAGGCATTTACTTACTAAACGAACTGAGCAAAATAATAGATAGAAATGACACAGGACTATACAGGGACGATGGTCTCATAATCTTAAGAAACTGTAACAAACAAAACACAGACAAAACTAGAAAAGCAATAATAAAGATTTTTAAAAATAACGGATTCGACATAGATATAAAAACTAACCTAAACGAAGTAGATTTTCTAGACGTTACCTTCAACCTAAGAGAAGGCACACATAAACCATATAGAAAACCTAATGACAAACCACTCTACATACACACATCTTCCAACCATCCACCTTCTATAATCAAACAGATACCAAAATCGATTAACCGCAGGCTCTCTGACAATTCCTCCAATGAATCCCTATTTAACAAAGCTAAGAAAGACTATGAAACAGCCCTAAAAGATAGCGGATTCCCAGAAACACTCACATACTCACCACAGAATACAAAAAAGGCCAACAGAAGAAGAAATATCATATGGTTCAGCCCACCGTACAGCAAGAACGTAAAAACAAACGTAGGGAAAATATTCTTCAAACTCTTACACAAACACTTCCCAGAATCAAGCACCTTACACAAGATATTCAACAAAAACACTGTAAAAATCAGCTACAGCTGCACCGAGAGCATGGCACAAATAATAAAAAGAGCACAATAGGAAAATTATCAACAAACCACACGAACAAATTAAGCCCACGTGCAACTGCCGAATAAAGAACGAATGTCCCTTAAACTGAAATTGTTTACAAAACAACGTAATATACCAAGCCACGATAAAATCACCAGATAATGAAGAAAAAGTATACATAGGAGTAACTGAAGGACCCTGGAAACAAAGAAATTATACACACAAAACATCTTTCACAAATAGTAAATATGCAAACAGTACAATGCTTTCTAAGTATATCTGGGAAATTAAAAACAAAACGAACATCACACCAAAAATATCTTGGAAGATAAGGAAAAAATCATCAGCCTCCAATAACCAATCAAAAACTTGCAAACTTTGCTCTGAGGAAAAAATAGCTATCATTACTTTTCCCGACCAAAATAAATTATTAAACAAAAGATCCGAACTCATCTCAAAATGCAGACATGAAAATAAATTTTTACTACGTAACCTAAAAAATTAAAAACGGAAAAAATAAATAAAAACAAATAAATATACTAATAAGCAAAAATAACAAAATAACAAAAAAAAAAAAAAAATTAGAAATAAAACATAAAAATACTATGTTACTTAAAAATCGAAAACCGAAAAGAGAAAATATACAAGTAAAATAAATTAACCTAAATTCATCCAAGTAAATAGATAATCAATTAAAAACTGTTCCCGCCAAAATAATACTTAGAATGAACTACAACAATCAACCCCAAAACTGAACAAATAGCTTTAATTAAATTCCCAAACCAAAACAAAACTGTTAAATAAGTGATATAAACAAATTCTTACTACGTTAATGAAACAAAAATAAAAACAAGCAATATAATTTGACCTAAATAGATAAACAAACGACTTCCGGTGAAATAACCGCCATAACAGAATACCCACAATGCACCACTAACCCGTATATATATAAATAGCCGAGAAAAATAACAGCACACGTGGCCTGACGATTGCATATAGCATGAAACAGACTGTCGCCTCTAAGTGTTGACTTCTATGTTCACTTTTATATATATATATATATATATATATATATATATATATATATATATATATATATATATATTATAAATTAATTGATGTAAAATGTGTTTTTTCGCTACACAGTTCTAACCATGTTTCAAAAATGGAAGCTGGAATTGTAATTAAATTAAAGACATTAGTTCCATTTCATCCTCAAGCGAATTTGGGAATAACTTTTAAAATTATTGGGTTTTAAAGACACAGCAAAAAGGATAATTAACGTTTCCAAGGATAATAATAATAATAATAATAATAATAATAATAATAATAATAATAATAATAATGCACTGTAAATTTACATTGAGCACTATTTTGTAAAAATAAAAATATCTATAAGAACACCGGATTATATATCTTACTGTTCTTTATATATATATATATATATATATATAGTTTTAGCAATGTATACCTACATATATCTATAAGCATATCACTTTGTACTTTGTATTGATCCCTCTTTTAAATTAAATGTTACTTACGTCGTAATGATTGCCATTAATATGTGTTAAATTAATTTACCATACGGATTTATCAGAGGAACAGAAGTATAATCCTTCAGCTTCTTATACAGAACACTCGGTGTTGCACTGACATTTCAAGAGAAACAATCATATCCTCCTCTTGATATCAATTTTCAATACCATTGATTATAAAGTGGTTCGAATTTTTCTACAATGAAATATCGCTTATCTTAATATCGTTTATCCTAATTTAGGATTATCGGCTGAAAATGATAAGGTCAAATAAAAGTTTAATTTTACATCAGTTTGGTCAGTGGGTCGTGTTAGAATTTTTTTCTTATCAGAATCCATGTTGTACATTTAAAAACCTACCATTCGTCCGTGCATTGAATACTACTAATATTTGCTTGCAATACATTCTTGCCAATATCCAAACAATGATATGCAATGTAATCGATCCTGACTCGTCATCTCGAACTCATTCTTTTTGCCACCGACGGGGTGTGGTTTCCCCCGTCTTTCTACAGACATTTTCATGGTAACTAATCTGCACTTGCTTTCCTTGTGCACCGACTGCACGAATCTAAACAAGCTACTACATTGGGATCCACCCTTTTACTGTAGAAATAGTAAAATTCAATCGCTATTTATTCTCCAAAAAGTTATTTTCTTACACTTTATACATGTGAGACCCCCTTTTATTTACTTGCTTCAATCGCTCTCGCCATGAATCCAGTTCATTTTTTGTCATTTCCTCAAACCTTACTATTCTCAGTCATATATTTCATTTTCACTCCCTGTAATCCCTGAATACTAGTGGAATTCCCGCCTTGCTTAGGGTGATTTGATGAAAATTCTTAATCCCGAATGGAAATCGCGATTAAGATGGTGCTTATTCGTTTATTGCTGTTATCGTGTTTAGGACGGGAAAGTAATCGGTTGGCTTTACGACAGCTAAACTATAGAAACGATTTTAACAAATAAATATTAAAATAAATTGAAGGTTTCAAATGAAGGTAGTGACTTTTTTACTAAATTTTCGTCTTTGTTCTGAGTAGCATCTGTTCCAAATGATAACGTTTATTTTTCGATGTATTGTCCTATCTGCTCGAAATATAAGTATCACGTATTTCTATCTATTTTCATTGATCATGGACATAATCCCTGGAATCTTTATTTATGAATAGCTTTGTATAAATATGGGGGCGAATAGCTGTTTTTCTTCTTGTAGAATATTAAAGGTTAATTATTCTCTTTGTCCTTTATTCTACACATTATAAATCTCTTACCTATTCATGTCTGATATCTGACAATGTGGCTGGTTTTTGTTCATTTATAATTACATTTAAGAAATTACTGAATTATTCATATCCAAAGAAAAACAAATTCAAATAAGCTGCAAATGACTATTGAAAATTTACATTATTATAATTATCCTTTCTATCTCTGAAAATCAGAATGTGTAAGTCATAATTCACGAATATTTTATCTTCATATAGCAAGGAGTAAGATGGAATATTTTTTAATCATTTCACTCCAAACAGCACCCAAAGAGTTGCAGAGAGTGAAACAGAGAAAAGATTGAGTATAGAGAGGAATTGAGGAAAGGATAGTGGGAAATCAGGTACTCCAGATGAGTCAATAGTTGTGTTGGAAGAGAATGTCCGAGCAAGGCATTCCATCGAGTCATCAACACTTTAAATTATATTGAATAAAGCCACAAATAATCTCTGGAAACGAACTTGCGAAATACTATAATTTGTTTCATTCTGTCAACAAACAGTAACTTCGTTTCACTGAGGACACGCTTACACTCGTTACGAGCAGATAAAAAGACGTGTCGCTCTGTTACAGACGGAAGAAGTGATTGCTGTGGGCTATAGCAGCCGAGAATGCGAATGAGAAACAAAGGAGATGAACGCGGTTTCACTTGGTATTTCTTTGATGGAATGAAAACATCTGTGCCGGCTTTCATCCAGGAAGATTTTTGGAACAGGATGATTAAAAAAATTATTTCCGTGAGACGTCACGAAGGAAATCATGGAACGAGTCCCAATCTAATCGTTGATAATATAAAGATATTCTCTTAATAGGATGTTTTTTGCTGGTGGGAGAGCAGAAGGTGATGTTTACAGGCACTACTGTCTGATAAGAGTTGTCAAGATAGTAGAGCTGCGTAGTACGACAAGTGGCAGAGATAGAAGCAAAACAGAGATCGAGAAGAGAACCGTGTGCGCCAGGGTTATTAAGGAAAACGCGTGGGGAATTCAACCACTTTCGTGAGAGATTTACTGATTGGGAAGTTGTTTTTGATGCCAGTGAGGTCAGTAACAGAGTGTTTCAGCCAGCTGGTATGATTGGTATTGAAACCACGTAACGCGACTACGTTTTCAAACAGTCGTACAAAATTGGCCTTGTCTATGTTATCGTAAATACTATCTAGTATGCAACAATCTTGAGAGGAAGGGTAACTGTCGAGCAAGAAGAGAGATCTGAGTTATGTAGAGAGAGGTAGGTACATAGGTATGTTGATTCAAGAGAGAAAGAGAGATTTCACTAGCCAGCAAAAGAGATGTTCGTGGACATAACTCCAAGGCCATTCAGTGAACTTTTGTGTCATTTCTAAGGAGAAGGTAAGCATGAATCAAGAATTCAAAGGAAAATATTCAAGAGATAAGATTAGCTTCGCACAGAGTTAAGATGTCCAAAGACTTTTCGAAGAGGAATGATTCCTCACTGCAGATGTTGCTATGAATACCACGAATGTACGAGGAAGAAATGGTAAGGGATTTAAGTGTTTTCTGATTAATTGATTTAGGTTTATATCTTTGGTTGATTATAGTCATGATGTGTAGAGGAAGGGAACTGGCGCTGATTGCAACATAGTGTGACTTCGGTGTTGCCCACCAGAGGTGCTTGCAGGGGAACCCTTCCATGCGTGACATGGGATTGCGGGAACACTGATACCTTGAGACTGTTGATCAGAACAATCTCTCCATACGCTACGCAAATGTTCGGGCAGCTAACTACCAGTCAGGAACAGCAACATGAAAACTGCCAACCCTCTACCCTCATTATGAATAGAAGTTGACACCATCTACGCATATCACAAATAAAATCATGACAGCACCACTACTAAGAACTGACGAAACGAAAATAACCGGGAACCCCTTCCAAAACAGGAAACAAGCGATGAGCATCTACTGCTGTTCAAGAGAAAGGGAAGGAGTATGAAGCGGGTGATAGAAGAGCCTATCTACTCCTATTAAAAATACATAAGTAATGAATTATCATCAATTGTATCAAGACGGCAGACCCAAAATATATCTGGACATTATGCACGTTTTGTGAAATGAATCGAGTAAATGAATCAGGTTTCATGCGTACCAATAGACATTTTTTCACATACACGTATTCTTTTTATACAGGAGGTTCTGCATTTCGAATAAGACAACAACAATGTTCCAATGTTATTTTCAGTAACTTTCGTCTATATTCGTTGGTTTATTATTCAATGTTTGTTCTGGAATAGACATGTCATATGTGAGGTTCGGTCTTGTGATAATGTACTGCCCTATTTTCAGGATTGTTTAGAACTCTGTCCCGGATTCTAGTTGCTTAAAGTTTTAATATTGACTGATTTGTTAAATAAAATTTTCTAGAGGCGTTTATTTCAATATTTCGAGGTCCTTCATCGCAGTCAAGACCGTTGTCCATTGTCCACAGATTTGATTATTTTAGTAAATGAAGCGGTCCCTCATGCTGTCTTGATTCTATCTCGTCGGGATGTCCTACACAGACCTCGTAGTTCCACCTTTTATTTTTGGTTGTATCGGGCGTCATAAAACAGTTATATTTTATATCATGATAATGAGGTCTCTCAGAGACGGTATGTGAATGGGTCTACGTTTCGAGCCCCAGTAGGATCATTTAACGGAGCGAGTTGTGTGAGCTTGTGGCGATTCCGAATTTTCGGCGGCTAGATGCGGTTGTGAATGGCTATACCACTGGCTTGTAGAATGCTAACGGACCCATGTTATTTTTTTTTTTTTTTGTGGGGAGAAGGTGTGATTTGGTAAGAGGGGAAATATTTGAAGTTTTCAGGTACTTGTATTGACCCTGGATGTCGGGGAAATTTTGGAAGTTCCCTGAGTTGAATCATAGACTCAGCACTAATGCAGTGGCTCTATGCAAAGAGGTGAATGGTGAATTGAGCAACGCCGGTGCATGTCCTGGTCGTGTCGAGAATATTATCAGGCATGTATCCAACAATATATCTGTCGAGTTAAACGCCTGTTTTTCAGGTTGTTCTGAGATCAGGGACATTGTTGGTGTCTTCTTCTATACGCAGAACCTCCTGAACAAAAAGAATATGTGTATTTGAGATAATGTCTATTGGCACGCATGAAACCTGACTGATTAGCCGTTTAAAATGTATGAAAATTTAGTCTATAACAGAATGCAAAAAACAGGGCAAAACTATAGTAGTAAACAAAGAATAATATAATTTTATGAATGTTCCTCTGTTAGTATCAAGAACTTAACTGTTGTTTCGCTTCGGTAAGATATATTTCCAACAATTTAGACATACACAGATGTACGCTCACACACACACACACACACATATATATATATATATATATATATATATATATATATATATATATATATATATATATATATATATATGTATATGTGTGTGTGTGTAAATAAAAAGAAAGAACAGTAAGATATAAAATCCGGTGTTCTTATTGATATTTTTTATTTTTAAAAAACAGTGCTCAATGTAAATTAATAAAAATGAACACGTTACCGCCCCTGGCTGAATGATTGGAGTTCTCTCTATCCTTGGAGACAGGAAACTATGAATTTATATATGCGTTTAAAAATCTGTAAATTTAAAAATAAGTTATTCTAAAATTTGCCTGAAGATGAAACGGAACTAATGCTTTTAATTTAATTATATAATTAAATTTGAAGTTTTTAGCATCAGTTTTTGAAACATGCCTATTACTGTGTAGCGAAGAAACCAAATTTTAAATCAGTTAATATATATATATATATATATATATATATATATATATATATAGAGAGAGAGAGAGAGAGAGAGAGAGAGAGACAGACAGACAGACAGAGAGAGAGAGACAGAGACAGAGACAGTGACAGAGAGACAGAGTAAGAGACAGGGAGACTGGCAGAAGGAGTGATATAAATAAAGGCAAATATAGATTCTGGAGTAAATGAAGATAATAAAAAGGGTGATAATAAAAAGATGAGGTTAGAGAAAGTGAAAGAGAGTGAATGTGAGAGAGAGATATAAATTAAACAAGTTCGGGCCAGCGGTGGATAAATGATCCATTGTCGTCGACCTTGGTAAGGATTGCATGTTCCTACCACATTATCCATTGAGAAAGCTAACACCACAGCTGCTTACTAATCAGAACCACCAACAACGCCGCCTTCTCTAATGAGAAACTAACAACGAAAAACGAATAGCAAGAAAATGAAACGGGAATAAAAAACAAATAAAAAAATACTTACGAAAAGAAAATCCAAACAAATATTTTAGACAATATAAAATAGAGGTTGAAAATAAAACAAAGAATCCTTATTACATAAAGATAGGAGATTAGAACAAAAACAAATAAATCGCTTCATTGAGTCAAATGCATCAATTTACTGAATGAAGAAAAACTAAAGATAATAAACAAAAATTCTTTTTTCTCATTTGTTTCATTTTTTTGCTATTTCCTTTCTATCATTGCTTTTAGTTTGCTTTTACCGCATTTTGTGAAACAATATGGCGGAAACCCGAGGCCATTAACGACCAAGGGAAGTAATTGACTGACGGCGCAGGGCAATAAACACGTGATCTAACGGCGCAGTAACGCTGGAATTAACTATTGGTCACTTCGTTCGATTTCCTTGACCGCAAAGCAAATAAAGAACGATGGCAAAAAGAAAGAAAAAAAAATATGGGGAAAGAGAGAAAGGAAAACAGAACGGAAGAAAATCAGATAATAAAATTGGGCCACAAATATATCATTTTCATGTGTCATTACCTGTATTTCTTCAAGCGCACAAAGAAAAGGAGATATCAGCACAAAATTATTTTTATTTCATACTGTTTACCTTGGAAATTTGCTTTGTTATTTTCTGTCCCTTAAGTGGATTTGTTCATCGCTGCACTGACCGCACCCATTTCACACACACACACACGCATATATATATATATATATATATATATATATATATATATATATATATATATATATATATATATATATATATATATGTATGTATGTATTCCATTAGATTTGCTTGTTATGTTGTAAACGCGAATAGACTTATCTGAAACAGTATTTATGTATAATTTCCTTTGCTTGAGCAAACAGTGTTAGGCAAATACTTATGCATCTATTTTCTTATTGTGATCTGGCTCTTTACAAGTATGTACGAAGCGGAGATTATGAAAATTCCATAAGCCAATCTATTGCGATGCCTCCGCGTGTGTTTTATCCTATTTTATCTTATTTTAATGCCACACCAAGTGAATAAGTATCGGATTTGTTACAGCAACACGCACACACACACACACACACGCACACGCACACACACACACACACACACACACACACACACACATATATATATATATATATATATATATATATATATATATATATGTATGTATATATATGTATATATATTAAATTCTTCTCACGTGAAGCGTGTGAGGATTGGGAGACCACTGGATAGCAAAGGGAACATTTACATGAAACCTAAAGTCGCATATATGAATATAGTATTGTTATTTTTATGTGTTTCGTATATTGCTTCTTTTTATATATTTTTGATATTTTAAATCCTCTCACTGTTCTTATAGAAATTTTTTGTACTTATGCAATATATATATATTTTCCATGAACGACCCCCACGAAATCGTCGGTCACCAACTAAGTATTTATACTGATAACACAAGTACTTGTTCAATCCAAGCAGTAGATGCAATTGGTTTGACAAAAAAAAAACAAAAAAAAAACTGTCAGGTCCCCCCGAAAGTGACATCCAATCAATTCTTAATTGAAGGAAGAAATGGCTTTTTTGTGATGTCAACCATCACTCATTTGACACTTTCGGGATGCCAAAGAATACTCATCGTCACTTTCGTTATGCTCGTTGTAGGAAAGATTTTGTAACAAGCTGATGTCAGACGCCTTCGGATAATCTCAAAGTAATAGAACTTGCTCACAGTAATTTATATAGTGACCCGAATAGAGAAATAGTATTGTAGAGTAGAAAATAGCAGCCCGTATTGTAATAGAGGATAATGTAGAAATGGTGATCCGTATAGTAATAGAATATAGAGGAGAAATAGAGATCATTTAGACACACACTACCTCCTATGTATGCATTTCATTATAGTCACATGGTCTATTTAATTCAATAATGTGATCCCCTGTGTTTGCTCACTAGCAATCTATGTTCAAACTGAAGTCTCTACAGCGACACTTTATTCCTGTATAACAGGCTTGTAAAAATAATGCCTTCAAAATGAAATTACTATCATTTAACAATCATTTCTGCCCTCCATCTGTATTGTTACAGATAATCTCCAGTGGAGCATTTCATTGCTCCTTCTTAGTTGTTGTGCACGACAGTTTTTCTTGTATATTTATGAATCTACCATTCCGCCACATATTGAATATTGCTGCACTGTCTATTCTAGTGTTCTGGTGTTCTGGCTATATATCTCAAGATTCATGACAAAATGTTATCGGAATATTGATGATCTGGAATCTTGACACCAGCTTTTTTCCACCGCATTGACATAGCACCATTTTTTTCTCTATATATTTTCATGATATTTGTTATAAGGAATTCTCCTCTTTCGTACATCGACCATGTGAAATTAAGCGTACCAAGAGATTGATTTCTAAGTCTTATTGTTTTACTTAAAGAACGACATGGAACCGTGTTATTATATTCTCGGAAAGAGATTTATGTCGCGAAGTCATACACAAAATTATATATATATATATATATTTACACATGTCCAATGTAAGAAACAAAGAAATGTTTAAACAAGCAGTTTCAAAATGGAACGAAAATATAGACGTGATTTGAATACTTCTCAGCGGCTTTGGACATACCGTAGATTATTCTGTTTTTAAAGCAACAATGTGTAGGATTCTGGATTATCTGCTAGTGACTAGCGAGGATATATTCAAATAAGCAATCACCGAATGATCTTTTTTCCGAATTTGAGGACGGCGAGTCGGAGAGAGTTCCTATATCTTGTAAAGATATATTTCCATACAAAACATTTCAATCTGGGCTTATAAGTGGCTGAGCAAGATAAATACCTGGACAGAACGAACAACTAGTATATCTTGATTCCAGGCATTTACATGATAGACTGCCATTTTCGTCACTCTATAAAGTGACGTCACTAAGCAGCCGTCACGTAACTCACGTGACATCATCTCGATCAAATAGATAATCGCCTATTGTATCCTTACTCTGACATACATTGTGCTTTCTCCTCACTAAAATGTTTTCATTCTTTTTCACCCATAGTAACACCGTGTGTGTTAATTGCTTTATCGCTTTGTTTGTGATAAAATGATTAACAA
>OZ010584.1:120945128-121110128 GCA_963932145.1 Acanthosepion lycidas | reverse complement strand
GGGACTTGATTTATCAATTGTTAAATATCTGTTTAGATTAAGATCAACAATTTCAGGAGTTGGAATTGTTGACGTTTTCCCAAAGAGTTCTTCAATTTGATCGTCAAACTTCAGGTTGGAATGTAGCTCATACTCTTAACTGTTGAATATCGATTTTCTAAGTGTAGCTTAGATGTGGCACAAGGCCAAAGGTATGTAGCACCTAATGAGGATCGAACTCACTACTCAGCTGTAATTGTTCTAGCAAGACAAGCTTGCTAACTATTACGCCAGGCCTTTTAACTGTTGAATAAGAAAGACGTTTAACATTGAATCTTTGCAACATACGTTGGAAGATTTGGGTGTTCCGTTTGCAGGAACAGACATTTTATGAAACCTAACTTCCAAACTTTCCGTTACCAAGATTCAGTTAATCTCCAGGAATCAAAACCATTATAAAGACCATTTTAATTGTCATTTTGCAATGTAACCACCACATATTTTATATAAAAAATAAAGATCAGTGTTTGGAGAAGTGAGTAGATCAGATTCATATATTCAGTATCATTCGTATATATACTCCATGGATATATATATATATATATATATATATATATATATATATAGAGAGAGAGAGAGAGAGAGAGTGAACATAGAACATAGAAGTCAACACTTAGTGGCGACAGTCTGTTTCATGCTAGAAGCAATCGTCATGCCTACACACACACACACACATATATATATATATATATATATATATATATATATGTGTGTGTGTGTGTGTGTGTCTACAAAATATATACGTGTATATTCTTTTGTTCCTAAATATATATGCCTGTTTTTCTGTATATAATATTGTCTGTTTATTTATCCATAATCAACGGATTTGGTTCTTTCCCTTTGATATGGTACATGGCTACTTTTTTTGTGTGGATGGAATCAGAGGATTGTTCCGTTAGGTCTCTGCATGGAGGAGTACATTGTTAAGTGTACACATTAGCAACTGCTAATCAAATTATTTAATCTCTGTCAGTGCGAGATTACGTCCCATAACATCAAATAAAATTTGTGTGTGTGTGTCTACAAAATATATACATGTATATTCTTTTGTTCCTAAATATACATGCCTGTTTTTTCTGTATATAATATTCTCTGTTTATTTATCCATAATCAACGGATTTGGTTCTTTCCCTTTGATATGGTACGTTACTACTTTTTTGTGTGGGTGGAATCAGAGGATTGTTCCGTTAGGTCTCTGCATGGAGGAGTACATTGTTAAGTGTACACATGAGCAACTGCTAATCAAATTATTTAATCTCTGACAGTGCGCGATTACGTCTCATAACATCAAATATAATTTAACAGGTGCTTCGTCGCTGACACATTTGCGACTTTCGTCGACGATACGTACGTATTCTTTGAAAACGCTCAAAACTGCAACACGCCTCAATGACTTGGAACCAGTGATGCATTTAAGCAGCCTGAAATTAAACACACAAAAATTGCGAAAGAAAGTAGCAAAAACCTCTTATGATTAAAGTGATTATTGAATATCGATCGACACTTTTATCGATTAACTGAAGAATCTACTTTGTTCCATGACAAACTCCAGCCATTATTGATTGTTGTGTTCAAGACTCATTTCTGTCATGAAGAATTTGAACGCAGTCAGGATTGATTTTCTCGCGTGAAGATTGTAGTTTTACACATTTTTTTCAGCGTTATGTGTGGTAGAATATATAATATGACGGTGAAAGATTACATTACTGTAATCTTAAACAAGGTTGATTTTGCTGCAGAAATACATACGGGTTTGTTTATTTTTATCAGGGATCGAGCTGCAAACACTGACTGAGAAACAATGAAAGAGCAGACAAATTACTTAAGTTATGAAAAAATGAAACAAAAAATAGTTTTATGAGTAATGAACTTAGTACGCAAAAAAAAGCAGCTCTGATTTATGGCTGTAAACAAAGACGCTGAAGAAATAAACTTGAATATATTAGAAACTTACTCGTATCTGTTTTTCACTGTCTTTTTTTCACTGACAAAAAGCAAAATATGTCTCATGACAACATGAAAGAAATTAAATCGCGCTTTACTCTAATGTGAATATTAGGTTGGTGCAAAAATAATATCCTTGTTTGACGTATTTTTTAACGTCAAAAAACGATATCATTTTTGCACCAACGTAACAGAAAGAAAATCAAATCCTCATAACAATTAAAAGGATCGTTAATGCTCAATATAATAAAAAAAATAAAACATGGGCATTTAAGGCGTATCCCTTTTTGAATAAATTAAGGCTTTTTTAATATGTCAAATCTCTCAGTTGAAACTGAACTGTAAAATAATAAATCATCCCGTTCGATATCAAGGAAGATAATATTATCTGAATATATTTTATTTTCAAATACGATAAAATGTTTTTGTACATTTTAATGTGTTACATTACATTTTCTTTCACTTGCTTTTAAAATATTACAATTTTAATTGGCAGTTTGTGAAAATACCACGTCATCCATTTTCATTTCCTTTAAAAAGTATATCTTCAGGGCGATGTTGTAAATAATATATTAAAATCAGAAAAATGAATTAACTATTAATACTCAGGGCATTTAGCAGTAATTATCTTTAAAGTTAATATTAAAATATATATCCATAGTTTAGAAAAAATATAGAAATATATTAATTACATCTCTCTCTGCATATATATATATATATATATATATATATATATATATATATATATATATATATATATATATATATATATATATATATATATATATATCAATAGACTATAGTTTTTACGGTATGCTACGTTAATGTGAAAATGTATCAGCCATTGTGTGTATGTGCGTGTGTATATGTGTGTAAATATGTGGGAACGATGCTTTTAATGCCGATTGGCCACAGTCTCTATTCATGATTGAGCATAACCTTCGTGTTTGCTCGGTGGTAGCTCCACTAATTTCGATATATATGCTGATCAATGTGATATTATGGGTAGCGATGTCAGGTATTTCCGGTTTATTGAGCAAACAGTAAAGTGGGAACAGTTAGTGTGGATTTAATTATATAAACGGTTGTTTCTTATCTTTTATTATTTATTAATGATTACTTAGGCTACACTGTATTTATTATTCTATGTTGCTCATTATTATTATTAGATTTAATCAATTGTGTTTATGTGCAATTTCGTACAGTTTGTTATTTTTATTATATATTACACCTAGGCTATATATATATATATATATATATATATATATATATATATATATATATATATATATATATATATATTGAATTAGGTTAATTTTTCTGAACGTTTAACTTAAACTTTTGGACTTCTTTAAAGGATATTACATTATCGCTCTTGTATATTGTGAATATATTTGCATTTTTCTTTGTGGTTTTTGCAAGGTATAGGTTGTGCGATGCGCCCATAGTTCAATTTATGTATTCAATTAGAAATTCAATTTCTGTTATCAGGATCGACTTAAGCATGTGACACACCCATATTTATTTTTGGTGTATTTTGTTTTCAAGTTGTCATAATAGGATTTATGCATATATATATATATATATATATATATATATATAGCATGGGTTTTCAGCTTTCAGTAGAACAAAGCAGTACCCAAGGAAAAATGAGAATAAAAAAAAAGAAAGAACGAAGAACATGAAACTGAGGCGAAAGGAATCGTCCAGATTTCAAGCTCAGAGTCCAAAGAAAAAAAAACCCTCCCAAACGAGTAAAAGGTAAAAGCAACTACATAAAGTGCTCAATACACGTTGTAGAGCAAACCTAACATAAAACCTAAAGAGCCAGGCAATCCTACCTAGGTTTCACCTAAACGGATCGTCAGGAAAAAGCCGGCTTTACCCTGACGATTCGTTTAGGTGAAACCTGAATAGGTTTGCCTGGCTCTTTAGGTTTATATATATATATATATATATATATATATATATATATATATATATATATATATATATATATATATATATATATATATATATATATCTGTGTATGTCTGTGTGTGTGTGTGTGAGCGCGCTTGTGTGTATTGGAACTGTCTATATTGAAGCTATTGACAATGGATTACGAAGGGGATGGTGTGCGTTCTACCCTGTCTAAACGACACAGAAGTTTCGATCTGTGACGCTTACAACTTTGCGTCTGTGGAAAATTGCTTGTTGGTTGGTAAATAATTCATCACTCCCAAGCAATTTTGAACTTTGTCAAATTTGGAAAATTAGTATTGGTACAAATCCACGTAGTTTATAGCAGCAATAGCCCATTTCAGGTTTAATCTGTCTCTCCTCTGATAGTTCATGGCCTGTGTCGAAAGCGTTACTTTCGATTCTAACGTTTACGTTGCACACACAAATGACCATCAAGAGTATAGAACAATATTCATTTCACAAGACGACCGTCCAAAAATTGCTTGAGGGTTTTGTGGTGTAAATAGAAATCAAGATATAGAAGCCTTGTCTCTATTTCTGCTCCAAGTAAACGATTCTTAACGGTCCATTTTAAAGTTCCAGGTTTCGAATTTGCTTTTGCTCTGCTGCTGATGTCATGTGGTCTACCAATTGCACTTCACAATGCTTTGGTCTTGGTGAGTTTCCTGTATTACACGAAAAACCAGTGCCTGGTCTACGAGTGTGAACATGTTTATTTGACCATTTTTACCAACATCGAAAAACTACAAACTCGTTATGTCCGACATGTATCGGAATTCTCTGAAACGACCGCCACTCAAAGCCCCCATCATTCAAATCCCTTTATAATGGCTTAAAAACGAAAGTAATATATATAGATTTCTGTGTATAAAATTACATATACCAGCTATCTCATTGCTATGATCGCCTTCTGTTACTATACATAGAATTACTTGTTATCTTTTTGTATATTATTTATACTGAAGATGTCTAGTTAACGAAGAAAGTGAATAAACCAACAGTTTTCTTTAGAAAATATTGTCATATTTTTTTTATTCATACAAATTCTAATATAATTATTAGAATCATTTCCTTTTGTTTTCTTTCTAACTAAGTGACATTTAATTCTTACTTTATTTTTTTTTTAAATTCTGTTTGTTTCCTTAGATTTAATTGTTTGGTTTAATTATTATGCTTCCCTTTAGTTATTTATATAGTTCGGACTGTTGTCCTCGTCATTATTGCAATATTCACCATATTTCGGTCGTTGTCTGCTCCAACTTTCTTTAGGCGATTGCAATTTCGAAATGAACCTTTTATTTAATCCACCAGGGAAGATTGTTCTAGTTCCACGTGCCATGACTCTTTCGCATGTCTCAGTTATCGCCGTTTAACTCAACTCTCCAATTTTTTTTTTATTACCACTGAAGTAGCCTGGTATTGAAATCCTAACTGTTTGGGTTAAGTTACTTGAACCAACTAACTATTTTATCCACTAAGCCATGTGTATTTAGTCTTCTATACCAGATTGCCCTATTTTGACTTTGATATTTTTTGTGTTGTCTACCCTTCTTTTTGTTTTTCTAATTCTTCTCCTTTTTTTCTCAATTCTATGGATATTTTAGGGTCGGGGAACTTGCAATGTGTCGTATCCATTCTGGACGTAGGCGATTATAGCCCTCCACATCTTCTTGTCCCTTGTAGCTCTTCATAAGTTTTGTCTTGTTTCTATTTCTCCCAAACCCAGTTCTACCAACCATTTACCCAAGGCCATCAAGTATATTACGCACTATTTCTCCTCTTTTCGTTAATCTACCCAGTGAATATCACATTTTCAAACCCTCCTTACTCACTTTTTTATGTGTTCTTTCTAGATGTGGACGATTATGGCTCTCCACATTTCCCTATCCCTTGCAGCTCTCAACAAGTTCCGTCCCTCTGCCACCTCCCTCAGACCATGTTCTGTCATTCATTTGCTTAAGCCTGCTAGGTATGTCATGCGTTGATTTCTCTTGTCTCTCTTACCCTCTAGTCGACATGTGAGTATCAGATTCTCCAGACCCTCCTTCCTCATTACATGTCCCATAAACTTCATCTGACTTTCTTGACTGCTCTGTATTCCACTTTCGCTCGGTGGTGAAGATGATTTGCCTGGTACATTAAAACTTCTTCGTTTCACACATGAAGAGTTCATGGTAAAAATGCCTGCAATTATCACTTGCCAATATATATAATTAAAAAAAAAACTGTCTTTCACTCTCACACTGTCACACACACTTATATATTGTCTATATATTGATTGTCTAACAAGCACACACTGACACAAAAGCGTACACACACAGACACTAATACACACAATCACACACACACACATATATATATATATATATATTAAAAATGGCAGTGAAGGATCATATGTATATTTATTAATATAGACTTAATAGCATTGTTATATTACATCGAACATTATTTTATCAACACGAGCACTATATGTTCGATATATTATAATTATATATATGTGTATCTCCTTGCGCGTGTGTATGTGTGCGTGTGAAGAGAATGAGAAAGAGATAGAGAGACGACAATGGTGTATTATCCGAGATTGATGTGAAATTTCGCCAGCGCCAGCATTTGATGTTTGAATTCAAGAAAATCTGCAGTTTGAATGAAGATTTTAAAGGTATCTTTTAAAGGTATCTTTTAAAGTCTTTCCAAATCAGAAATAGTAGCCAGTATAAATATCTGCCCTGTTTTCCTCATTTAAACTTATAATATAATGTCCTTTCTCGCTCTCTTTCCCTCCCCGCCTCTCTCTCGCTCTCTCTCAAGAATTACAACGGAAAATGCTAGCCAACAATGTCCCTTGTTTCGCAAAGTATCAAATTGATGTTTTCTATACTTTTCATTTTAAGTGTCGCTATTTTATTCTGGTCTTGGCAAGGTAGAAGAGCGTCCACTGTGTCAAACAATTCAGTATTCACGACAGTCAGTTAAATCAAGGAAAATCATATTGTTAACGACAAAATATTGCAAATTATTAGAGGGATCAAACTATTAATGTTACTGACTTTAAATAATATTTCTTTGCAACTCATTTCGTTTTGTGAATATTTTAAAGTATCTGAAAACAGCAACAATTATAGAAAAACATGAGGACATCAATTTTTTACGACACGCAAAGTTTCGTTTCTGTTCTGCTTTTTCTATTTTGTTTTTTCTTTTTCTGTTTTTTTATTTTTAATTTCTGAAACATAAAATCTAGGCGTAGGATTGTTTTTATAGCAGGCACGCCCATGGAATTTAATTTATTTCTAATATCCAATTCCTTAACATAGTTAAATAAAATTACTCAGATTCAAAGGATGAAAAATGTTCGTATTTTTTGAAAAAAAAAAAAGTATTTATAATGGTTTATTCGGATGTTCTCTGTAATTACTGCGAAATTAACAATGAGGCAATGTTTCGGTATGATGGAACTGAAAAAAAGAATTAATGCCAAAAAATAAAAACAAAATTGTAAAACTTTCTATATTTTTCCTTTATTGACAGATCGATAAGAAAAATGACGGCAACAATTTTTCTTTCGTTCCCATAATCTTTTTACAATTATTTAATTTAAGAAATACAAAATTGACTTTTGTTTCTTTATTTATATACTTTGTGTTTTCTAATTTTTCTTTTTCCTGAGGTTTTATTAAATTTGTGGACGTCACATTTGAACGTTAGTAAATTTCATTTGTTTTCATGTCAGGCACGTAACTTCTTATCTCCGATTTTAGCTTTAATTTTATAAGCGCTTCCTTCGGAAGCGAAGTATTTGATTCAATAAAAGACTTTTACGAAATAAACAGCAAATCTATTTTTCTTTTTATTCCTACCAATCTGTTGATAATTTTCCTTCTCATTTACTTATTACGTTTTTTTATGTTGTTATGTTTCGTTTCTTATTATTTTTTATTTTATTGACTGTTGATATTTATGAAGTTGGGTTTAGCATAGAAGAATGTTACATCATATGATGCACTCTGGAAATAGAAAATAGAGATCTATGTTTACTTATACGAGAAATTTGCGGGTCCTCCTGGTACAGTAGTAATAAAAATAATTAGAATTACTCAATTAAACTTAGGTGTATACTTATTTGTAGTTTTTCATTTGTATTTCCACTTTTTTTCCGTGCAATGTATGTATTTATATTTGTTTTTAGAAATAATATAAAATAAAATAAAATTCCTGAATCTATTTTGATTATTCTTGCCTACATTATTTTTGTAATTTGAAGTTCCAAAATATAAATTGAAATTGGTCCTTGCAAGTTTTATTCATTTTTTGAGAGCAGTGCACCACCAGTGAAGCTGTGGTGATACATTCTCAATAATAAAAGCTATTTCGATTTGAACATAATATAAATGTATCAGACACAAACTAAAAACATGCGAATGCGCTAGATATGGTGACAGGATGTGATAAAAGCGGCGTGTCCCTCTTGCCTTTTCAAAGCACTTTTTCTTCATTAAATTCGTTAGCATTTTCAAATATATATTTCTATTGTCTAGGTTATATTTATCCTCTTGTAGAACCAAATCTATATTTCTTCAAGTGATTTCTTCATATATATGTCCAGCATCCACTGGTATCTCGCTAAGTATCAAAATGTAACACTTTAATCTCTTTAACTATTTGGTTTTATTAGGTTGGTGCAAAAATAATGACGTAATAATGTCGTTTTTTGACATTATTACGTCATTATTTTTGCACCAACCTAATAGATGTGGTTAGTTCTAATTCAAAATTTAACTGCTATAACTTGAGCTTATGTTTCACTCGTTAAGTGTCCTTTGGGAAAAAATAGGTTCATATTTCAACTATAACTGTTTTATATCTGTCTCTAGAAATTTTGGTTGAATTAATATTTTTCATATTTTGGATCCAACATGTAATAAATATACGTGTTATAATTCTATTTTTGTGTCGTCCTGTGTATGGCAATACATTTCATCCTGCAGCAGGACACCTGATCGGGAAATTGGAGATTTTGAGAAGCGTGGAACCGCCTCTTAATTGTTGTTGTCCACAAGTCCACCCTGCCCCAGACTGGTAGCCCTTGCTAGGGTCCAAACTATGGGCCAATTGTAAACAACTTCCACAAACAAAAATCAACTGTACATTTTTTATAATAAAATGAACAATAAAAGATTTTTTACAGTAAAATGGCATTCAATGCTACACTAAAGAAATATAAAAATACATTTTTCAAGTAAAATTACAGACAATACACTTCCCTATTCTAAAATCACAGACATTGAAAGAAAATCCCTGGCTGATAAAAAATTCCACTGACACGATGTTCTCTCTAGTTTTTTATTCTTTGTTTTGTTCCGGAAATGAGAGAAATTTGGAATCACCAAAACATTGTACAAAAAAGAAACGGCCACAGTTGTCTATGTCTCTGTTTTCTTCTGCTCTGTGAGCTCTTTTGTTTTTAAACGCATGGTTCAACTTAACATATTGTTTCCTTCTCCACCCATCTGAATACTAACCGATTCTCCACTACGCGCTGGACTGTGACTGAGCAATGTGAACTTAACTGTGAATGATATCTCCGGTCATGAGTGCTCCGTAATATGGCTGTTACGTTGTCTTATCAAATTAGTTCTGCGCGCCCATCAATCAAAAGCACAGATTGCCATCTTTCTAGTAGATTTTGTGCTTTAACCAGTCAGAGGCATTTCCTGTTTGAACCTCATGTCTCTAGCGAGCGACGAAATTAAAAACCGCGAGTTAAAGAAAATGACTTTAAGGAAGTTTTTAAAGTTCCACTAATGCTATATGTGGAATGTTTTTAATTTTCTATTCACTAAGCTCGCATTTTCTACTACGTTTAGTATTGACTTACATTTATACCAAGGCAAAATTTTCACAAATTCACCTTAAAGTGCAGTCCCACATGAGTGCAATTTGTTTAAACGTGCCGGGAGATTGCTCAGTCCAATGAGGCCGGTAGCATAAATGTGTGAGTCAGACCTACAGCCCCTTAATTAAATGGGATTGATCTATTCAGAATTGGAATATCAAAGGAAAATTCTCTAGTCTTTCCTATTGAAGTTCAGTGAATGCATTATTTCATAATTCTCTCAACTTTTTCTTAAGCAATTTGCTACTTAAAATTATAAGAATTTTGATCACTTTTATGTGCGGATTACATCGCTATTCTCATCTATATAAGATGACAGCGGTATTTAGTTTTTTATGGCAACCAAATTTTATGGAAAGCTCAAAACGAAATCATATTTCATTTTTGGCGATGTTTTATTGTTCCTTTCAGTCAGGCTCTCTCCGTTCTGCCTCTGTCTTTATAAATATTGCATATTTTTGTTTATTGTCGAGTGCGAACTGCTACAGACAAATGCTTATTTGGAACGTACGAACATTTATTATTTCATCACAACTAATCAATGCAGAACCATATCTGACCTTTGCACACACACGGACATACATCTCTGTGTGTATGTGTATGTAGGTCTATCTGAAGATAGGTTTAGCATTCCCTATTATGTGCGTGTGTATGTTCGTGGGAATGTGTATGATTTTGTGCTGTTTAAATATTGCTCAATATATAGAGAAAACTGCACAATGTCGAATATAGGGTTTGTGCATATAAAGACAATGTGGATAGAGAAATCATACGCTGTTTTATGGCTGTCAGTTTCAGGTCTGGAGTGATCATCAGATTATACCCGTATATTCATATTAAACAGTATACATTCGCAAACACACACACAGACGAAAGCACAAAAGTCCACACGCACACACACGCACCCGCACGCAAACATAAATACATATAATATTTTGCAATACTTTTCGCTATTTATCTACGTTCAGTGTTTGGCATTAGACTGGTAACTTTCGATGCTTTCAACATTTTTACTATCCTCTGACAAATGCACTTTTCCTATGGGAAAGCTTTTCATTTTTAGGTAGAGACAGCTGTCTTACAACCGAAAAAATGTTTTGAACTATAAGAACAGCTGGTATGTTATCTTAAGAAAACTTAAATAATTATATATATATATATATATATATATATATATATATATATATATTTAAGGTTGGTGCAAAAATAATGACGTAACAATGTCGTCTTTGACGTACTTTTTAACATCAAAAAACGACATTATTACGTCATTATTTTTGCACCAACCTAATATATATAAAGAGAGAGAGAGAGAGAGAGAGAGAGAGAGAGAGAAAAAGAGAAAGAAAGAGAAAGATAGATAAAGCGTATGTAAATCTAAAAGTATATAGACGATGAAGAGAACACTAAGCAGTGACTGAATGTTTCATGCAATCTTCATAGTAGAATTGACATTTAATTGGTAGCACTTTTCTTACCATATTGGATGTTCCTAGTAAGGCGACACACTAGGCAACTTGTATGGTAATGTTACCTGGGATACACATAGTATAATTGTCCATTCCCTGTCTCACGAAACCCAGGTCTACGATTACTATTGGTACAGTCTCAGTCTTAATTCCACATATACTGTTAATCTCTATCACCAGGGCCTTGTATTTGGAAAACATTCTTGATAATTTTTATGGAGGTATTTCTCACAGATGGTGCTACTATGTCAATAAGTATCCACTTCCAGAATTTCTTCTTTTTATGATAATATTAGGCTTTGGCTGCTATTTCCCTGTCAGTTTGAATTGACATGTCCCAGTGGATAGTTACATTGTTATGTTGGTTAGTTTTGTCTGGTTTGTGCTCATACCATCTCTCAGTGGTATCGATTTCGTGCTTCTTCTAGTGCACATATATCGCTAGGTCGTTATATATATGAGTATATTCATTTTCAGCTTCTTCCGGACATCCTGAGATAATATGTTCGATAGTTTCCTCATATTTTCCGCAGAACCTGCATTTCAGGTTAGTTCCATACTTGATTATTGTGACAGCGACAGGATCTGATTCAGAGACTTTGGTACTGAGCTGGAATAATTAGGCCTTCAGTTTTTTCTTTGTAATTTAATTTGGCCAAGTTGTTTTGTTTTCGCGTCGTTTTTTGATGGTAGGAATTCAATTATATTAATCTGTTTCTTGAATAGTGCAGCTTCTTTTTTGATGGAATGGATTTGGTGTTTTATTATTTGTAAGAGAGGGTATTTTGGTATTTATGAGGTATGCTTCCAATCCGATTGTTGCAGTTGTTAGAGTGATATGTCCCGTAAAGGGATATATTTGAACGAAGTAGCTAAGTGATTTTGGCTACTATAACCAAGTAGAATACGGTAGCAGTAATCGACTGGTACGCGTCGTAGTCGCAGGTAAGAAGTTTAAATCAATGGAGTAGTCCAATGGGCGTCGTTATAGACTTAGCTCCAGGACTAACGCTCTCTTCTGACTCTTCTACATGTTCGTCGATATTTATGACGGACTCCAGTCACTCACACTCCCTTGAGGGGGAACACAGGTGTACGCATATTCCATTATATCATAGGGTTAGTTCACATTGGATTAAATTTCGGGTGTTGCGTTTTCATTTGGGTAAGCATTATTCTGGTCTTGGTGTCAAATCACTTAATATCATTCAACTTCCATTAATAATGTTGAAGCTGTATGTTATTTCGGGTATAGCTAAGGTGTTTATAGACTTCATTTTATTAAACCCATTATTTTCGCATTGTAGTATCAGGTGGACTCTTCTATAATATTCTTTTCGGATCCTTTTCTTCACAACGGAATGTTGAATTCCGGTTTTGTATTGATTCCTCAGTATTTGTATGTATTATCTTGGTTTATTTCCTTAAACTTTTTGTTGGTATCATGGTATACGTCTGTCGTTTTCTTTACTACTGTTGTAGGTGGCATTGGCACATGTGTTGATTCCGAACTCCATCACAATAACTTCGATATCTGGTTTAGATTTAATGTAGTCTTCCAGTTTTTCATACTCTCCGTTAGGAATATGATAGTTGTAGAGCATACAATGTATAGTTTTGGCACTTCGCTATCCATGAGTTTGTTACACTCTCGAAGGCAGGACATCTTCTTTTCCTTGTTTTCAGCTCTTCTAAAATAGGTTTATTGATAACTAGTTGATCTTTGCACCCGTAACTTTCTTTTTTACATCCCTTCTCTTCTGCTGGGAATAAATCGTTTTTCTCAAAAAGTTTTATGTCTTCTTGGTTATGATATAAATGAGGATTTTTGATAGGCAGGTAATGGGCCTATAGTTCTTTGGACTCTGCGTCTTTACTGTTTTTGAAAATAGGTAATCAATTTGCTGCATTTTTCTAGGTTTATGATTATATCATTGTACGCCCGTGTGAGGTCTTCGTTGGTGCTAGATAGTTTTTTGTATTCAAAAGTTGTTTATTCGGTCTATTCCCGATACTCTTCAGTTTTTGGTTTTGCAGATTGGCAGCGGTTGTTTCAGTAATTATTATGGGGTCCACCCTTTTCTGATATAAATGGACTCGTCCAGGTGCATAAAATAGACACAGACAGCCAGTCAGGGATGAGGGAGAGGAACAGGTGGAGGAACAGGGTGGAGAAAGAGAGTGGAAAGTACATTGACACTGTGATTGAGTTGACGGTAGAAGTCGGTTACAAGGACGCTCGACTCTAAGGAAGTTTACTTCGAGACTGTATATAGCGATCTTTGATTAATACTAACCGGCGTTCCTGGATTTTACTAACAGCATTACCTTTTGTATTTTGTGTAAATACATTTAATTTCTTAGCTTAAATACTTGCGTTTGTCATTTATTGGAGACCGATTTGTCACGCGGAATCCACAACTTGACGAACAAGGATTCGAAACTCACACGGAAAGAAAAAAACTTTTCGTACGCCTAACAACAAACAACTTGGTGAACACACGCGGAAAAACTAAACAACAGAAGAAACAACAAATTAGCGACAAATAATTTCGAGGAGTAAAAATACAGAAAATTGAGTTATCATGGAAGATTTCAAAAATATGTTGGTAGAACTGATAAGACACCAAAACGAGCAACAATTCTAAATGCAGAAATACCAAAATGGTCAACAGTTACAGCTACAATAAAAATGGCAAAAGCCAATATTACAAACGCAAAAGGAAAATCAAGATAGACAAACAGAGCTCAAAGAACTAATATTGAAAGTAGCGGGCAGCAAGCAATTAGATATTGAAAAAGAAGCAACATTTTCGCAAGACGCAGAGTGGAATACCATAGAGATTTTCAAATATTCTCTAGATGAGGACAAAAATTTTGGAGATTACTTCAGAAGACATGAAGACATCTTTAACATAGACTGTCAAAATTGGACAGAAGCGAAAAAGCTACGTCTATTGCTTAGAAAATTAGGAACTGAAGAATATACAAAGTTCGTGGATTATATCTTGCCAAAAAAGACGAACGAATTAAAATTTGACGAAGCAGTGACATGTATTAAAGAACTCTTCCGCCCCAAAACGTCACTCTTCCATAGGAGGTGCAAATGCCTTAACATGGTAAAGGTCGATAATGAGGATTATTCCACGTTTGCCGCAATCGTAAGTTAAAATTGTGACGACTTCAAACTAGCGGAATTAACACTGGTCAATTTTAAATGCCTTATCTTTTTTCAAGGGCTAGTTTCTACAAAAGATAGCGAAATGCGTAGAAGAAAATTACAAAATGAACCGGGTCTAACATTACAGCAATTATCAGAAGATTGCCAGAGATGTTTAAGCATAAAGAAAGACGCAATGGACATTGAAGAATCAACTGTTTCTCATATACGTAAGTTAAATAAAAGTCTACATTCTTCACCCTCCCCGGAAAGAAAACTAAAATTTTACGACAATGAAAAAAGATTCCCATCCTCCCCGGAAAGAAAAATAAAATATTATGATAAGAGAAAAAATACAACATACAGGACAAATTATGACGGATATCGAAACAGATATAAGCTCCCTCCATCAGCATGTTATCGACGTGGAGGATTACATTGGAACACGGATTGCCGCTTCAGATATAAAAACTGTCATGAATGTGGAAAAAAGGCCACAAGGCATCCCAATGTAGAAATAGAAAAGATACTAATCGAATAAGAGCTACAAGAATGAATAATGATGACAACACCAATGTAAGGAAATATGTAGAACTGGAAATTTTAAACAAAAAGATTAAATTACAACTGAATTCGGGTTCCGACCTCACGATAATCAACTTACAGACATGGAAAAAACTCAACAGACCTACCATGTTACACACTCAAGAAATTGCCAAGTCGGTTACAGGTAAATGAATAAAATTTGAGGGAGAAATAATAGTGAATGTTAAATTTCACGGCAAAGCAAAAGTACTTAAGATATACGTCATGAAAGTTACTGAAAATTTAGTAGGTATCGACTGGATGCAGAAATTCAACGTTTGGGACCTACCTATCAACTAGTTTTGCAAAAAGTTAGAGTTTGAACCATTAGATACCATAAAATTGAAGGAAGAATTGTACAAGCAATTTCCTGAGGTATTTTCAAGTGGGTTGGGACGATGCAACAAATTTAAGGCCAAAATAGTATTAAAAGAAAACGTCCAACCAATTTATCAGAAAGAAGCGAAATGTACCGCTTGCTACTATAGAAAAAATAGACAAAGAATTGGAGAGACTTGAACAAACTGGGATTTTATCTAAAACAGAGTTTAGTGAGTGGGCTGCGCCGGTGGTTTACGTAAAAAAGAAGTCAGGAGAAATTCGCGTATGCGCAGATTTTTCAATGGGACTCAACAAGACAATAAAGGACCACCATTACCCACTACCGAGCCCAGAGAAGATATTTACAAAGCTCAACGGCGGTAAGATATTTTCAAATATAGATCTTAGTGAGGCTTATCTACAATTTCCAGTACAAGAAAAGAGTTCGAAAATCCTTTGCCTTAATACACGCAAAGGATTGTACAAGTTCAACAGACTACCATTCGGAATAAAAGTTGCTCCTGCAATTTTTCAACAAACAATGGACACAATATTAACTCTCCCCCAAAAAGGGATCTAAGGAGGGGGGAATTTTAGGTTCCACCCTTTTCTGATATAAATGGACTCGTCCTGCTGCCATAAAATAGCCACAGACAGTCAGTCAGGGATGAGGGAGAGGAACAGGTGGAGGAACAGAGTGGAGAAAGATAGTGGAAAGTACATAGACACTGTGATTGAGTTGACGTTAGAAGTCAGTTACAAGGACGCCCGACTCTAAGGAAGTTTACTTCGAGACTGTATATAGCGATCTTTGATTAATACTAACCGGCGTTCCTGGATTTTACTAATAGCATTACCTTTTGTATTTTGTGTAAATACATTTAATTTCTTAGCTTAAATACTTGCGTTTGTCATTTATTGGAGACCGATTTTTCACGCGGAATCCACAACAGTAATATTAACATACATCCATTTTTGTACACTATGTGTCTGTGTTTCCTCTTGTTGCTCGATCCATATAGTTCTTTCATTGTGCATTTCGCAGTTTTCCCACATATTATACTAGAATTCTTCGACTTTCTAGATATTAGGTTGGCCATTTATCTCGATTTTGTTTTCCCATTTCTCGATATAGTTTCTTGGTATATTTGAAGAACTTGTTTTGCCAATAGAATCTGTTTCTTTTATCATAACGCCTGATTCTCTGTGACTTTGCTTGAATTTCTTGTTCTAGTTTCTCTTTAAATTTTGGTACGTAAGGGTTTATGTCAAGGGTTCGTTTTAATTGTTTCCTTTTTCTTTCTTTCATTATGGAGCACTTGTCTAATTCAATTAGGAAAGGTAATTCTCCACGTAGTTTATTTATTTCTCTCTGTTTTTTTCTTCTTTTTTTGTTTACGTTGTGGTTTCCAACTATTGTTACTGCGATAATTGCCGAGGGCGCGTATTAAGACAATTCATTTCTGTCATGTTCATCAATCTTTCTATTTCGTCCTGTATTTTTCTAATTGCTTGCTTAGGAAGGTTCATGTTTTCATTTACTTGACAGTTCTTTCTTACTTTTGGAATTGTCGGCCTTTCATCGAAAAACATTTCCTTTATATTCTTCCCATTTATATTTGATGTTTTTGTCATCTCTGTTTCTCTATCATATTCGTCATTATATTCCTCTGTTTCCTTGTGTATCTCATAGAGGTTATTACAATTGGGTCTCTTCTGGCTTGTTGGAATTCAGGCCTTTAATGTTAAAGTTTAATCTATTTTTGATATTTTGTAGGATGCTTTCGTGTTCTACTTCAAGTATTGTTTTTTACTGGTGATATCAAGACTGATATTGGCTACTTTCTTGGCATCAGTGTTAGTCAGTTTGAGGGTTGTTTTTTCCGTTATATATTATAGGTGGCTTTGGTCGTTGTTCTTGTTGTTGTTGTTGCATTTTAAGCTAACACAATTTTTATTATTTGTGCTTGGTAACTTCTGACAGCTCTTTAGTGAATTGGTTTATCTTGCCATCTTTTCTGTATGCAATCGATTGCATTTTTCTTTGTTTTCTTTTTTAACATTTTGCAACTTCAGTCCGTGTAATAGGTTTTGCTTGCATTTCTATACCCACTTGAAACTCCATTTTGAACATGTTGGCTTCCTTTACTACTGAATAAAGCAGTTTAATTCTTTCATGTTTTTGACACAGATCACTATCAAGTCTTCTGTTGTCTCCAGTTATATGTGAAGACCTTTTGTTGTAGTTTTGTAAGACAGTTGTAGTTGAAGTAATTCTTTGCTTCCTTTGGATCTCGGCACATACCCCGACAATGAACATCAGTCATAGGGAAAATCCATGTGGTGACAAGTGCGTAGATTTCTCGTTTTGGCATCCATTCGCTTAAGGTCAGCTATGGCCCTGTTAAAGGTCATTGAAATTGAATTGCACCCCGTTTACAGCGAAGCCGTTCCTGGCTGATATTCTGTTCCATGGGAAGAAAGTGGTTTCAACGAGAAAAGAATGAGTACATATAAGGACAGATCTGATACGTGGTTGACAGAATATTTTGGATCATCATTTTCACGCGTCTTTGGTAGGGTATATCTAATAAATTCAGTGATCCATTCTGGGACATCATTGGGATTATGAAGTAATATTGATAAAGCTCGTGCAAGTTTAGTTTTGCTTTTTTTCATGGACTGAAGTTTCTCTTTTAATATCTCTTTGATTGGTTAAATTTCGTTTAGTAATTTCATTCTATATCTCCGCTTGATCTTCCTGCATTTAAGCGTTGCATCATTTGGTTTTTTTGAGATCACATCTGATTTCCTTTCTTTCTAGTTTTAATGTAGCCTTCCACGCTGGCTCTATTGTCTGTTTATTTTTCTTTCTCTTGACACCAATCTTCCCAGTAGTTGCTAGAGGTTTTGCGTGTATGAGACTATTTACTTCTGTGAGTTTTCCCAGTGGTTTGTCCGTTAATTGTGCTTGCAGTGCAGCGTTGTGTATTTGCATAATATATTTATTAGAATTTGTCACATGGATTTTTGGGGGCTATTCCCTGTCTGTCATTTGTGTGCGAGCTAATGCACCAAATATTTCAATGATATGGTTCGGTGATTTCACTTCTATTCTTTTTAAAGACATTCTGCCCTTGTTTGACTCATCTTCAATGGCATAATCTGGATACGTGCAGTTTATGTCGCAGGTAGAGTCTTCAGGCTTAATTCTTGAGAGAGTATCATTTTGTATCTGATTTATTTTTATTTTTATCTCGTCCTATGTTCATATGTCCATTCGCACCACATTTTTTGAGTGAAGCTTTATGTCTTCTGTTTTGTATTTAGGTTTTCTGCATTTGAGCCCTTCTATTTCGCATGATGGCCCTGCGGACATTGCCAAGCATATTTGGGTTGAGATAGGGTCTTATTCCAGTTCCTAAGATAATTCTTCATATTTGTCTGCTCCTTGATGTTCTTTTGTGGATTTTTGAGATCGGTAAAAAAGGATGTCACGACTTGTTGATACTTTTTGCGAATTCATTCGCTTGTTTTCTTTTTATTAATTGCTTTAGCATTGATTCACTTGGTACAAGGTTTGCAGTGGCCCTGGTTTGGTGATCTGGTGTCTCATAGTTTTTGGAAGAGTTTGTTCCAGTGACAGATTTTTCGGACTAGACTGCTTCATCGCTGAGGGACGAGGTCTTTGTTGACCCGGTAAACATTGGTTTTTAATTATTATTTTGCGTTTTATCCTTGACCTCCAGGGGCTACTTTGTTCATGATACCAGCTCTATGATGACTGTCAACGAAGACTGAAATAGGGGTGTTATATTCAGATATCCAGAGTTCGAGTGCTCGTCATCTAGCATCTGCATACAGGAAGGTAACAGGGATAGAAAAATAGTATTGACTATAATATATTTTAAGTCACAATTTTGTAAGTCACAATGACAACTACCAGATAAAATGACTTAAATAAAAATAAAAGTAAAGAAAAAAGAAAAATGTCCTTTCTAATTAATTTTATAAAATTCACATAGCATACATATAAAAGATATGCTAATCCAGAGTGATATGAACTAAAATTTTAAATGTTCAACACGCTGACGCCAATAAGTGTGATAATAATTAAACCGTATAGAGGAGATCAACAACACCCCACACTTCAGGTTAATGGAATTCATTAAACAAGATAAAAAAAAAACAATAGATTTTAGATATTTTTTTCTCACCCTCCTCATAATACGGGACCATAAAAATTAAAATTCTCACTCCAAAAAGTTTGTCAAAAGATCATAGCCGGATTAGCACAGTATGATTTCACCTGGAGCCATCTGTGATCGGAAGAAAAAAGCCAATACGATCCGTACCTATTTGCATATATTTTTGCCTTGAAAAAATCCACACACACACACACGCACACGCACACACGCACACACACACACACACATATATATATATATATATATATATATATATATATATATATATATAGATAGATAGATAGATAGATAGATAGATAGATAGATAAGCACGCAAACACATCGAAAATGATACATTATGCTTAGATAAAATCTGGAATTCAGTTACGGAAAGTCTGTCGAAATTGTGCAAAAATTAAAAAAATATAATAAAATTAAAAGAAAAAGAAAATGAGAAAAAATTAAAATAAAATAAAGTCAAATAAACTTAAATATAATTAAAATAAAAGTAAATTGAAATTTCAAATTAATTTTAGAAGAGTTCACACAGCTTACGTATAAAACGTTATTATTATTATTATTATTATTATTATTATTATTATTATTATTATTGTTATTATTAAACAAAATGATTGAAGTAACTCTTCCAACATTTTTCAACCCTTCCGAGAAGAGCGCGATTTAATATAAGATACAGAAAAGAAAAATGAAAAAACAACTATTTTTTCAATGTTAAAAAATATTTCAACAGAATGTCTGTCTTCAATTTATATTTAAACAATTTCTTCAAGTATAAAAAATATATAAATCTACAACAAATTATGTATCTTGTACACACTTTACTTGTCTACATTTTAATACTAATTAAATAGAGTAATTGTGGCACAAGGCCGAAAAACCGAGGGATATGGGTCAAGGCTGGTCGATATTAACTAAAACCTAGCTAATCAGATTCACGACCCATCTATTCTTTAGAAATTACTCACTCACCATAAGAATCTATCCATCAGCATTCGCTCCTCCATCCAGCAAAATACCTCTCAGAAACAAGGACCCTACTGCAAAAAAATTCAAATGCCATGGACTAACCCATATTGATCAGTGCGTCTTGCTCGTCGTATTTTACACCCTCTAGGATCGTTCAGTTCAGATGCAGGTTGCTCGAAATAGTTCGCCCCTCACATAACAAGTCTGTATGGGTCCCAATAGAATCTTGTTCTTTTTTCAGCAGCGGAATCACACCCTTGTTGATACGGTCGGAAACGGACCCCTGGCGGGACCGGTTGTTCAACACGGCAGTCAAAATCGGAAAAAAAAAGATGTGTGGCAGCCTCAAGTACAAGTCATAGGTTAAAAGATCAATTACGGAGACTTGCCACAGCCGACCTGAAATGCTGAGTAAACTTAGCCCACCGTGAACTCATCTTCGCAGCGAGTCGCTTCAGTCGGCGAAAGCCCCTGAAACTCAGTCAGATAGCTGCGAAAATCTTCGTCACAGATACTAAGCTTCCTGGCAAACTGGCCCTCGAAATGCCGCCGAAATGCCTCGTTCATTCCATCGGCCGACCTCAGAGTACGCCCCTCCGAGGTATCAAACTCCCGAATGTAACAATCGGAACCACGGCGAATCTCTTCCTCGTGCGATTCTGCACCCATATTCACGGTTTTTCTAGTTAGGTTAATCTCTAGGGAATCCCACCAGCCGCCACACTTAAAGGCTATGCTTAAGAGACTGTACCTTCTTGGCTTTGTCTTGTGAGCGCCGCTGGCTAAATTCGCTGGTGAACAACCTAATCCTATTCTTATGCCTCTTCAACCAAATATTTCCCATTACCGCCCACTAGAACTCGCTGAACTATGTTACTCAGGTGTTACCGGGAGTCCAGCAAATACAGCTTGAATTTATAGTATCCAGACATTCTAGACCTAGAATCTAACGCCGCTCGTGTTCAGGCAAATCTGTGGTCCGAATAGCCTAACCAGTAGAATGTGGGACAATCTAAGACATCTACATAGGCACTTCTGACTAACATTTTATCCGGATTACTGCTTATCTTGCTAGACAGCCAAATACTTGATTCATCCGGTATCTACCGACGATAACAAACTCGCCGATCAGATCAACAAAACATTCCAATCCACTACTAATTTCCAATATGACGAAAAAAGAGACTCGCTCCTTATTTTGACTGCACGCATAAACTCCAACGATCCGGAGCGTAGCAATTTTCACGGCAATATTAGCCATGATCAACCGACCTTCTGTAGCGACGGGGATAAGGTCCACTTTCGCATCCAGGATACGCTTAATCATCAAGGAGTCTATTCAGCATTCTGAATAGATGAGAGTCTTTAGACAGCACATAAGCATCCACGTTGCAAACAACGGCGACATCCACACCGAACAACAAGAGGTCACAAAAGAGGCAGGAAGCGTGATGGCTTTTCAGGCCATTCGCATTCAACATGGCTATTATGATAGACATTATTCAAATCTGAAAAGAAAAAAAAACTGTAAAGAACCTATTAACATATTGGGCGGAAATCTGCGGCTGTGAGGACCCCGACGGATTGTCCTATGCTTTTCGTGACCATTTTAGGACAATGCTGCCAACATCTATGGAGTACGTTAATTCTAACGACCTGCATAGCGATACATGGAGCATTAACGGGACCATCTTTGCACAAGATCTGGAAAGTTGTTTTTCAATTCCGGGTTCTTACATCAACCACGCGTATCTCTGGGAAGGAGTTCTTCACCTCGAACAAATGTGACCATACATTTAAATAACTTCCCGTATCTATACATAAGTTACCACACTTGCGGATTAAGGGAAATTGCAGAGATCCTCCACCAACTTTCCGTCGACAGAGACAATCTTAAACAGGGGACCCAAGAGGCCCTTCTTTTGATTTGCGTCTCTCCACCTTGCAGATTTCTTCTGCTCCGGGGAACTATTTCTTTTCCATTTTCTCCCTGGACGGGTAGGGTGGAAATGGACTAGTGGTGAGGTGTAAAAGTGGAGAGGGACGAAGCCTGAGTAGATGAAGGGGAGTCTCCTTTACGGCGCAGGGACTGATTGGGATCCGGCATTATCTATGACTCTCTCCACTTTACTTCGCTCAGTCAGTTTCTCGTTCATGCCTGGTTATTCCTCCTCTTCCTTCATCCTCCTTTTCTTTAACATGGAGTATCGAGGTGGAGATATTTTCCTCTACCTCCTTATCCGAGTTCTTTTGCAGGTTGTATTTTTTGTGTTTCAGTTATTGTTGCTGCTTCTATTGCTCTTTCCCTTCATGTTGGTGCTTTCATTTGTTGCTGGTGTTGCTTCTCTTCCTGTTATTGCAGCAATTCCAGTTGTTGATTCTGCACCTCCTCTGGCCACTCTAGTGGTTGTTGCTTTTAAGATGGTGGCACATCCTTCTGCGGTGAGGTGTGCATGTTTTTAGGGTCGTCAGGTCGGCATATTCAGAATATTATTGGTAGATACTGGAATTTCGAAAATATTACATGACATCTATGAACACAAGGCGCAAACATATCCAACTTTTAAAGAGATTTTTTCCAAACCCGCCATTACAAAAAAAAAAAAAAATAAACATTAGACAAAGTTTAAAGAATGTAAAGTTCCATAGTGAAAACAACATTAGAGTTTCGGATCCTTTGTACACCCGAAAATCTCGTAGAAAAGAAAAAAAATCTCTGTGCATCAAGTTAATTTTATCACAAATTCAAGATGGACCTCACGATTTCTACGGATCGGTAGTAATTTTACAAAATCCTATTTAATATACGGAGCACAATAAGCCAAATATGACTTGATTTATGTGCGTTGCATGACGAATAATTTAAAGACAAGTTTTAATGGATACAGGTTTTCAGGCACAATAATGTAACATTAACACAGAACATTTCTTTACTAACAACTGAAGTTTCGACAAACACCTTAAGATTCACATTCTGAAAAAATAATATTAAGAATCTACCGACCTTTCGTTTAAATACATGAGGACGGTTTTGTAAGCAAATTATTAACTTCCCTGACCGGGGTAATGAATAGAATAACAAAGGATTTCCATGGGGTTTATACTAAAGCTGTTTGATTAATTCCTCTTAGTAACCAGTCAATTAAAGAAAAAATTCAAGATGAACATGATCACCATCACATTAAGCATGTTTCAGTTCCATGCGGTACAAGTGTATATAAATAAATCATAAGCATACCATCACGCGGGTGGCATTTCATTCGTTTAGACGCGTTCAATACCAGTACAGCTGTTTTCTATTAGAAGAAAAAGAACGTTTGTACAATAACTTATAATTTTTCATAGATTTATATATATTTATACTTGAAAAAATTGTTTATATATATTTTTTAAGCAATTTAGCATAAGTAAGGCAGGACTGACACTAGTATCTAAGGACCTACAGAGAGTGTAAATAAGGAAACAGACTGGGTATAGGTGGGATGAGGAAAAGAGGAAAAAGAAGAATGGAGGACGATAAAAAATGGGGAACAAGGCAACAGAAGATGTCGATTGTCATTACATTTAATTTTTTGAAGATTATAGTTATCATGGAAGAAAACATGAGGAAGCGAGTTTGAACGCCGGCAAGTGCTGGAGAATAAGCTGTTGCAGTATAAAGGGGCGGTTACATTTAACAGTAGAAGGGGGGTACCGAGATGGCAACCTATTAGCATGCTTATATTCATGCAGTTGGCGCACATGTGAAAATAACTCATCAGAGCAAATGTCATCAAAATATTTATAGAAAATGCAAAGGGAAGCGATACTACGTTGATTAGAAAGTGATTGGATTCGAGAACCCAAATCAGGACAGATCACATTGCATATATATCTTTGGATTTTGTCGAGAACCTCTAGATGGACAGCAGGAGCACCAGACCATATATGACAACAGTATTCCATGCGTTGACGAATGGTAGATTTGTAGATGTATAGGATGGTCTCAGGCGAGAAAAAACTTCTTACCCGACACAGAGAACCAACTTTCCTTGCGGTAGATGTAGCAATTGATTCAATCTAGTTGTTCCACCTCAGGTCAGTGCGGAACGTGCGACTAAGAAGGCACAGTGAGCGAACTTGAATAGACAGACATACTGATGAAATATTGTTTAATATTGTAAACACAATGTTATTTTCTATTCTGTATCTTTTCTTTAATCTTATGTTTGATAACATCATTTACCGAATATTTTATGCACATATCTGTTATTGGGATATGACGTTGTATTGTCATGTCGTTTTCAAATTCGTGTCAAGACTGGTGCGCAAAAATCCCCTTGGAGAGTCATGAAATCATCCATCCCCACCACCTGGTCGATTGTTTAATAGGAGGCAGGCTGAGTACGCAGTCTTTGGTTGTCAACAAGCATAAAAGAAATACAATTCAAAATCGATTGGACATCGAGTGTTACGAATTCCACAGCAGTTCACATAAATGAAAGAAAAGTGAACGTGAAAGTCTGAATATGTTTACATTATAATTTCATACTTTATATACACCTATACTCTTACATTTAATAAACAGTAATATTTCTGATATAGTTCAAATGTTTTTTTTGTAATATTTTATTATGTACTTATAACTCATTTTAAAGATTACACGCTTGCATAGAGTAAAACCTTTTCTTTTTTCGAAAATGACCTACTGAAATGGAGGGATGTGTCTATAATTTATGCTGACAAATCCGATAGGACTACCTTAGTTATTAGTTGCTCTTAACATACATATGAGTTAAACATTTACATATCCAGCGTTTACATATATTTTCTATTATTTACATTATTCGGATGTCAGTTATCTGCAAATTTTGTTCACTGCATTAGCCTGGTATTGAACTCACATCTCTTTTAGTCAAGTCACTGGGTCCAACCAACGTTTTCATTCACTGTGTTATGTGTTATTGAGGACGGAAGCGTCGTGAATATAACAATAAAGATGTGGAAAACAGTCTGAATAATGTAAACGATGTGAACAAATACAATTCCTCATCTCAGAAATATAAAGAGATATTTTCTGTTGTTCCACAAATTTATTTTGGTAACTATTGTTAAAAATACGCATTTAGTTTAATGAAGAAAAATAATTGCGATGTTATCTCCTTCCTTGTTATTACACCTAATTATGTGGGCTTTATTATTATACAGGGTAAACAGTATATAAATATAATTTCATTTTGTTTATCTGGACTGATTATGTAAATTCTTTAAAGCCGATAATTTTAAGCAAATTCTAGTATTCATCAATCATCTCCACTTAAACAATAACAAACTCACTATAGCTACTTACTTTATAACATTGACCGTAATCTTCTTTACGCTAATAAAAAAAATTCAAGACACATGCCACAACAGATGTGATCTGTAGTCACTGTAATCAGGACCTCTTTTACGACACAGTTTTTCACGTCATATCTCACCAAGTTGTTCATGTTGATTAAAAACCTGCAGGCTCCCTTGTGCGTCATCAGAAGCTTTGATTTCTTATTTCTTTTCTTTCCGTTTTTTTTTTTTTGTTTTTCATTTGCTGAAACGGCTTTTTGCCAATTTCCCCAGTTTCTAATAGCCACCATCAAGGAAAGAATTCAAGGAACGTGAAATAGGATTTCGTTTTTTTTTTTTTTTTTTCTAAAAGTAAGGAATGACAAAAATAAAAGAAAATCTTTTTTCTCTTTGCTTTAATTCGGCGTTAGAATGTTTTGCTCGGATGATTTGCTGAATTAGATCAGGAATTATAAAAAATAAAATTAAAAAGCTTTGCGGCTATTTTACGTGTGTTTGTGGATTCTTTTTATGTTTAATTATAAAGAAATGAGAATATTTTATTTTATTTTTTACTATGTGCTTTTCAAGGGGTTCCTTGTTTATTTGTCTCAATTAAAATTAAATTTGAATTACTCAATAAAACTCACGTCTTTTCAAATCCATGTTATTCTTTCTTCCCACACTATTTTTAAAATTTTTGCAATTTTGTTTTACATTTCTTTCAATGCAATACACAAATTTCATCTTCTCTTCCAATTTGACTTAAATATTTTTTATTAAGTCTGTGAATATCCGGTTTTTACAAGATCACCATTAATTATTATTATTATTATTATTATTATTATTATTATTATTATTAATCTTATTATTATTTGTTTTCATTCATGTCATAAACCTTATTTTTCATTATATTTCAAATCATCTTTATTATTTCATTTTAAATTATATTTTATATTTATATTTCATTTTCTTAATATCTTTAACGAATGTTTTTTTTACGTTCTACCTATTTTTATTGTTCCGTTTATCTTTGTTATTTTACAAATACGATATATATATATATATATATATATATATATATATATATATATATATATATATATATATATATATATATATATATATATATATTAATAATAGTTTTATTTTTAGAATTTATACGTTTTTTTTTCCGAAAAATTCCTAATTTCGGTAGATATTTAAAATTTACTTTTTTCTTATTTTTCACGTCATTTTTATTTTAATAATGACTACATCATTTTGAATGGTTCGTTCTGTTTCGTTTCGTTTTGTCTCCGTTGTTCATCTTGTCATTTCTCATATTTCTTCATTATTTCAATTGGAAACTTTATCGTAACTCACATTCGTGCCTTTTTTTTTTTACGGACTGTCTTTCTAATTCAAGCGTTTTCATGGATTCATTTATAAATTCATATTTGGTTTAGACGGGATTTTTTCTTGAATTTTTCTGTTTTTAATTCGTTAACGTTTTATTTGCTTATTTACATTTATGCCTTCGAAAAAAAAAAAACGTTACATTCATTTGTTCTTTATTTCATTCATTCTTTTATTCTTTCTTTCTTTCTTAGCATTAATTTTTCGTCTCTTTCTTTTTCTACTTTATCTTCCACTTTACACTACAGTAGACTTCTCTCTTCATTCTTTTCCACATTTATTCCGGATGCAGAATTACGGGTAAAAAAACGATCAAAAGCCCATTGATTTATAGTAAAATACAAAAGGACAGCTTGCATCTTTTACATTCCATCCATTTTTCTGTCTTTGAAAGTATTTGCTTTCAAAAGAGAACTCCCTGAATAGTCAAGACCTTTGATCACATCATCTCATCTTCTGAAAGCTTGTCTTAAGCTGACAATGACCAGAGTCAGACTTGCCTAAATTCACTTATCAGGCGAATAACGTTTTAATCCGTTTTCTTGGCAATATTATATTTTTTTATGTGAATCATTTTACATCACAGATGTTCGCACGCCTTCGTCTCCCTAAAAAGGTTCGATTTGCTTCGAGGTTTAAAAAGCTCGCAAGACCCAATCAAGAGAGGAACAAGCAAATATAAGTAGCAGGAAAAAAACGGGGGAAATAAAAATAAAGATTATGAGAAGAAAAAGAAGATAAGACAAAGAAATATAAACAAAACGCATAAAAGCCAGACAACAAAATATAAAAGACGAATGAATAAAATTATAAATATCAACATTAGAGAAGGAAACCGAAGATAAACAAAGATTAAAATGTCAAATCATTTTTTTTACATGGAAATCAAAAATCTGCGGTTTAAGGAAGAAACGATATGGGATTAAAGAATGTAGATCATTTCTAAATATTTCCTTACTTTTAGCACGAAATCAGATTATAATAGTTCAGCTATTAAGATTAGGTCTTAACTGTCCTTCTGCGATAAACAAGCGATAAGGATATTGAATCAACCATATATCATTTACTTACACGTGGATTTCCTGAAAAATGTCTCAGAAATCCTTCACAGGCACATAGACATGATGTATAATGTAAATATTAGGGAAAATATATTTGCCAAGTTTCCTAAATAGAAAGCACATTTGAAATTTTGTCTTATTCCTTGATTTGAACATTTGATGCTATTACAATAATAAAAGGTAAGTATATAAAATACTATTAAAGTACAATATTGATTATTTATTTAATTTCAGGTTATTTCAAGTCATAAAATATTTTTATACTATAAAAGGAATTTGAGATTGTATTGGTCTACTGAAAAAAGCCCTACAGATTAAACCATACACGGTTAACTTAAATGTGTCAATGTATGGACCTCCTCAAGTAATTTTAAGTATGAAAGAATAGAAATATTAAATTACATCTAACACACTCATGTCTTCTCTCTCCCCACTCACTTTCTCACTTCGTTAATTTACATATGCTTAATACGGCCCGTCAACAATGTGTAAATTTCTTTTCATTTTTCGTTTCAACCTTTGGAAGTAAAGTCTGAAGATTCGCAGTCCTTTAAAAGAGCTGAGGTGAAATAATTTATTACATGGAACCTTAAACTGGTCTGTTCTTATTTAAATTATTTGCACTGGATTTACATTGAGCTCTCTGGATTTTATCCTCCTTGGCTCTACCCATACGATCACCTAGTTTTTCATAAACTATATATATATATATATATATATATATATATATATATATATATATAATTGCAATATCATACATATATATCGATGCACTGATACACATACAATATATTTTGCAATAAAAAAAGAAGTTGAAAATGAAACTTGTGCCTTTAATTTATTTACTGTAACTTTAACCACTCCATAGTTCTATGATTTTCAAAAATTAAACCGAGATCGAGATATGTAAGGCTATGCTGTGATGTATTACGCATCTAACTAGTTTTTCTTTTACGCGAAAATGTCGTTCACATTGTAGTCTTTTAAAAAATGTAATCTGATTGGTTGATTATGATCACTTGATTTTTCTTATAAAAATATGTTTAGAATGAGTTAATTTTTACTAATTTTCGGAATAACAACTACAAAATATTTTTGCATCTAATAAAATTTTAAATCTATGAGATCATCATCTGACGCAAAGAAAACACGCCATATCACTCACTACTGCCTGAAATGCTTATACTTGAAAGAGACTAAATAAAATATAATGCATCCTAAACCATATTTATATATCATAGTTCGTGTTTTTCTAGAGATTAGCACGTTTTACAGACGTTTTTTATTATTATATATTTATTACAGATTGTTACATTTTCTTACTAATATTATTTCCCAAATATATTATAAAATGTTTCAAATAGAATATAAATGAGATAAAAAAATTCTCAAATAGAATATAAATGAGATATCTGGTAGTGAATCGATAAATTTCTTTGAAACTGCGACTCTAATGACCGCTCTGTTCGATAAAATTGAAGTTAGTCTAAACATAATTTGATTAAAATTCCATTAAATAATTGATTATTATCGTTCTAGAATCTTACTATTATTTTCCTGACAAAAAATCTTCTCACCTTGAAATAACTAAAATTGTTGTCATTGTATGTATTTTCTTTGTGTCATATCTATATACATACATATATATATATATATATATATATATATATATATATATATATATATATATATATATATATATATATATAGGCTGTAACAGAAAAATTGTTCCAATCGTGTAACAGCATGTAATTGTCCATCCCACACAATGTTTAATAATTAAAAAAAATCTAAATTAATTGATTTGCTCTTCCCCAGTTTTTTCAGACGTTTAGCCATGTTGATACAATTTATCGTAAGAATCACTGATCTTTGAGTTATTCAGCTCGAAATAGAACAGGTTAAAATAGTTTTGTCTCAGTCCCACTATATCTTATCAACAGAGCAATGGTGAGAGGAAAACGGGAATTTAGGCTATCAGTAATCGTACTAAAATTCATACTGGCTTCCATCTACAAAGTCAATTCAAGAACAATCCAAGGTAAGGTAAATAATTTTTAAGTGCAATATAGATGATATATGAACCAGTATGTCACAACAGCAAGAGGGATCACCATTTCAGCTTAACGTTAAATACATTCTTATTGTTCATTTTAGAGTTCAGCAGTGTTAGAATAACCTCGGAGGATTGCAGTAAGTTATATTTAATCAGTTCTAATATACAACGGTTCAAAGCTTAATCTAACAATTGGACAATTTTCCAGTTACACCCAGTATATATTGATTACGTATGGACAACAATCTTTCATTTTGAAAGGTTGGTTGACAACAAACAAAGTATATATTTCATATATTCTTTTAAATTCATCAGCTCCCTGTATCATTTTCTTTCTTTTTTCATTGAAAATATTAGTATAGAAAATAAAGTCAAAAACCGTCCAACATTTAGATATTTTTTAATATGCTATTCCCTGTGTCTACGCTTCCGGTTCACATAAGCCATCATCAGAATAGTTATATGGCTATTACGACAAAGTTTCCATAATCAAAGATGACATCCTATTATGTTTACACAGAAGTTTGCCATGTGATGATAACGAACGCTCATAGCAGACGTAGATCGTAAATTCTTAATGCGATTCTATGACGTAGTACATGACCACATGAGTGAAAGAAATATAATCAATAGAACCATGAGTTGATATCTCTCTCTCTCTCTCTCTCTCTCTCTCTATGTGTATATATATATATATATATATATATATATGTGTGTGTGTGTGTGTGTGTTTGTGAGAGTCTGTGAGTGTATATGTGTGTGTGTGTGTGAGAGAGAGAGAGAGAGAGAGAGAGAGAGTAATCACTCGATTCTCCCGTCGAATTTGACGTATGAGGGTCAGCACAGGAGATTTTATTATAATGGTGAAGGTTTTGTGCAGAACCATTCAAACTTTTTGAAGGGCAGAATACAGAGACTTGGTTCCACAAGGTCCCCAAATAACTCTCTGCAGGTTTTGGATTCAGAGTTTTCCTCCTTCTAGACCAGTTGCCATCCAAGGCTATAGAACCCAGTCTGTCCTGCTATTTACCCATAGCTGAAGGGAAAAGAAGATTCATACCTTTCCCATATACAGTGCTGTTCGATAAAAGTGACTCATCTTATCCTTTGAATTTAGCTCAACTTTCGTTTCACCGGAGAAGATAACTTTTTTGAAATTTCGCTTCACCTGAATAGGTTCCATCACAGGTGTCAGCAGAACAAGTTTAGTAAATTTTGAAGTATCTTCTAAGATAGAAGACATTTTAGTTATATACCAAGTTTACTGTTATGCTGCCATACGCATTTTGCTTGCAACGATATGTTAGAAAAAATATTTTGATGATTCAATAACGATGCTTTGAATTTATTATAAATACAATAATATATAAAAAAATAGTTTCTTTCAAGTAACTGAAAATTTATCCCCAAATCATGTAACTGTACTTTCATCAAGTTTCTAATTTTATATTTTATGTTATGACAGTGATAGATTTAAGGAAACTAACGGAGATGTTTTTAATATTAGCATTGGTTTTGTAGTTGCAGGAATGGCAAAAAATGAAGAAAACTATAAACAGTATAAGAAAATATTTCCTAGTAAAGAACATGATCCAAAATCCATCGAAAAGGAAAGTTAAAAATGGAAACGGAAATTGAAAGTAAATGTCATCATAATTAAAAGAAAATAATTATCAACAGTGACAAGAAAGAGTTGACTTTCTGACTGACATTTTTCATATTTATAAAGGAGAAAATGTAATTATTAGTTAATGTGGAAAGGAAATTGAGCTGGGTAAAAAAACAGCCATACGAAAATGCGTGCTATTTGTAGGATGAGGCTTGGAGAACGAGTCTGTAAATCCTTCGACTTTATTGGGATATTTCTGTAGCATTGGTGCATATCTGGTGATATATATATATATATATATATATATATATATATATATATATATATATATATATATATATATATATATATATATATATATATATATATAATAAGCACTAAAATACATATTGACACGCATATATATATATATATATATATATATATATATATAAATTAACTGATTTAAACTATGTTTTTCGCTACACAGTAATAACCATGTTTCAAAAATGGAAGCTAAAAGCTTTGAATTTTATTTTGTAATTAAATTAAAGTCATTAGTTCCATTTCATCCTCAAGCGAATTTTGGAGTAACTTATTTTTTTAAATTTACTGAGTTTTAAAGGCACAGAAAAATTCATAATTCACTGGTTTCCAAGGATACAGAGAGATCTAATCATTCAGACATGGGGTGGTAGAGTTTTCATTTTTATTAACTTTTGTTGTATCAGTTATTAGTTATTTTTACGGCATTTTTTCTATTGTATACTTAAAGATTTGGGGAGATGTTTATGTTTGAATACGTTTTATTTAACTACAATTTTAAAATATTTTCACTTTTAATATTTAATAGAGTATATTTCTTTTAAAACAAGTACGTAATATTTATAGTATATAAAATCATTTTTCTTATATCAAGTATAAGTATGTGTCACATTTAGTTTAAAATTTTATTTTTAAATATTATTTAAGGACAGTTTTTGACAATGAAGGCAAAAATGGCTAATTCATTTCTCTGATTCATTAACTTTTATTTTTTATAAACTTAGTAATATATAGTTTCTCATGTATGTACAAAGGACATGGGTTATTTAATGGCCTACATATTCTAGCTTTTCTTATTAATTTCATTTTTCTGTAGGTGTTTTATTGTATTCTTTGAAGTGCTAGAAGTACTTTGAGAGAGATGTTTAGTTTAGAATACATTTTATTTAACTACAATTTTAAAAGATCTTTAGGTTAGAATTAATTTTATTTAACTACAATTTTAAAACTTTTTCACTCTTAATTTTAATAGACTATATTTTTTTTAAAACAAGTAAATGTAATAAAATTGCTTACAGTATATACAAATATTTTTTCATATCAAATATAAGTATGTATATTACCAGGTCGCACTTTTTAATTTTATTTTTAAATATTATTTAAGGAACATTTTTGACAATGACGACAAAAAGTAACTGTTTCATTTCTCAGATTCAGTAAACTTTTACTTAATAAACTTAGTAATATATAGTTTCTCATGTATGTACAAAGGACATGGGACATTCTAACTTTTCTTATTAACTTCCATTTTACTTTAGGTGTTCTATTTGATTCTTTTAGGTGGCAGAAGTATTTTGAGAGAGATGTTTGATTTCTATATTTATTTATCCTAAATGAACTTTGATGTAGGTTTTACCGTTTTTTGAACTCATGGCTTATGCAACCTATATAGATTTTTTGTTTTCAGAATTTTCAATAGAAGAGATATTTCATTGGTATACTAATGATTCCGTGTGACATTTATTTTGTAGAGGACAGTTGTGAGGATTTCTACAATTACATAAGTTTTGTTTATCTTCATCTTTTTTTATTTGTATTTTTCCATTGTCTAAAGTTTTTTGGTTCTGGTATAATTGCTCATTTAACATATTAGCATTATGTTTCTTAAAAATTTTTAAAGTTTTCAGTAAAGTTGTAACTTAATTTTAGTGTATATTTATTGAAAATTTTACTTAGTTTACTTTCACTAGGAAAATGCTTGACTATTAATGCGAGGAATTTTTGTCCTAATTTGTTCTTTACCATTTGGTTGTAGGGGGGGGGGCGTATAAAATTATTTTTCTACTTCTGGTTTTTCTATGCTTTCTATTTTCATTTTTTGTATAAGTTCGTTTGTGTTTTTGTAGCCACTATCTTTTAGAGTTTTATTATAGAAATTAATATGTTCATAGAAAATCTTCTCATTTGCTGAATATATATATATATATATATATATATATATATATATATATATATATATATGATTGTGTATTTAGGCAACAATCCTTCTTTCATGCAAGTTTCATTAAGGTGCTTTGATTAAGTATTTTTATATAATTTTTCATGTGATCTTATAATTTTGTCTTTTCAGTAGATAAATTATTGAAAAACTGTCAGTCATTTTCAAAGTTGAAATATATTAACTGTTAACTAGAAATATATTTGTGTATGTATATATTTATGTTTCATTTTCAAAACACGGTCAATATATTGTGTCCATATTAATAATTGATATTACTAAGCGATGGGCTTTGTTTTTATTAATAAGTCTGCCATTATTTTTAGTTTTTTTACAAGTAGACATTATAATTTTATTTGTTATCAACAAGTATGTTACGAATAATGTTCAGTAATTCTCCATGAATATTTAAATGAGACCTAATAGAGATATGGTCAAAAAGATGTAGTGTGACGTATTAATTGTTTGCGGATTTTGATTGACAAGGAAGACAATTTCTCAATGGACATTTAAATTTATAAATAATATTTGTTTAATTTATTTTTGTTCTTAGAGTTGAATTATTATTTTTGTCTATAAGGTTTGCGGCTTTAATTTTTTGTGTAATAAATAATTAGTCTATGTTTTTACTATTGTCTACAGGTGTTGCGCATTTTTATAATGATTTTAATTCTAGTTTCATCTAGTTTGAATTTTTTTTAAAATATTAATGAAAAAATATTACCAAGCGTTAGCAAACATTTATTAATAACGGATTTCCAAATCAATTGTTGGATTTCTATATTACGGGTTTTCTGTTTAAGGTAACGAATAGCTATTAATATTTTTTTAAATTTTACATTATTTACTTTCTGGTCATTTCTTCACGTTCTACCTCTTTTTCCCTATATCACTCTCTCTCTCTCTCTCTTCCCAGTGATTACTTTTTCCTTTCCATTGTTATCAAGAATTACGGAATCTGCAGCCGTGTATTTTATTTTAGTTGTTTGGTCCTCGAAGAAATCTGTCTTACTGTTGTTGTAATTTTAAACTAAATTTTTACTCTTTGTAATTTTCAAATATTTTCTTTCATATTTTCATATTCTTCAATTCACAATTATTTATCATTTTCTCCTACAGTTATTTCTACAATTTCACTCATGCCACATGCGCTAAATCTCAAAGTCGATGATTAATCACGCATGACATTATCTTCAATCTGTGAGTTGTTTGAGTATACACAAAATAGATGAAGAGGTAGATCCTCATCGGGTACATGATTTATCCTTCGTCAGTTTAAACAGCTTCATGAAAATATCAAATGAAAATTACCTTATCGTAAACATTAGCAAATGCGTTTCAAAAGAATATTTTGCTTGGCTAATTGTCTTCTCAATTGGAAACCACTTCAGAAATGTTTATGGAAAAATAAACCAATCTTAGTAATAACTAAATGATATTGGAGGAATGGCTGGCCTGTTTTCTCATAAAATTATTATGACTTTAGTGTATTCGATCCACACAGTTATGATGAGTTGCTAGACTAATATAAACAGTGAATTTTATTGGTTTCTAAAAGGAAACAATAGTGGAACAAAATAGAAAGAGCAGTTTATTCTTGGTGGAAATTTCCCCAAAACTCCAGATGTGATTAAGAATAAACAGTTTATTCCATTTGAATTGTTGTTACTTTCAATCATTTCACTATTCTTCTTTTATGAAGACACATTCTTTTAATGAACATTGCAGAATAATTTCAACCCCAAATTTTAGAAAAATACAAATCTTACTTACGTTTGAGTACGCGATACATTTGGTCGGCTTTAGTAAAAATGTACTCTCAGTAAAGCTACAATGAGTATAAAAATGTTTACATTGTTAATAAGGCTTACTATTTCTATATACTTTTATAATTTTTCCTTGAATATCTTCTAATTCAAAGATTCTTTCTTCTGCTTCATTTGAATTTATAAAACAATATAACCTGAGAAATGAACAGTTTCAATATTTCCTTCTACCTCAAATGGCCTTGCAAATATGTGAACCTTGAAGATTATTTGGACTCTTGAGTTCTTCGATTATCGATCGGAAGGCTGAGAAGCCGTAGGGAATGTTTGCAGGAATCTCTTTCATACCTATTTTAGCGTATTTGGTTTCGGCATTGGGAATTAAGGCGAATAATCTTTGATGTTATATTCATTCTGGATCGGCGACAAGAATCTTTTGCGTCTTCAGTTCTTAGCTAATGAGAATTTCTACCTTCTCTTTCCATTTTACATTCTATTGCACATAAATTATCGATGCGCTCACCTGTCTCGAGATACACCGCTGCCAGCTATAACCCATATTTAACAGCAAAACGGTCGACCGCAATTCGAAATCAAAATTATTAACACTAACACAAAATCATATATTTTTCATGCGTGTAAAACAAAAATATCAAACTGGACAGCCTTTTTCCTCTTCTTTTTTTACCATCATGTTCACCCTGTGTAAGGCCCGGAAACCATTCAAACAGAAAATATAAATATGTTTAGCAGGTATTGGTACCTGTAGTGATCGTGGAAGCATCCACTAGGTAGCCGGTTCCACTTGGCAGTTTTTCGTGAAAAAATACGTGAGTGAAACTTGAATGTCACTAGGGGAATACAATTCAGGGCGGTTCGCTATAATATGTGTGGTATGACGTGTCTTGGCCGTGATGGTTAGGACTGGTGTAACTAAGGAGCATAGGGCAGATGAACGCTGCTACAGAATATAAAAAAAAATACCATAATATGTGTATATATCTGATAAACATTCTATTTGAATTGCTAAGAAGAAAAGTTAATCACTATGGTCTATGTTTCTGTTGTCCACAACGTTTCGCCTGTTCTACTGCTTAGTTTTCTTCAGGACTCTGTCATAGTAGTTTATCTGGGAATTTCGAAACGGCATGTTTATTCAATTAATGCAGTTATGGTATATTCCTTCCGATCACCATGTCAAAGGAGAGGTCGTATAGTTCACTAGCCGTATTTACATTAACCCTGGGATGTCGCTTGTCTGTTCGAATGAATTTTATTCTACTGCGTCAAGAAACTGAACAAGGGGTTCTCATTTGGCGTAATTAATGCATTTTGTCCTTGCTGCATTGGGTAATGGATAAAAAGTGATGCATAAACACATTAGGACTGTAACAACCAAGATGAACACATTAGTCCACTAAATCCAATTTAGACAAATATATTATGCATATGAAAATTGCGAAAATACTTAGATTATCAGTGGAAAAGAATAGAGACCAACACCACATAAATCAAGTCAGATCTTAAAACGACTCGTATACTGAATTATCTAGCGGGGAAGTGATGGAGACAAAGAATGTAGATTTAAACATAAATTCTAATATTTGTCTGAAAAATTAAAAAAAAATTACAAAAAAAAAAATCCCAAAGAAACCTCTAGTTCTTATTACTTGGAAATGTTCGACAATTTACTTAACTAAATTCTCTCTGGTGAAAAGATGACTATGAATTTACAGTTATTACGGAATAATCAGAAAACTTAAAACTACAACTAATATGCATACATATAATTTTTTTATTTATTATTTCACTCAAAGAAGGGCAATAAATCCACTAAGACGCAAGGAGTTACGAATTTTAGGAAATATGGATTTTTTTAAGGAGAGAGGACGATAAACGCACAAGAATTAAGAAAACAGAAGTTAACGCTTGATATTTCATTGAAATTTTCGAAGATCAAATTTGACCGGAAAGCATGATATTGGAAGAGAATTCCACAAGCGAGAAGTGCGAGAGAAGAAATTGTTAAGTGATAAATTACAGTCACGTTTAGCCATTTGAAGTTTAAAATGGTGATACCTTTCCCAAGAGCTATGTCACTGTATATTCTTCTTTATATGCTATGAAGAATATCTACATACAAACAAAATCACCAAACAGATGAGACAGCAAGGTTCAATGCAAAACCTTACATATGTTTCAGATATATTCGCTCAAAAGAAATTGTCTTTTACGATAACCATTCTAGCAACATACCTAGCAATGTTTTAAAATTGAATTTACCCCAAGAAATGGCACTAAAACCACTAACACAAGAGGGGTTACTGGGTTTGGAAGAATAACAAAACAGAAAGAATAAAGGATCGAGAACAATATCAGGGGGTTCAGTTTGAAATTCCAACCACCTGAAGAAGGCCGGAGCGTACAACAGCCGAAAATGTTGTGACAAATATGGCGACAAAGATGAGGACAATGGTCCGCATAATGTAAATACAATACCAGAGTAACCAGGAAGACAATAGATAACGATTGAGATTGCGTTTAAATCTTTGTAGATTAATGTTGAACGGACTGCGTGGAGCCGGAAGAGACTTCCACCAATACGCGAAAAAAGTGTCAACATAAAACTTACTGTTATATTTAATCAAATCATCTGTAGAGTTATGAGAGCATGTGGCTAATAACGAGTCAGTAATGATGGGTTGCCGAACTAGATTGATTGGGTTCATTATATATATATATATATATATATATATCGTATCCGGTAAATTGCTCGACAGTAAATTGCTCGACAGTAAATTGCTCGAAATCATTTGCTCGAAAAATGATTTCTCGAAATTTAAATAGTTCGAACAATTGATTTCGAGAAATTTACCTAGATACATACATATATATATATATATATATTTATATATATATATATATATATATATATATATATTTATATATATATATATGTATATATGTATATATGCACACGCACATATATATATAATATATGTATATATCTGTTTATATATATATATATATATATATATATATATATATATATATATATATGTCTGTGTATCTATGTCTATGTATGTATGTATTTCTTTCTCTCTATATATTGATAGAGAGGGAGTGAGATACATACATACATAGACATAGATAGATAGATAGATAGATAGATAGATAGATAGATAGATAGATAGATAGATAGATAGATAGATAGATAGATCAATTTCTTCTTGGTTATATTCTCAAGCTCAAAACAAAAATATACGAGTCGAAATAAAAGATTCGGTCAAAGCTGGAGAATATGGTAGTGGTGGAGAGGGATGAAATAAATGACAAATATATTCCCAATAAATGCGAGCAGAAAACAAACATGAATCCAAGAAAAAATGGTGTAGGTGGAATAAGATAAGAGGTGGAATGCAAGTTGTTCTCTATTCATGATGATAAGGGATCTAGGGAAATGGATCGCATTCAGTAATCGATGGCAAACAAGCTTTTCAGTCGGTTTCTATGAAAAACAATCTTTTCCATCGGCAAAAACCATTCGGTCTTTCTGGCACTAATAATATATTTTCCATGAGTTCGCGCTTACGTTATTTCTTCTTGTTATTCTCTTTTCTAGCGACTTTCCAGAACCCCGTGTGGATCACGCTGTTTTGATCTAGAGGGCAGTAATAGATACATGTCGACCTTGCGTCCACAAAGTTCGAGGGAAAAAAGAAACGCTAAACCTTAAAATGCAACCAAATAAAAGATTAAAAGACAAATAAAAAAGGTTTGAGTTGGCTTTCATTCGTTCAGAATTTACCTAAAAGTTTCGGATGATAGTTTATTCCTCCTGAAAATACGTTGTTCAAAAATATGTCGCCTCCTTATATGTTAGACATTGGCAAATATTTTCTTAGTTCACGTACAAAGCTTCAAAACACAATGAACACTATTGGATCAATTTATTTTATTTTCGATTTTCTTTAATTGTCCTCTTTTTTTTTCTTTTTTTTTTCAGAAAAAAAGACATTTTCCATTCATCACAGAATAATTAACCTAATCACTATCTCATTTTATCTATATTCTTATACGTTATCTATGGGTTCTAAAAACGAACTGATTGCTTGCCCAGCAGATCTGATGAATTCGGGATATATAACTAAATATTGTTGAAGAAAGCGGCTAACATGTATTGTTGTGTTTTTGGTAATTTTGCATTTAGTCGTTTTCATAAATAAAAAAATCACGTTTCATTGACTCTGTTTCATGAAATTTATAAATTCTTTTTTCATCAAAAAGGTTTTTAAACAAATTACACTTCATAAGTCCTCTAACGATTAATTCCTATTCTCGTCCCGAGGGGTGATTTTTATTCTAATTCACTTTTGGATGTACAAAACGAGTTTGCTGTTGTTGCTTTGACAAGTTTTCAAATCATGCTTTTATTTTTGTTATTTGATAAAGATTTGTGATGTTTTCCTTGCATCCATTAAATAGTATCTGATGGTGCATTGTCTACTTTAAGACCTAATGGGTTCATTTGCTTGAATATATTTTAAATATCTTATCTCAGAAAACATAATTAAACAAAATTTACTTAATAAATATGATTAACTACATGAATGCATTTGCTTAGATACAAAAAGGATCTTACCAAAAAGATAACATACAATTAAAAATCATAGAAAAAATCTTATATGATAAATAAATATGACAAAAAAATTATCATAAAATATAAAATATTATATGATAAATAAAGTATGAAACAGAAGAAATACATATGTAGAAACCTCAGTGAAAACTATAGTATGTACGATATTTTCTGCGATTTATAAACTTGTTGAATGCTACCAGTTCTAGTTATAGGTTTATTTACCCGATTTCTTTATGATATTATCCATAAAGAGGAATTTCTGTTTGAATTTTATTCAGATGTCCGTTCAATGTTGTAATTAACAATTAGAGTATTGGAATTTGAAAAAAGCAAGAATAAGAGGAAGACGCCCACAAAATATTATTGAATGAATTAATTTACAGAATAATTTTAGAATGTTTTTCTTAATCCGTTTGTAAAATTTATTCAGCGTTCCCATAATTAAATAAAACCTTATGTCACTATCGATGCAGAAGACGAGGGTTTTTTGTGCATACACTGCCATTTTAAGGTGTCTTTCATGAAAATGAGGTTAATTAATCAAATATCTTAGAAGAATATGTAGGTTATCTGCACCTTCTCTCAAGATGATTATCGCAAAACAACTTATGTTTCGATTTTCCTAGGAATTCTTCTGAAGAAAAAATGCTCATGCTTCTTTTTCTACCCATCTATTGTCATGTTCCGCACTCATAATATATTTGTATTCCTTCCATACCATACCATTGTCACTATCTTCTATATAACATTTCTTCTTAACCTGGGTTAAGTTGAGGTTCTCTTGAGCTCTTTATGTACAATCTAATATTATTTTTCTCTACACTCACTAAGACATCCCAGCTCATCACTCCTCTAAACTATTTGTTTATTTCTTCTTGAAAAAAAAACAGTTGGTCACTATCACAATTTGGAAGAAAAACAACATAAATTGTAAAAAAATATATATATATTATAGTCCTTATCTCCAGTGTCTGCAATTGTTAAGTCTGCGTTGTAGCGCGTCTCAACCTTGTATCAGAACATTGATCAATTTCAAAAATTCCTCTGTGTAAAGGCCGTTTTTATTCCTCGCATCTTTTAATTCATCCATTTCAAAGAATTCCATATACGATTCCCATTTTAAAAAAAACAAAAAAAACACACACTTTTTGAAACTAAATTCCATAATGTCCGTACTTACATAATGAACTGTGCTAACCAGCGAACTAATCTGGCATCATCCCTAGTAAATGGAATTATGCCATACATAATGAAAATATATTTAATGCTCTGCTTTCTCACCTTTAAAATCTCATGCTTAAATTTAAAAACAACCTCATATAGAAGACTAGTAAGAGGGATAAATTATGACATTAACATTCTTAGCATCTTTTCTCATCATATTAAATCATTTTCCCAGTTTTCCAGTTTTCCTGCAAATAAAAACTCGATTGGCTCTAGAAAGCAATTATGTGGCCTGATTGCACACACCTTGAAGTAGCCAATCCATCGCCTCGCTACATTAGTCTTTTATAATCCTTCATTACGATTGTGTCAATGCTTAACTGATTTTTGGTTCCTTGACACAATTTTCTAAACTTTGTCGTCCATGGGCGAGTTGTCATCAAAGAATGTATACATTTCATCAGATATTGTCTGTGAGGAATTTCCACATAGGTGGAAGGAATTGGCCGATAGTTGTCTCCGATTTTTCCTTTCGAAACATCTTTCATCTACAAGGCTATTCTACCTACTATTATCCACCCGGTAATCACCTCATTTTCATTTATTTAGTATCCAGTTGTTGTCTCAGCATCCTGCCAATTTCTTTATTCACTACCCTTGTACCCTATCAGATTAAGGTGCTTTCAACTTAAGCATCATTCTATTGACGTGGTGATCATTTTCCACCGTAATTTAAACTTCCTTATTCTGTGATTAAGATAATGATTGTCTGCCGATCCTTGAGCTACTCGGCATTACCATTATCAGACTCTTCCTGATTCAAGACTTCACTGCCAAACTGTTGAAATACTTTGGCATTCTTTGCAATTCTTTCATTCCTTTTCACTCAGTCTTTTTCATGTTAGAATGTCTTTTGGTTTATTTCTTTTGTGATTTTTTTTAAAAACTTTTCTATCTATTTACTTTCTTTCCTCCTCGACGCTGTTTGCTACATTCGCTCTTCTCTCAAAACATTCAAGCCTTTTATATTTTAGGGTATTAATAACTCTAAGTATATAATTCTAAACACCCTAACATTTATATTTACAAATAAATACGTAGAAAATTAGAAGATAGTGAAATAAAAAAAAATAATTTTATTTATTATCTGGTTGTTATTTTGTGCTGAAGACACCAGAAACAATAATACGGAATACAATTGTGAGTTTGAGATCAAATACGAATCGGAATCCAACAGGAGGATAAGATAAAAAATGAGTGTATTGTTTTATTTTTTAATTTAAAATAGAATGTGTATAATGTGTGTCCAGATGATTTAGTTAGTGAGAAAAAAAAAAGTCTGGATCTTTCTTACCTCGAAATTTGGTTATGAGTGTTAAGATACAAAAGTTACCGTTGTGGCTTAATAAACAAAATTTGGCTCAACCCACGTGTTCCTGGCCAGAATGGGAAATACTTTATTTAAGTGGACTGAGTAAGGTGTCCAGTTGGCAGTTCCCAGAATGTTACCAGAATCGAGAGTTACGTGAAGAACGGTTTAACGATCGAAGCATCACGATTATTAAAACCAAACAAGGAAACTCGTGCCAGTAAAACAGTGTTTAACAGCATTTTATTTTGAAGCATCGTTTATCTCGTATTTCCTACACGGTATGTTTTTCGCATAAAGTGAATATTAAACAGTGATTATCTCATAAAATTATATCGGATTTAAAGATGCACGCTCATAAAACGAGGCAAACATTTCTAGAGTATGATGTCTATGAACAGGGTATTATATGAATGAGTATACAACCATACATATGAATATATTAATACCTTGGATTACTTATAATGTATATACAGTATCATTGAAAAGTAAAGCCCTATTTTCTGTATGATGTATTCTTCCGCCTAGGAGAGTCTATGATATATATATATATATATATATATATATATATATATATATATATATATATATAAATAGCTCAAACTATTATATTCCATAGTTATAATTTATTTCATTAGACTCGTAATAACGATTCCAATTTAATAAATTATAACAATGGAATATTAGAGTTTGAGCTTTTTATATTATATTCTTGCTTTATCCGGAACACTGAGCTCTACCAGGATTCTATCCTCTTGGAAATTACACACACAGACACACACACACACAGACACACACACACACACACACACACACACACACTCACACATATATATATATATATATAAAAGTGAACATAGAAGTCAACACTTAGAGGCGAGGTCTGTTTCATGCTATATGCAATCGTCAAGCCACCACGATTGCATATACCATGAAACAGACCGTCGCCTCTAAGTGTTGACTTTTATGTTCACTTTTATATTTACACACGCTCTATCTCTGATATTGACTAATGCATGGAATAATAATGCAACACAAAATGTACTTAGAACAAAATGTATTGAAACAAGAAAGTGTACACAATATTTACATATAGTCTTTTGTATGTTCCTGGGAAGACCGTTCCTGGAATGTGTGTTGACTGAGTCGCAGTCGGGCAGAGTCTCTGGTTGGATCTCCTCGATTCCTTCCCGGTACCAACCATATTTATATGGTCGGTACTCCACTATGCAAATTAGGTGGATCCTACCACAACACCCCACTCCCAAACCTTGGAATCGCTTTTGGATTTCAAACTGGCTTCCTATATGGGTTGATGATTATGGCTAATTCTTTGTAGATCCATTTGCATACTTTTAATATTTTTTCGTTTTGGATTCACGTCCAATGGGTCCGTGAACTTTCGTTTCCTACCGGATCTTCTCGGTTCAGGAATATTCTGCGGAGGTTCTACTTGAAACATATCATACATTACATCAATACTCTCTTCATGCTCTAGAACGTAACATTTTTTAAGTTGGTTCTGGTGCCTTTTATGAGTATCCTTCGGCCCTTTAATTATGTAAATCAAGTTACCGATTCTCTTGTCCACTATGCCTCGCTCCCAGAACTCAATGTTGTTTTTGTAGCACTTGAAAAACACCTTCTCTCCGGCGGTGTATCTTTTTCTCGCTGTATACATAGTATTTCTTACTCTATTATTTCCTGGCAAAAGCTTGTCAAACACTGACTTAACTTTCCTAGCGAACATTAGTTCAGCTGGTGCCATGTTTGAGTGTGTTCTCTGGTTTGACGTAATTCTGTATACCTGTAGGAATTGCTGAAGCGCCTTTTCCGTTGGAACTCCTGAGGTTTTCTTCAGCGCGCGCTTTAAAGTATCGACAAATCTTTCTGCGAGTCCACTGGACCTCGGATGATACGGCGGCGTCGTTATGTGGTTAATTTAATATAACTCACAAAATTCCTTAAATTCTTCAGAAGTGAATTGTGTCAAATTGTCACTCACAATACACTCTGGCACACCGAACCGTGCAAATAGTTCATGCAAGAAAGTTGTTGTGGTATTGGACGTAGGCTTTTTGCAGCGTAGTACTTCCGGCCATTTTGTAAAACTATCTACCACTATTAAGTATTAATAATCTTCTACTGGACCAGCGAAATCAATGTGTAATATTGTCCACGGATGATCTGTCTTGGGCCATGGTTTGTGTACTATAGGTGGTGCCTTAGCTGCTAACGCACACACTTTACATCGATGAACCATGTTTGCGATATCCACATCCATTCCTTTCCAATAAACAAAGTTTCGCATTAAGCTTTTTGTTCTATTAACCCCCGGGTGACCCATATGAAAGTCCCGTAGTATTCTTTTCTGCAACTTTTTTGGTACTACTACTCTATCACCATATAATAAAACTCCGTCACAAATTGAATAAATCTCCTGCACTTTTTGGTCATTTGCTACGATTTTGCTTTTTATTTCTAAAATGAAATCATCGCTTTCAGCTTCTTTTTTGATTTCCTTTGCTGTAACCGGTAGCTCTCTTAAAATGCTGTTTACCATGCTTTTCACCTGATAATCTGCTCTGATATTTGCAATAATTGATTCTTCGAATATTTCTTCTTGACTCGGTACGAGTCTTGATAAGCTATCCGCATGAATTATATTTTTGGATGATAGGTGCTTTATGTGAAAATCATAATTGAGAAGAATGGTTCCCCATCTCAACAGACGATTTGCCGTATAAACGGGTAACACTTTCTTTGAACCAAAAATATTGATCAGAGATTTATGATTCGTTTCTAGCATAAAATGTCTGCCGTGGATGTATCTGTGAAATTTTGTTATGGCAAAAATGATACTCAGCCCCTCTTTTTCGATCTGTGAGTAACTCTTTTCTCTTGGGAGTAAAGTTCTCGAAGCATGTGCAATTGGTTTTCTAGAACCATCTGGCATTATTTGTTGAATACACGCTCCTATCTCGTATGAACTGGCGTCACTTGCCACTACAATATCAAGTTTTGGATTGTAATGGGTTAAAAAGAGGTCGGATGTAAGCATTTTCTTTATTTCATCAAAGGCTTTCTGACATTCTACCGTCCATTCCCATGCCTTGTCTTTTTTTAGTAGTTCATTCAACGGAGCTCTTAGATTGTACATTCCTTTAATGAACGCTTGATAATAATTTGCGAGCCCCAGAAAACTCTGTAGCATCGCTACATTAGTAGGCGTCGGCATGTCTCTAATCGCAATGGACCTTTCCGGATCTGGACATCTGTCATTTTTGTTGATTATGTGACCTAAATACTTAATTTCCTCCAAACCAAATTCGCACTTTGACTCTTTGACTTTAAATCCAAAGTCCTGAATCTTTTTAAAAAACTTGATTGAGATGCTCTCGATGTTCGTCGACGGTTTCGCTCCTTACTCTGATGTCGTCTAAGTAGGCGCACGCACAGTCTAAATCATTCAACATGACGTCCATAGCTTGTTGAAAAATGGCTGGTTCCACTTTAATACCAAAAGGAAGCCTGTTGAACTTGAATAACCCTCTATGCGTGTTTATCTCTAGTAGCTTCGAACATTCTTCTTCGACGGGAATTTGGAGATAGGCATCTGATAAGTCGATTTTTGAAAATATAACTCCACCATTTAGCTTGTTAAAAATCTCCTCCGGACTCGGTAACGGGTAATGGTAGTCCTTGATTACCGAGTTCAACCCTGTCGAAAAATCAACACAGATTCTGATTTGGTGTGATTTCTTTTTAATGCACACAATCGGCGCAGCCCATGAATTAGATTCTACTTTCGAAATAATTCCCATTTTTTCCAACCTATCAAGTTCTTCGTTAATTTTCTCTACACTTGCGAAAGGCACGTTACGTTTCTTTTTAAAAATTGGCATAGTATTTTCCGTTAATTCAAATTTAGCTTCAGACTTGTTACATCTTCCAAGACCAGGTGTGAAGGTTTCCGGAAAGTTTTTCTTTAATTCATCTTTAATGTCCTGACTTGTTTGCGTATTACTTTCTACTTTTCTGCAGAATGAGTTTAACGGTTTATCCCACAATTCGAATGTTTCAATAAAATCTGTACCCATCAAGTTTTCTCCATTTTTCAAAATGAAAACTTTTATTTTTTTTAACGATCCCGTTCAATTTCATGGGAAGTACAACCTCGCCTTCGAAGTTAATTTCCTTTCCAGTTACCGTTCGAGCAGGTTTCGTTGACTTCATTATTGTAGGCCTTTTTAAAATGTTCCATGTTTTATAGTTCATTATTGTTAAATCTGAACCCGAATCGAGTAGAAATTTGATATTCTTTTTAAATATTTCAGTAGTCACATATTTCCTCAAATCTCTATCTGATTTGATATTTGAATTTGTTTGTCTAATTCGGCTATTGAATTTTTTCGTTTTACAACACGATCCTTTGTGTCCCTTCCTGTGGCACACGAAACATTTCTTATTTCTATATGGGCAATTTACCTCCCAGTGTCTTTCGTTGCAGCGTCTGCAATTATATGGTGGAACTTTTTTTCTCCTCGTTCTTCTTATTTAATTTTTCTTGTCTATTTTTTAAAATACGCCGAATTTTTTCTCCAATTTTTTTCTGATGCGTAATTTGACTGTTTTTTTTTTATTTTTTTAATATAAGCAATGCCAGCTTCTTCGATTTTTTGAGACTCTTTCTTTAAACTTAAGGCCCGCTGACACTCCACTGCTAACTTTTTCATGGTAAGGTTTTGTTCAGATTCGAGTTTAAACAAAACTCTACGTCTTATTTCGGCATTCTTACTGGATACCAGTCCTTGAGCAAAAATTAAACACTTAAATTCTTCCACCGTAATCTCTGCCAATCTGAAATTGTCACAATGTCTATTCACTATAGACGCATATGTTAAATAATCCTGATCGTCGGATTTAGTGACATTCATGCATAACCATCGCTTATGCCAAAGCGACATATTTTCTCCAAACAGCTCTTTTAGCAATTTCACTGTTTCCGAGAATTCCAATTCTTTCGTTCTTCTCGGTAGAATAAAATCTACAAATTTGCTATGTTCTGCTGTACCTAGCTTTCTTAGTAATAGACTGACTTTTCTTGAATTCGACCAGTTTTCACAGTGTTTAGAAAATATCTTCATATCGTTTAAAGTACGCTTCAAACGTTTTTTCTTCGTCTGGCACATATTTGAAAGTTTCCAGCGAATTAAATATGGTGTTATTAGAATATGAAGAATTTCCCTCATTTGCCTGATTGTTGTTTAATTTCTCCAGTATTAACTTTTGAATTTCTAAAAGTCTTTCCTCTTGCTTTTCTTGATATTTTTGCTGGGATTTGAATAATTCAGCCTGACTCAACTGCTGGGATTTGAATAATTCAGATATGGCTTTGGATAATTCATCCATCTTTAGCTGATAGTGTTCATGCAACAAAGAATATACCTTTAATTTGTGCATCTATCGACATAATATAAGCTGACCAAAAAAATCGAAACAACTTACGACTTTTTTATTTTATGTCTTGCTTTTACATTCAAGCCCGTGATAATCAACTTTGGTATTTTTTTTTATTACTTCTGTTCGCGTATTTCAATGACAACCTTCTGATTTTTATTATCAGAGGTAAATTCGTCACTATAAAATATTGTTGAGCAAACAAAAAAAAAAAATTTTAAAAGTTCGTTACCTTTCAAAATCGACACGGTGTATTTGTGTGCCTTTTAATTCCATGCAGTTTTTGTAGTTGGCCAGTTTTTTTTTGTTTTTTTTTCAACGGGTGTCTCGTAGATAACTTATTCAATTTAAAATCACCGTTATTCGTTTACGACACCTTTCAAATTTTTCTGAGTGAATGTTCCTTTATGCTTAGTCGTCCTTTAACGAGTTCTAAATATCCAGAAATTCACAATCCTTCGCCGTTCCGTTAGATGTTGGACTTTTAATTAATATTTTTTTCCTTCAGCCTGGGTTCTTCAATGACTTGTCCCAATTGTTGAAGACTATCAATTATTAATTCTTTTTTTTTTTCGTATGGTTCTTTCTACCTCGTCGCCATTGTTGAAACTTGACTAATGCATGGAATAATAATGCAACACAAAATGTACTTAGAACAAAATGTATTGAAACAAGAAAGTGTACTCAATATTTACAGATAGTCTTTTGTATATTCCTGGGAAGACCGTTCCTGGAATGTGTGTTGACTGAGTCGCTGTCGGGCAGAGTCTCTGGTTGGATCTCCTCGATTCCTTCCCGGTACCAACCATATTTATATGGTCGGTACTCCACTATGCAAATTAGGTGGATCCTACCACAACAATATATATATATATATATATATATATATATATATATATATATATATATATATATATATATATATATGTTGTCAACTAATATTATATATATATATGTGTGTGTGATCCACAGACCGACTGTTTTCACAGCTAATCAGCTAATGACTAGATATCCGATTGCCTCATGCCAGGATTTAAACTCAACTAATCTGGCACCAGTCAGAGATTCTCCCCTGTGATATACAGCTCCCCTCAGAAGGAAGATGAATTTTTACGTACTTATTTTAGAATAAACACACCAGTGACTCAGAGTGTCCAATTCACAGAGGAGCTTTTGCATCATACATACATACATACATACATACATATATATATATATATATATATATATATATATATATATATATATATAGAGAGAGAGAGAGAGAGAGAGAGAGGGAGAATACCTTAAAACTATATTTCTTTGTAAACTATATATATATATATATATATATATATATATATATATATATATATATATATATATATAAGTTTTATTGAATAATATAGACATATAATGTCTTGTTATTTTTATAAAAATGTTTTCCAGTTGTCTAATCACTTTCTTGAGGTGAAGATGAAATTCATCAAGGAATGCTCTAACATTTATGTGTCATTAATTGTCATTTGGGAAATTGTATCTCTAACGAAAATTAAGTACATATGATGGTTTGACGACCAGAAATTTCTCAAGATGTTTTACATTTAATTTGCCAGATCCAGTTTCTATTGCACGACATTCCTGTCCAATTTAACCATAAAGGAAAATAATGGTTGGCAACACCAATATCCTACACCAGTGGAATAAGCAAAACCTCCATATTGGCAAAGTCCTCTATATCTACATGAAAATCAATGAAAAAATATATAAAAAAATATAACACTCTATCAATTCCCGGTCACCTCCTTTATATTGAAAGGCTTGTTTTAAAAAAAAATTCCATTACGACAACTGATATATTTAAAATTAAAATATAATTACATTGCGCGGTTACGCGTGCTTTTAAAAGTAACCAGGGCAACGGAAGGCATATATTATCGCAGTTACAATCAGTAGCTCATTGCCTTGAAGATGATCTTGGAAAGTCCTTGTGTAAACAAACACTACGGTGCCTTCCTTGATTAATTCCCTCTTCACATCAAGCAATTGGAAATGTTCAGAATAAAAACAATTAGACATAATATGTCTATATAGATCAATGAAACATGTAGGAATATCTCTATTTCTCTCTCTGTACATATACATATACATACGTATATATATATATATATTATATATATATATATATATATATATATATATATATATATATATATATATATATATAGATAGATAGATAGATAGATAGATAAGAGAGAAAGAGAGAAAGGAAAGCAAATATATCTTTTTTAGATATACATATAACATTCTACTCTCACTTTATACGCGTACAGACACAGACATACTCATGTTCCCAGGCAGAATAGCAAACATATACATAAATCTCAAAGTGTACGTTCCTGGAAATGTTGTAAAAATAATTTTAGTTCTTAATGCCTATCTTTCGAAAACCATTGTTTCGTAATGATCGAGTTCACTTCATATTTCTGAAAAAAGATTGCTTCAAAAAAGAATCGTCAAAACCAGCGAAATTTAAATCTTACAAAGGAAGTAATAACAAATCAACAAGTCTTCATTCGGGTGAAATATTTTCCGTTTGGCGCAGCCTCGCTTCGGCTGATTTACAAGAAGAATTTTTTATTTAATTCCGATTTAGTGTCCGGGTCAGAAAATATGTGTGAAAGAAAATTGACAACTCTTGAAAAAAATAAATGAAAAGATAAAACCAAAGATTTACGGACGTCTGAAAGAATGAACTTCCTTTCTCAATGTTAACTCAAGCCATATGTTATTTTTAATGGACAAAGTTCGCAGTTTTTCCCTTCAAGACGGAGATGAGATTGGTTAAGAAATGTGAAAAAAAGTAATAAAATTAATTTTCTTGAGAGGAATAAAACTAAAAAAAAAAAAAAATAAATAAAAATGCTGCTTCTGATGATGCTGATGATGACGATGATGATGAATATATTTCCATTGTGATAAAAGTGAGGAGATGACAAATGAATTTATTGCAAATAGGAATACAGATGATCTTTATAAATGATAAGGTAAGATAGAGAAAAAAATCGAAATTAATAATGGAAGAAAAATCAAAGAAACGGATATAAAGATGAGAGAAAAATAAATTTGGATAAAAAGAGAGAATAAATCTTAAGCAACGAAGAAGAAGAAAAGAAAGAGTTAAAGGCAATAGAATGAAAATTGAAAAAGGAATTAGAAGTATTTTATTATACAATAAAAACGAAAAAAATATAAAATTTTCAAAAAAAGATAATAAATATAAAATGGATCGAAAAAAGTATTAAAAGAAGGATATCTTTAAATGAATATTTGGGTAGAGATTCCGAGAAGTATATGTAAAATCAGATTCGCAAATAACGAAAAAATGCAAGAATGAAAGAAGCAAGCAAAGGGAAAACTGAATGAAAAACAACCGTGTAAATGAAACGCAACAATGAAAAAGAAGAAATCTATAAAAGAAAGAATAAAAGAATTAAATAGATGTGGCTAATTCAAGAAATAATTAAGATACTGGGAATGTATAAAATAATTAAAATAAAGGAATCTACGAAAGAGAGAGAAATAAATTAGAAAGAAAGCGACAAATAAGAAGAAAGAATAGGAAATAAATGTCGGAAAAAAAGAGAAAAATAGAGAAAAAAGAGAATGAATTAAAGAACAAGCAAAGAAAAAAGGTAAATAAATATTCAGAAAAAGAATCCATCCATTTGTAAAAAGAAAGCGATGAAAAATCAATATGCAAAAAGAAAGCAGAAAAAAAGAATGAATTGAGCAAATCAAATCAGAAGGAATAATTTTGAATCCTTAATAAGGATTTATTTGTAATTGCCAAAGCAAAGAATGAATATCATCAACTGTATGCATGTTTCAATTCTATCATTTCGTATTAATATTCTGGGAATAAAAATAAACAATGTCTAGCAACGACTTGTCTTTGGTACAGATTGATGAGTCATAGGGAACAAAGAGAAAGACGTTTTACCCATTCTCTCTATCAATCTCTCTCTTTCATTCTATCTGTCTGTTTGTCTCTCACTCTTATGCACCTTGTAATCCGAGCTTACGCTTCAGCCTTAATCACTTTGAACATGAAGCGGAAGAGACGGAGAAGACTTTAAAAACAAGTGACAGTTAATTCTCTAGAGTCGGTCATTTCGTGGTCACTGTTGAGTTAAAAACCTTATTTTCTGTCAGTTTGAGATCCTTGATTATTTGAGAATCAAATACACTTCCTTCCTTCACATTTCCTACATTCATGTTACTTACCAATTTCTTTTCATTCTTCGTTTTCCTTATTGCCTTGAGTCTTACTTTTCATAATTTGTTTTGCTTTTTTAACCATTTTAATCAAACAAGGCAAGAAAGAGCTTACTAAAATGTAAGCGAATAATGAGAGTAAGAGAAACTGAGAAAACGTTAATGAGGTGAAACGACATCAGGATTCAACGAGACGGAAGATAACGATTGACGTAACATTTAAATTTTTGGAAATCATCGTTCACCGGAAAGTAAGAACCTAGAAGAGAGTTTGCACGAGCGAAAATTGTGAGAGAAGAAAAGATTAGCACACTTACACTTAATAGTTTCAATAGTAAAATGGAGAGACCTAAAAAACAATCTAGAACGGAACTTAAATTCGAGAAGTCAAGCTCCCAAAGAGCAAAGCAATATTTGTAAAATAAAAATGTGATACTAGACTAAAAGGGGGACGTGCAATGCTGGTCTTATTCTGCTTTATAGCTACAATTACTGACCCAAACATACTTTACTCTCAACTACACATTCATAACTAGCATTCTTACTGCAGACACCATAATACCTCGAAGTGACTATGAAGTCTTAACTAGATTGCATATTGTCAAGGAGGATAAAATCATAAAATCAAAAAAAAAATGAAAGCTCATCAAAACAATTTTTTAAGCATTTCCCCCCAAGCAAGGCAGAAGTGCTACTAGTAGGGAATTGGGTTGCAGAGAATGAATTAAGAAAACGGATTTGTCATGGGATGTTGATGAAAGAATAAAAAGAAGAACGGAGATCAAGGCATCATAAGATGTCGATTGACATTATATTTAAATTTCTGAAGATTATAGTTATTATGGAAGTATGTAAGCGGAAGAGAGTTCCACTGTTGGGATGTGCGAGAGAAGAAGCTGTTGGAGCAGAAGAGGCGGCTATATTTAACTCTTTCCGCAGTAAATAGGTGGCACCGAGATGCCAACCTAGTAGAACGCTTAAACTCATGCAAACGGGGCACCAGTGAAAATAGTTCGTCAGAGCAGTTGCCATGAAAATAATCGTAGAAAAGACAAAGGAAATCAACATCATGTCTGTGAGAAAGTGACTGGAGTAGAGATGGAGTCAGGACAGAACATATTGCATATCCATTTTTGGATTTTGTCGAGAATCTTGAGATGAACAGCGGAGGCAACGGATCAGGCAACAGTATTCAATGCAAGGAAGAATCGTATATATCCTTGCGGTAGATGCTGCAATTGACTAAATGTATTGGAAAACGTGACACCACGAAGGCACAGTGAGGCGCTCTCGTGAAGTTGATCATCAACCATTCTTATAGAATGCAGAGAGGTTTCACAATGGTGGTTAAATGAAAGTAATTTCATTGTGGGGGTATTAGAATTTATAAGTCATATTCTGCCACAGTCAAAAACAGATTGGAGGTACTTATGGAGACCAATGGCCAGGGTAACTTTGTCAGCAATGCCGGAATTACTATTGTGACAGGACTAAATATTAAGCAGAAACCATATTGTTTTTTAGAGAGTAGGTCGAGGGAAGTAACATGTTTATCCACTTCGGCATTGATTAAAGAACTGAATTCTTTGCCGAATTGTTGTAAGTGACTGATAAGACTCTAGGAGGACTTCCAACAGGCTGGAAAGCAAGATCCAGCGAGGTAATAACTGAAAACAGCTATTTAGGACTACGGCTGGTATGCCGTCACCACCACTTGCTTTATGTCCAGTAAAATCGACGGGGTTATGTACATCTCATTCAGCAGAGTATCAGTTCTAGGAAGGAAATGAGGTGTTGGTACACCAGATGAGTCGAGTGTCGATTTGAATGAGAATATCGCAGCAAAGCATTCAGCCTTATCAGCCAATAATCTTTAGAACTAAACTTGCGAGATGTAATACGTTGTTTCATTCTATCAGCAAACAGCATCTTTGTTTCATTGAGGACAGGCTTGCACGCGTTACGATCTGAGACTAAGAGACGTATACCAGAAGAAGTAATTCCCATGGGCTATCGCGGCTGCGAAAGCAGATGAGAACCAAAAAGATGAGCGCGATTTAACTTGGTATTTTCTTGTTGTGATTTAAGCTTCGATGCAGGGTTTTAACCAGGACGGGGCCTCATGTGCTCATTTTTGGACGGGATGATTAAAAACCAGATTCTAATGCGTCTGCGCGTTGATAACACAAAGATATTCTGTTAGTTCGAGTTTCATGGTTGGAGGGGAATGGAAGGAGGGATTAACAGAGACCACCGCTTGATAAGAGTTGCCAAGGGGGCAGAGCTGCGTAGCGCGACATGAGTCATGGATGGATGTAAATCAGCGATCAAAAAGGAAATCGTTACCGTCAGTCACTCACGTGAGGGACTGAGTGATTGAAAGTTTGGATACCAACAATGTCAATTAAAGACTGTTTAAACCACATTGTACGGCGGGCGTTAACGTCACCGAAAAGGAATATGTTTGTAAACGGATGTACGGAGATGGCATTGTCTATATTAATGGAAATACTATTGATTACACACCAGCTTTGAGAGGAAGGGGAAAGGCAGGGAAAGTAGAGGTAGCTTAATGAATTGAGGACATACAGAGGGAAACACATATTCGGAATGTTTGGAGATTCCAAAGAGAGTTCCCTATCCAGCGGGATATGATCGTGGACATTAACTCCCAAGCTATGCATGTGGATTTTAGAGTCCTTGAGAAATCAGAGTAGGGTTGTCTGGAAGAGAGCTAGTATATTAAGGGACTTATCGGAGAGGAACAATTCCACGTTGAAGAAGGAGTTACGAATATCGATCAGTGTAGGCATTTGTAGAACAACACGTGTAATGGTTTCTTTGAAATCAGCAGCCAATTTAATTTTAATGTTCCTCCTCAGACATACGATTAATACAAGAATGATAGTTGTGTCATCATTATAGATACTGAGTCGAGAACTGATGAGAGAAGCAAGGCCGTTGATGGATAATTGAAACAAATTATCTCCAAAATTAGAACACTATGGGATGCTCCATTTAATATTAAAAAACTAGAGTGTGGTCGTTTAACATTTTTTCAATTCGGCATTTTATATTAAAGCGTGGATCAAATACAATATGTAGCCAGAAACTTGATAATTTTTCAACTTCTGAAGAAATACGAAATGCCAAAGCCAGTTAAAAGCCACGTTCCAACCTTCATTATTTTCATCTAAAAGTGACAAACTCAGTCAGTAATAACCATTAAAATAACCGTAGCAGACCTAGAGAAACGAAATACATATCTTATGTTTAAAAGAATGCCCTGGTGAAAAGGTGAGATGCTTAATCAATTCAGAACTGATTAAAGTCGCTCGTACATTACTAATATCAGGAAGAAGACTAAAATTTCGATAGTTCAAAGGATCCAACATTTGATCTAATTCTTAAAATCAATTGATAATATTAACAAAATTGGTAATATTAATAATAATATTGTACGTCAAAATAAACATAATACTATTAACATATATATTATTTTAAACATAACTATTAACTATTGTAACCAAAATGCATAATCAGTACAAACATGATAAAACAACACTCAAAAACCTAATATAGAGAACTATTAAACCCATTGATAATAATATACAAGTTAAGCCCATCATATACTATAAAAAATTAAAACAATTCACCTCATAGTATCGAATAACCCTAAAACAAACAACTAAATCCTCTACAAAAATACCAATGCAGTGTATCAATTGACATGCCTTTTCAGAGATTGTATCTCTGATACTAAGAGTAAATCCGCTACATATATTGTTTTAACTACAACCACGATCTCCCGTAGATTTAGCTGTCAATTTTCTGATATCAGCTCTATTAAACAACAATTTTTAGTAAAATATAGCCATAACATAATATGAGGCAGATATTAGTTGATAACACAACAATATTCACACATACACACAGTAAAAAGAACATTCAGATATTGGAGGAGATCTACATTAAAATGAAGCAAACACACTCAACAAATTTACATTTCAAACGATTCACAACACATTACAATTGCATCTAGACATTGGTTCTGTTGTTAATATTTTGTCCCTCACGAGGTATGACGTCAGAGAAGCACAGCAAGAATTTAGGACCTGCTTCTATTATTCCGCGACCGTTAACGTCACATAAAAATCTTCTAGGTCAAAATAACAGAATATCATCTTTGAAGGTGAATTTCTTTGTTTAAATATTTGTATGGCATAGTGAAAATGGTTCACGTGAGACAAAAGATTAGGACAAGGAACAGCTAAACAAATGTCATCTAAATGTTGGACAATTTCTGTCTTTATTTTCACCTGAAATTAAAGTAATAAGACGAAGCTTAGAACGGCTCATGATCAAACATAATAGGCATTATTTGTCTGTTACATTTAACAATACCTGTTCAAATATATATATATATATATATATATATATATATATATATATATATATATATATATATATATATATATATATATATATATATATATATATATATATATTCAACACGCACAAACACGTGTTTAGTGTGTCTGCGTGTGTCTACGTGTGTCTGACGTCACTCTGTGAGTGTTACCTGCCGCATAGTTGGCTTATCTTCGACTCTTCCGTTTTTCTGGTGAGTAGAGTGGCTAAACATACAAAGAAAACTTAAATCTTTTCATGGACGCGTCGGCTGTCTTTTACAGTGATGATGTGGAGATATCTGGGTTGGTCTTCAGGTGTATAGTAAACCCACTGGTAATATTGGCCTTCTAGACCTTCGTGAAAGGATACAACTCGATGAAGGCAAACCTTGATGTAACTCCAGTAGCTTCATTTGACTGCTTCTTCCTTTCAGGTAAAAGTCTTTTTATGACTTTGACAGTTGGAGTGAACTAGTTCAATGTCCTCTGCTTAAAAATTAATGCACAATATTTGAAAAATCAAAATTCAGTATTCGTGTAATGATATCTCGACATTGAAGTGACATACATCAGCCACCCCCGTGCACACACACACACACGCATATATATATATATATATATATATATATATATATATATATATATATATATATATATATATATATATATACACATATATATATATATATATATATATATATATATATATATATATATATATATATGTATATATATATATATAGTATTGGTGTATACGAAATAAATTCCAATAACCAAAATACTATTAAAGAGTAAAGCAAATATAATTTATTCGTAAATTATAACATAAATATATTATTATAAAATCATTACAAAAATAGCAATTTTGTTTTACCACTTCTGGTGTCTTTACAAGTGATGGTGTTGAATGGAGAATAAAGGGTTTTACAAGATTCAAATCGACCAAACTTACCTCGATAGAGGAAAAAGCTTTTAAATAAGCTGTAATGACCAATCAAAATACAAATATATGAGAATTAAAAGGAAAACTTAACAACGAACCTTGGTTATAATAATTTAGGCCTTGATTCTATGGTTAGACTTAAATAGAAATCATTCTAACGAAATAATATTAAAATTTACTATAAAATTAATAATTGTATTAAGTTTAAAATATAAAATTATTTAAAGAAGAAACTGAGGAAAAATATGTATCTTTTGTTATTTGTTTTGTTTTACTTAAATGGCGAAAAATTCAGTTAGAATAAACGTTAAAATCTAATGTTGCTCTGAGCCTTGTTACAGCTTAGAGACATTTGAAGTGATGATATGGGCACTGGAGGGTGAAATCTTGCAAAGACAATGCATACACAATCAGATTATAATACACAAACACGTAAACATATTTAGATATATAAACACGCAAAACACGAACGAACCAGGAAATAGATTTCCACGACCCGTAAAAAAACATAAAAACCAGACAACATATACATACAATGAAAGGCATATATAAATGATCATGCACACATACATTAACAAAGCTAAACAAATATACACACCAACAAATATTCAAATTTGAAAGTGTTTGTAAACACATTCAAATAGACTATTTATAACTTATATGGGTGAAGTTATATAGATAAAATGGTTCAATAGATAAAATTTAATAGAAAAAAATATTTGTCAATGAATAACGTAAAGAAAAAAAGGCACTAAAATATATAGAAATGGATAGAAAAATAGATATATACGCATACACACATAAAAAACCCACTAAATTCAAATGTGCAAACGACACCCACAAGAGAAACTGGCTCAGATTGCATTCCGGCATTAAAATTCAAATAATTCTGAGATTAATGATATGATCTAAACTTAGTTCAGCACGTATAATATATATTAGTTTGTCGAGAGAAAATACCTCAAAATCTGATTGAAAATCATTCGGAAAATAAGAAAATAAGTACATTCTGATCAGTAGTTCCTGCCTACGAAATAAATAGGAAAATTTCTCTTTTACTGTTTATTCAAATTTGAAACAAGACTTTTTGCATACATCCTTTCAGAATCGAAAGCACAATCAAAACATACCAAAATATTTAACCATCACAAAATATTACCTTAACTGATCCGACATTGATTCACCGGAACTGGGGATAATTTTTTGAAATTCCACAGAAAAAATGAAGGCAAATCTAAATGTATTTTGATATAAGTACCCTATTATAAGCTCCCACGTTTTTTGTTAAAGAGAAAAGAAGTTTTGGAATCAAACAGTAAACATTTGCATTTTGTACTGTCGTAAAGAAATGACTTACGTGAATATAACAAAGAACAAAAAATCGTATAATAGTATAAATAATAACATATTGAAAAGAACGTACTCACTGATCAATATTTACCGAAGTTACTTAACTAGAAAAAAAGAAATACTGGATTAATTATTTAACGGCAGTATTGCACCAAACGCCCTGTCCAGCATTCAAAATTTGGCATTTACTGGCTTTAAAAGTTGCTTTTGTAATGAAATAGGCGTCTTTATGCAGAACATTTAATGTAGTTTTAATTCTAACTTATATTAGAAAGGGTATCTTTCAAATTGCAATTATATATATATATATATATATATATATATATATATATATATATATATATATATATATATATATATTAACTAAAATAATTCAATGGAACCAGGCAAGCCTACCTAAGTTTCACCTAAACGGTAAAACCGGCTAAAAAGGCAAATAATGGAACAATATTTATTGATAAAACCAAAATAAAAACTTGGCCAAGTGACAAAAACAAAAAACAAACTACAACTTGTTACTCTAATAACCAGCTTTTCTTATGTCAGCACCTCCTAACGATTTCTGATTTTTATTTAATAAATTTTGGGGTTGTTTATATATATATATATATATATATATATATATATATATATAAATATATATATGATAAATCGGTAGATATATATATATATATATATATATATATATATATATATATATATATATATATATATATATGATAAATCGGTAGATATATATATATATATATATATATATATATATATATAAATATATATATGATAAATCGGTAGATATATATATATATATATATGATAAATCGGTAGATATAAATATATATATATATATATATATATATATATATATATATATATATATATATGATAAATAGGTAGATATAATAAACTTGTAGAATTAATATAAAATATGTATTAACATTATTTTCATTATTACTTCTCTATCTTTACAAATTAAAAAAAAATATTTCATGTGTTTTTGTTTATTTTCGGATTGAATTTTCTGAAGAAATATTTGTTATTGCAAATCAAAGATAATACCGCCCTCAACAATCGGTTTCATTGCCATCATCATCATCATCATCATCATCATCATCATCATCATCATGATGAAGAAGAAGAAGAAGCTTATGATGATATTTACAGAAAGTCGTTGCAATGTTTTCGTCAGTGGTCTTTACTGAGGAGAGATTTACAAAGTGCGTAGAAGCCTTGAGGAAAACTAAATGACGCTTTGATACGCAAATGATGGCAAAAGATACAGCCACAAGTTTGCATGACAAGATAACTGTGTACGGACATTCCTGAACGGACCAATCAATATATTGATAGATATACCAATAGGTGGTAGGGAGAAGCTTCCAAAGTAACTATGAGTCATCAGTGTTTTTGTGGATGGGGATTTATAAACCTCGCCATATTTGATGTATAAGTGAACAACGTTTGTGAAACTAGCAGACAAAGTTACTGTGCGTGCATTTCACACAAACTGACACACACAAATACGCACACGTCTGTATGTGTGTGCGTGTGTATCTGTGAGATATATGTGTTTGTGTGTATAATCGCATTCCATTGTATATTGGAATAAGGAAAGTTATAGCCTTCTCTGATCAATTATTCTATCTTGCTGCCTTTGTTGTGTATTTTAAATTTACTTTGATGTGTTAAATTCAGAGATGAAAATTCATCAATATTACGTTCGATTATTTGAATTCTTTTTTCGGTTTATGTGTTTTGTAGATTTCTTCATTGTTTAAACCTCCAAAATGAGTCATGGTTATTATTCCACGTGTTTTTCTGAGAGTAATCTCATTCATGATAGGGTTTTATCAAGAGGATTAAACCAGCATTTCTCATTGGACGAGATCTTGCAACCTCGATAATAATACTGAGTAGCACAATGAAATAATTTCCAATTTCTTTTGAAAAATGCCTGAACCCCAAACAACAGTGGATGAAATCAAAATCAATACACATTATTTTACACTTGGATATGACATATTCATAAATATTTTTGATATATTTACGCAAGGGGAAATCATTTTTACAAACATTTGTATAGTTCTGAGGCAATATAGGCCAAATTTCGCTGTCTGAGAATCTATATAGTTTATAAAATACACATATAAAAAATGCATAAAAAACCCCAAAAAATCTGATACCGACTACAAATAACATGTTATTCAGTAACTGAAATGGTGAGTTGAATGTTTTTTTCTTTTCATAACTAGAGAGACGCCTATTCGAAATCCAGCCAGCTCGGAATAAACGTTACCACTATTTAAACTGCAGAAATAACTAAACCTCAAGCAGACAAGCATGGAAATAAATGAGCAGTAATTAATAACAAGGCCGTTGAAAATGGCTAAAGAACTGACCAAATGGGCTTGGAATTATGGGAAATACAGACAATCTTTGCACTCCCTTACTTCCACCAAACAGAAAAATGTAATGGTGTTAGAAAATATGAATAAGATTTCATCAAATTTTCCATGTCTGTCATATTGAACGAAGCCTGCTTGAATAAACACACATACACAATAAACACACACACACAGACGCATATATATATATATATATATATATATATATATATATATATATATATATATATATATATATATAAATATAAAGAGAGAGAGAGGGAAGAATCTTTGTATCTATGTATCTATGTATGTATGGCATCCATTAATTAATCTGAGAAGAACACGGATCAATGTATACCTTAAGGATTTACATTGGTTATTGAGGGGGCGGCTGGTGTGACTGGAGAGTTTGCCAAGAAAAAAACTGTACTGATTGCAGTAACAACATGTCAATACCTGCAAGCTCTCTTTATTCCACTAGAGCGCATTTCTTCAACTATATATATATATATATATATATATATATATATATATATATATATATATATATATATAGGTAAATAGATGTGTGCGTGTATGTTAGTGTATGCATAAGGGATGTTACATATTTGTTCCATTAAAATTTAAACTCAAAAACGGTCACATGTCAAGAAGCAATTTTAACAATCTAAGAGAGCCAAACAAGGCTAGAAAACGACGCACCACACTGTCAACTTGCATAAATAAATGAGGACGTATAAATCGACATTGCAAAATAAAGTTTCCTACAAAAGAGAATACGAATTGATACTAGGTTTCAATAACATCCAATAGTTTATTTTTCAATTTTGAACATGTTTTCGAGATTATGTTCTTTATATTTACACTAATTGAATGTGAGCAATTATCCTCACCTTTCTTGTTATTTCAAAGTTTCCATTGATGTGCTCTCAGGCTTTCATCCTGGAAATCTACGAGAATTTCGAACAGAACCCTTTATTTAGTTGGAGTTTTACACCTAAGCTAACTGCCTGCCGCAACTTTTTCTTTTCATTCTTAACTGCAATCATTGAAGCTCCTGTTTTGTTACAACTGCTGCTGATGTTACTGTTGTAAACTTACTTTCATTTGTCTTTCTTTATTAATGGCACCCATATCATTTATATTAATATTCTAGGCCTAGTAATACAGGTACTCATAGTCTTGTATATGAGCTGACACTTTCACACGTCTAAGTCCCCAGTGTTCTTCCTTGTCCATTATTTTCACTTCGTTCCTTACGCTCTTATGATTACATTTTTATCTCCATATTTAATCGTCAATATCTGATTTCATTGGATCATTTCGGTGTTCGACAGCCTTAATTAGAAATGACTTGTTTCACCTGTATATACTTTGCCACAATAGCAATCAATGAAGTATAAAGAGTTTCTGGCCTATCCAATAAAAGGCTCTATATATCTTTGTAGAGTGGAGCCATTTTTGAATATTGTCCTGGTATTATCTGAACCACAAATCTTCAGAATATTTCCCAATTAGCCCCTCACACAAAAAGTTTAATATTGTTTTTAATTTTTAACACATTCAAAGTTTTAGATAAAAAAATCTTTTTTTTTTCGAAAAATGAGTAAAACACATTCATTGGTTTAGACGAAAAAGTGAAAACATTAGAATGACAACAAAAACCACGAAAAATGTTCATCCTCTAATAGTGAGTCATGTTTAGTCTAGTTTGTAGCGTATATACATGTAGGTAGAAAGACAAACGTTGATTAGATAGCAACGGTCATAAAACAGGATATGGATGTTTCGAGAATTGGCAGAGAGTGTGCGTTCAGTAGGCAATATTTAGTCTTTGTTTGACCAATAAATGTAAGACAATGCAGAAATGTTTTGTTTTTTTTTGCAAAATGGAACACTTCCTGAATCTGCGTGTCGTCTTTTTTACAAGAAAATATTTCCACATTTTCATAACTTTTTCTCCAATACTGATCTCTTTCGATATATATATATATATATATATATATATATATATATATATATATATATATATATATATATATATATATATATATATATTTCAATTAAAAGGGGCAAATATAATTTATAAATTCATGAATCATTCATACAGAAAACAAATATAGAGGTTAATGATTTAAATGGCGAGAATACATCGTCGCAAACTTTATAAATAAGATACATCAACTGCGAACCTGTATATGAATGATATTATCCCCGTTTATAAATTCCAGGTCTTTTTAATTTTACAAGCTTTCGTCTGTTCCTACAGACATCATCAGGTATGGAAGTAGATTTTGTTCATGTTTTTACTTCTCAGTAATAAGAGGACAGCGAAAACAGAGATGTAATCCGAAAAAATGCTATGAGAAATGTGTTATTGTTTTGGAACGTGCGGTAAATGTAAGAAATATCCAGTTGCAAAATTACGCAAGTTATTTGTCAATTTTGTTGATACATAAAATAGATTATTAAAAAAAATAAATTTTCAAAAGTATACACAGAATCACATAGACACACAAAACACACATGCACACACACACACACACACACACACTGTGAAAGGTGTTTGAATAGGCGTGGTATTTGTAATAGAAAAATAGATACCATATTTTAAAAATTTAAATGTCTGTGTGTGTAAAGTCGAATTTCAAATGGCCAATGACCGACCACCGCTGTCAACTTTGACATAATCATCAGGCTGTCAGTAAATGTGGTTTGTAATTTCAGAACATTTGTAACATTAGGTGAGTCCAAAATGGTATGCCCACAAAACTAGCCTGGGGAATGCGTGGAAACTCATGAAACTGACAGTCTTCTTTCGTCGTAGCCCACTGGAAATTTGACTTAAATTATATTAAATCTCTGCCATTTTTTTATGTAACTGGGCACTCTTTTTTTTCTAGAATGCAACCTTAGGCAAACTCTTTTGGTAGCTGTTTATCATTATCTCTATTTCTTTTAAAGACGCAGTAGGATTTGTTATTCAAATCAAAGTAAAAGCAAAACAATTTCCAAATTAAATAATATTTGTCCAACATCAAAATAAAGCTCTTAGCTAGATTAAGTTAAACCGTAGACTTATCTGGATATCCATGTAGGAATGAAATTAATATGTATCCATGAATATGTTCGCCATTTTATATGGCGACATTTCAACGCTTACTGTTGTAAGAAGTTAAGCAAGTTATGTATATAGTAAAAATGGAAAGCCTCTAAATAAGCTAAGCCTCACAAGTCTCGTGCAAATATGGTCAATGACGAAATTATTTGTGGACCCATAAAATTTGAATATTTTTATCAATTTCTCAGAATCTAATGTCCGTATGATGTCAGGTTTTATATATGTTCTTCAACACAAAATATGGATATAACACTCACTTTTCAGAAAAATTAGTTAAATAGAATAGATTTGACAGTCGTATTATACAAAATAGGAAAAAAAAATTCTGGCAGTATAAAATATGGATTTAAATTGAGCGATTTGCACAAGTTAAAGTAATTTACACAATTATTTTATCGGTGAAGCCTTCTATATTATTTATTCAGTAGAATATTTGTAATAATTGCAGCAAAAACATCACGTGCTGCACAGAGTGTCCCCATTGTTATATTTATGTGAACAGCACGATGGGGAAGACAAAGGAGCTTAGCTTATTATATGAGACAGAGAATTATTAACTTCCACATGTCGGGAAATACTCATAGCACTATTTCAAACCGTTTAGCTATGCCTAGATCTACAGTACAGTCCGTTATAAAGAAGTTTAAACACTTAGGCACTAGAGATAATTTGACTGGGCGTAGAATAAAACCTAAATTGCCACCGAGAACTGCACAAAACTGTGTAGCGAAGTTAATATAAACCCAAAAGTTATTTTGAAAGACGTCACCAAATGTTTGGATACGATGGGAATCAGCGTAAGTACTCGCGCAATACAACGTTGTTTAAATAGAAATGGCTTGTATGGGAATCGGCCACGACAAACCACCTCCTCACAAACAATGTCACATTGTCGCTCGGTTTAATTTTGCCAAAACGATAATGGAGAAAAAATTGCTTTGGGGAATAAGTACTACGGAGTGATGAAAAGAAATGATCTTTTTGAGAATAATGATGTAAATATATAGAGTAAGAAAGGTGATGTTTTTTTCCCAAAAGAACACAGTGGCAATATTAAAACATGGACGTGTCTCGATGATGTTTTGTGTTGTTTTAGCTCAAATTGGACTGGGAAATTAATTGCAATAAGAGGTATAATCAAATCTGCAGACGATATAACAATTTTGGATGGAAATCTACAATTATCAGCACCAAATCTTCAACTTGGTCACTGATTTTCTTTTCAGAAAAACATACGTCTAAATCAGTGACTGGCTGCCTTCAGAAAAAGTAGATCACAGTTCTTCCATAGCCTTCACTAAGTCCTGATTTGAATCCTACTGAAAATATATGGCAAGAACTGAAAGTTCAAATAAATGGTCGGTCACCGAAAAGCCTTCAAAAATTAGAATTTGATACCATTGAAGAATGAAAGAAAATGCCCCCAAATACTTGTTCAAATCTCATCAAAAACATTATAAAACGATTGAAGCAAGTTACAAAATCCATATTTAGTATTAATGTTGCTAAAATTGTTCAGTTTTTTTAAAAATATTTTTCATACTATACGAATAATTTTGTTTCTTCCTGCTTTTCTCCCGTGAAAATTGTTGTATTTAACATATAGTTCTGAAAATGTTTTTTTCCATTCTTTTTGAGCTTATTAACTAATAAAAAAGCAGGCATCATACGAACATTAGATAGTGAGAAATGGATAAAAATTATTAAAATTGATGCCTATACGAATAATGTCGTCGTTGACTGTATATACGAACTTCAAATACACTTGTAGTGTTGATAAACATCCTCAAAATTAAATGCACGAATATAAAGTCGTATTTCTGTTAGCGACGGCGTTGCTCTTAGGTGTCGACTTTCTCTATTGATAGATGATCACGCTGTAAAACTATGCACAACAGTACTCAAAACTTTTTGAGCAAATGTACAACGTTGATATATTCGGAGTGGCCTTGACCTTCTCTTTATTAAGTCCACCAAGAAGAAGAATTCCGTTCTCGTTGTTGAACCCATTATTGACAAGTTAATATTGTTCTCTGATGAAAGACTTCAACATATCTAAATGTGAGGATTCCTTTTATTCGACTTCATTCAGTTATTGACAAACAGTTATGATTCTTTCAATGTTCATATCACCCTATATTAGTTGAAAATTCAACGAATAATTAAATTATCGTTTACTATTTGCCATTATCGAACTTTCGTTATTTCTATTATCATTGCGAATAATTGCAATTCATTTTGACAGAATTTCTAAATTATGAGTGTAAGCTACAAGGCAGTAAATAACATAAATAAGTCCATTTCTTCATTAAAAAATGTTTCTTCTTCTTTTGAGCTTCCTTCAATTTTCACTATTCATTATTTTAGTTTCCTTCTTTACATTTAATTTTAATCTATTTACCTTTTATTAGGTTGGTGCAAAAATAATGTCGTTTTCTCACACATGTTACTATGCGAGAAAACCACATTATTTTTGCACCAACGTAATAACTTCGATTTTACTGTAAATAACATACTTGGAACTGACCATTATTTTTTAGGACTCATTTCTTGCCAGAATTTGAATGATGCGCCATCGATTCGTAGGTATAGCTTTTCTTGTCCACTGCCTGGGTGTGCTGTAAAACATACACCAAAAATAAAGGTGGATCAAGTCTTTTTTTATTAAGTCAAAAATAGATAAATGATATTGGCCGTTAAGTATTACCTTCAGAGATAAATATTAGTTTAATTAAAATTAGTGAATTTTTGCAACTTCATCCAATCAATAACAATCATATAAACATTCGTACCCATAATATTCAGAGCACTGCAAACATTATTTAAAGTTTTAGCGGCAAGGCTGTAAGAAATCGAGGAATAAAATACAAAATGATTGAGAAAAAAGAAAATGCCGAAATAGTGCCAAACATTTTAAAAAAAATCAATGAATCCCTATTGTAATCAAACAAATAATAGTTCATGTAATAAAAGAAAACTTCAGTTTTATATTGAGTTGATAGATCATATTCTTATTGAAGAAGATAATTCTTATTTGCTAAAATGTTCTAATTTTTCATCGCAATGTATCTAACAGTTTCTGATTGTTTTCAGTTTTTGAGAGGATTCTAAGTTCGAGGATTTTTATGTAGCCCGAAAAGAATGATTTGTTTATATTGGATAAAGGAATGAGAAATTGATGACATGAGTTTAAATTCCAGTCAGGTATTTCCCATTCACGCACGAGCAAATAACATTGGAGAATGAATTAATTCATCGCATTACCAATTATGTGTTAAATAATATGATTTTATCTGCAAAAATCATTCATATTGAGAAAAAAAAAATTGACTCGCACAGTATAATCATTCTTACAGTCCTAAAAAATATTTTGTGTTGATAAACCGTAAAAAAGTAAATCAATGAAGTATATTTAAAAGAATGTATTTAACTTTTCTTTTTGCAGTTACTTTCTTCAAATGTGTTTTGTGAAACCATGTGCATAAAATTGCGTCTCAAATAATCTTTCTGCTATCTTTTGCTTTATTAAAATAATTTCATTTGGCAAATTTTGCCGGTGTTAGTAATCATATCAGAACTCGTGTAAAGATGAATGAAAATAATCTTTTTCCCTTCTCCAATGATATTCTGGTGATGGGTAAAATGTTCAAGTTTGCTTTGTCGGTACACGTCCTGAAATATGTCACATATTCTGTCCTCTGTCGAGTTTATCGCCTGTTTTGTAAAACATAATGGCATGAATCTTCCATGTTCTTCCTTCTATATCGTATATACATCGTTATTTCTTCTCATGCCGTGCTGTTCCGTATTCATCAGGCAATATTGTGATAATCTCTGAATTTAATTCTTAAAGGCCGGTCCTCCGAGGCACTGGTAGTCAGCACAGAGCTGCCCCAGGGGTCACTGCTTGAACCAAACCTCTTTCAGAGTTACATAGATAATCTAAGAATACTATTTACATTATTCATTCTATGTCCTCAGCTGTGTTCCCATATTTATCACAAGGTGTCAGCCGTTGTACGCCCCGGCCTTCTTCAGCTGAATGTCTCTGAGGAGTCAATATTAAATAAGTGTCTCAACTTCGCCACAACCATCAGGCGAGTACCATACTTGGACATTATTGCCAGAATCGAGGAAGTGGCCTTGGGCTTCCCTCAAGCTCAGGCGGATGAACTAAGATGGATGGTGAGACAAATCTTGGAAAATGCCAAGCCGCCCAAAGCAAACACCACGAAGTTGGAGATGCTGGCAATCAGATCCCTACAGAGGAACGATAACATCATCATACTACCGACTGAAAAAGGCAATGCATCTGCAATGATGGACAAATCAGTTGATACAGGAAAGATGAAAGACCTCATTAGAAGTGGTAGCTACAGCAAAGTAAAAAAAGAATCCTACAAAGAAAACGGAACGCAAACTGTCAAGAACAGGGATCACTTCATACCTAAGATGTATAGGCAGTTATCGAAGCGTTACACCAAGCTACCTCACATATACGGTTTCCCAATGATTCACAAAGACGGCATTCCGCTCAGGACAATTGTGCGTTGCCAAAGCTCTGTGTGCCACCCTCTGAATCGATTGCGTGTAGATATAATTGACCCATTGACCGGAAAGCCACTTCATGAAAATAATCAAAGATGACCCCATCCTATTTAACCAAATGGTGATCTTAGATATGGCGAGTTCCACCAAGGTAACAATGGAAGATGCGTTTGCAGTAGTCAGACATAGATTGGCTATGACTCATCCCAAGAAGAACGGACCAGTATTCCAATAGATAATCTGATGGAGAAGTAGACTTTCTATACACAAACAACACACTTGGAAATGGGATCTCACATATATCGAAATGACGAGGGCTTAGACATGGGTTCGCAATTATCACCGGCAATAGCGAATATATACAAGGAATACTTCGAGGAAATGGCATTAGAATTTATATCTTTAAGGTCAACTCTATAGTTAAGGTACGTAGATTAAATTCATACTCTGGCCAAACCAGGAAAATGTCCAGGCTCTAGTTGACGATAGAGTTCACAATGGATAAAGAGTAACAACACAATCCCATTCCTGGATGTTCTAATATCTCGAAGAGAGCATGGGTTCAAGACATCCGTATAACGCAAACCGACATTCACCAAAGAGTACCTCAATTTCAACACCCACCATCCATATAGCGTAAAGAAATGGATCGTCGGCTGCTTAGAACACCGAGCAAAAGTCATGTGGTGACCCAGAGACATTAGATGAAGAATTGGTCAATATAAGCTGTACCCTACAACGCAACAACCACACTAGGTACATGGCAGCAGCAAAATATATATATATATATCTGGGATAGGCGGGTACAAAAAGAGGACAACAGCACTCAGAAAACAGTCTGCAATATGTGAAGGGTCTATTGAAGAAAATACAAATAATCTGGGATAACCTTCAAAAGCTAGACGACACTTAACATCTCTCCCGATTAAGAGGAGAATAACCCGTGCAGCTGCGGAAAGAAATATAAAGGGGAGACGGGCTGCCTCCTTTAGGTAAGGCTTTAAGAACATTAAAACAATTGAAACACGAGAAGAAGTGGAAAAATCAGACGTGGATGACCACATATAGAGTGGAAAAAGAGATCACCACCCTCTGTGTGATCAGGTTCATAGGCAACGAACACCATTGGAAATTCGTAAACATCGGCACATATTCTAGAACAGAAAAATCTCCTGAGCCGACCAAGCATAGAAATTAATACAATATAGGAACCAGTAATATGGAGAGCCAGAGAAAAACTATAATATCTACGGAAATTACAAAAAAAATGGATGCTGAAGACGTTAAGTTTATAAGTCTCAGATATTCATATACAGATGTCCTTAACGACAAAGAGGTATGAGTTCAATACACGGTTATGGCAGTGGAGAATTTCAAAGAGAAATTAACAGGAGGATACATAATAACTGACCTCCATTAGACATGGCACGTGAAACTAGAACAGTCTACCCCATCGAGCAAAATAAAGGGTTAAGTTCGACATTCCAACCACCTGAAGACCGCAGCGTACAACTACCGAAACGTTGTGATAAATATGGCAACAAAGATGAGGACAATATTCCGAGTAATGTAAATAGTGTACATAATACCTCGTCTATGAAATATAGACATATAATCTCAGAACATACTACGATCATTTGTAAACACCCCTTCCGATGATACGATGATATACGGGCGTACCTCTAAGACTATTGAAGTTCAGAGATGGGAAGCTAACCTCTGTTGAGATAAAACACTAAATTCCCAGTGGAGGAAAAATGGCGGCATATATGAATGTCTCGAAAAAGCAGACCTGGTTATCTTCCTCAACATATGACACTCTGTATGCGCTTTCCTTCGCTAAAGGTGCAAGGTAAAATGATTGTCTCCCTTTACCGCTCTTAGAACCTGACTCTTCATCCCGTCCTCTACATTTTTCAAAAAATGGAGGAATCCTGTCATATTTGAAAAAGAAGCTGCCAAGTCCTCCTCACTTTTCATCCTTGATAGACTTCAAAAATGATTCCGTGTGCTTGTTGGAGAAGAATCATTTTCCACCCTCCAAACTCTCTCTCTCTCTCTCTCACACACACACAGGCGAGGAAAGGAAATAAAATAATATCCCTTTCTAAATCCAGTTTCTCACAATTCCCCAGCATATTATTAATTGACATGTTTATTTCGGCTCCAAGTAGAAAAATTAAACAAATCCACGGATTGATTAACGTTATAGCATATTGTATGGCCCATATAAACAATGATATCTTATCGCCCATATAAACTTAACAATGTCGTATCGCTCATATAAAATTAATAATATCGTATCGCCCATATAAACTTAATAATGTCGTATTGCCATATAAACAATGATATCTTATCGCTCATATAAACTTAATAATGTTGTATCGCCCATATAAATTTAATAATGTCGTATCACCATATAAACAATGGTATCGTATCGCCCATATAAACTTAATAATGTCGTATCGCCCATATAAAATTAATAATATCGTATCGCCCATATAAACAATGATATAGTATCGCCCATATAAATTAATAATATCGTATCGCCCATATAAAATGATTAATATCGTATTGTCCATATAAACTTGATAATGCCGTATCGCCCATATAAAAATGATATCGGATCGCCCATATAATCTTAATATCTTATAGCTCATAGAAACTTAAAATATGATATCTTATAGGCCATATATACATATTAATATTAAAGTTACTTTCTCTAAATATATAGCATAATTTGTTAATGAAATATAATTCTATGATACATCTTTTGGATTTTCAAAATAAAAGAAATTATATAAAATAAATTATATAAATAAGAGTCGATATTTTCTCAAAGAAGTTATTAATCAATCAATTGATAATGAAACATATAAGCTTAAACTCATACGATATGTTGCACATATGAACTTATTTTTAAACTTGTATAAGCACCGATTGTTTCAATCCAAATAAATTGTAAAAACAATGGTATTAAAATATGTTAATCATATATTTATCAATCTAATTACATTACTCCTCACTTTTATCATGCAACTCTGTACAAACTGTTTGCATTCCTAAAGCATTTCGTTTGTTGATAGCTTAGGAATATCGGACCAAAAGTTCGATAAGTTTTCAATATGTTTCTCGCATAAGAGGCAAGCTTTAATTAAGGACGGAATCGATGACTGAAGTGTAGGTCATTGACTAATAAGAAATCAACAAATCATAGCAGTTTCTCTGAGATTGTCACGTTCTAATCATCATGTCAGCCTAAGGTAATAAAAAGAACAGGCAAATCAGGATGGGAATCGGTTAAAAAATTACAAAAGGGACACGTGAATAACAATAATAGCAAACTAACATGCATTTAACAAGGAGGCTTTGAGGAATTCATCACCGCAAATTGGTATTAATATCTGTCAAAACAATTATTCTAAGAGATTCGGGATTAAACATACACGAGCCTATCCGTGATACGCACAGTTAATCAGGTATGGACATCAATTAATCATGTATAATCATTTACAATGCTGTGTTTTTAACAGCACTAGGCAAATGAAATCTCGAGAGCTCTGGATAAACTGATCTCAATATGCGCGCTAATTGTTCCTCGAGGCAAGAAGACGAGAATGCTAAGTGTGGCTTCAGTGTATACCTCCTATCTCTCATTTTCTTTTTTTCTTTAACAGTCGAGATGGTTTCCAGTTTCAATAATTTTTCATGCATTGTCAAACTTTGTGTTTCCTTCAAATTACTCTATCTATATTCATGAAGGATTAAACTCACAAGGCTACATATCTCAGGTATCTCGTAATTAAAAGAAAATAAATGATAATCCGTTTTAAAGTAAAACACACACACACACACAGAAACACACACACATATATGTGTGTGTGTATGTATATATATACGCGCGCACACACGCATATATATATATATATATATATATATATATATATATATATATATATATATATATATATATGCCTAACACTTCCGTCGTATTCGACATATGAGGGTAAAGCAACTCAGTTCCTAGGAACCGACAGCCAGACACCTGCGCACAGGGGTTGATTATAGGGGTGAAGGTTTTGTAGAGAACTAAGAAGAGCCGAATAGAAAAACTTGGTGCGCCACGTGCCACAAGATCCCAAAATGAGCCCCGGAGGTTTTGAATTCAGAATTGTAAGGCTATAGGACCCAGTCTGTTCTGCTATTTACCCGTAGCTGCGGGAGAAGAGAGGATTCATACATTTGCCACGTGTTACGTAAATGAATGTAATGGATTCGAGTGGAATTATATAAAATATCTATCTATCTCTCTCTCTCTCTCTCTCTCTCTCTCTCTCTCTCTCTCTGTGATTGATTGATTGTTTTGTTTAACGGCATCTCAATCTTAGTGGTCATTTTATGCCGGAAATGATTTTAAGTGACTTTAAAAGTCAAAAACGCATAGATGGCAACACCATTGTTTCAAAAACGTACAGCTGGCAACATTATTGCTTCAAAAACGTACAGCTGGCAACATTGTTATTTTTTTGTTTTTTTTTATAAAAAACGTATAGCTGGCAACATTGTTTCAAAAACGTATAGCTGACAACATTATGGTTTTAAAACATATAGCTGGCAACATTATTTTTTACAAAAAGCGTATAGCTGGCAACATTGTTTCAAAAACGTATAACTTGCAGCATTATGGTTTCAAAAACGTATAGCTGGCAACATTATGGTTTCATAAACGGATAGCTGGCAACATTATTGTTTCAAAAACGGATAGCTGGCAACATTATTGTTTCAAAAACCTTTATCTGAGGCCTTACTGTTAGATGTAGTTTATCGTCATACCCGGGACGCGGATGTAGTTTATCGCCATACCCAGGACGCAGATGTAGTTTATTGTCATACCCAGGACGTGGGTGAGAGCTGAGGCCTTTCTGTTGGATGTAGTTTATCGTCATACCCAGGACGTGGATGTAGTTTATTGTCGTACCCAGGACGTAGGTGAGAGCTGAAAAAACTAAAAATGTACAGCTGGCAACATTATTTTTTCAAAAAAACAAAAAAAAAAAAAAAACGTGTAGCTGGCAACATTATGGTTTCAAAAACCTATGGCTAGCAACATTATGGTTTCCAAAACGTATAGCTGGCAACATTATGATTTCCAAAACATATAACTGGCAACATTATGGCTTCAAAAACGGACAGCTGGCAACATTATGGTTTCAAAAACGGACAGCTGGCAACATTACTTTTCCGAAAAACATTATCTGAGGCCTTGCTGTTGGATGTAGTTTATCGCCATACCCAGGACGCGGATGTAAAATCTATGTGTGAAGTTTTCGAAAAAATTATTTGAACTCCGACATTCGACATTCTTGTTTGCATTGAAATGAAGAAGATATAATTGAAGTTTTCCATGCTCTCAGTATAATTTACAATAAACATCTTGTCAAATGCTTAACGAGGAACAAATAAAATAATTTAATTAAAAATTATTGATTCTGGCAACAAAGTAACAATATAAAGAAATCTATCCAAGTTAAAATCTGCCTAGACATAACCATTAGCATAACTAGTCAAGCAACTATGAAGCTCTAAAAACAACTTTGTGGATATGTTCAACTACAAAATATCAGAAGGAGAAAAGTAATACTCCCGGAATGACTATTTTGCCTGTCCAGATATTTGAAGCGCCGTTGATTTGTTTCGAGATTGGAAATTTGTTTCTGTAAATTTAAATTAAAGGAATACTTCTTCACAAACAGTAAAACAACGTCCGACCTTTTATCACTAATGATAAACTATAACAAAAATAAAAATCTCATATATTCGAGCCTACTATTAGGTTGGTGCAAAATAATGTCGTTTTCTCACATAGTAACATATGTGAGAAAACGGCATTATTTTTGCACCAACCTAATATATATATATATACGGAATAGCCAGATTCATATATATATATATACACTACTGACCAAAATCTCAAGTCCAATGACAATGAAGAAAAAATATACATTTTATGTTGTGAGGCACAACGATTTATTTGAGTAGAGCCTTCTAGAAATAAAAATAAGGTAAGGAAAAATAAAAACTAAAACAATTTGTTAGTAATTTATCGATAAAAATTTGAATACTATGAAATTAGTTTAAATACTATCTTGTCAAATGTTCCAAACCATATATAAGCAGACCTTTAATTAGTAAACACGTAACAAAATTTAGCCATTTATGCTCAAACATTAATGCAGTCTACATCGTTCAATCGTATCTCAAAGCATACACTGCTGGGCAAAATCGTAAGGTTGTTGAATATAAAAAATAAATATACCCTTTTAACTTAGTTGAGTAGAGCTTCAAAAATGAAAATAATAAAAGGAAAAATTAAATTCGTTATTAATAATTAATAGAGATTAAAATTAAAAAATAAAACATTTAAACATTTTGGTAAAGTTGTATTTAGCCTAATTGCCCAATATTCAGATTTTCGTATTAAATGCTAAATGTCACCCTACGAAATTAAAAAAAAAAAATTTATGTTTAGAAACTGTTTTGACACATCGAAATACTATTCAATTACATTCTAAATAGAAATTATCATCTCGAAACTATCAAATAAATCAATCACTATGGCTTTCAATCACAATATAAATACTCATCTAGCATACGAAACAATTAAGAAAAAGTCCATGTTTTTTTTTTTAAATTACATTTTCAAACTATTTAATATCTCCCTAAAATATTTTCACTACATACAATTTAACCATACAATCTACATTCACTCTTTAAATTATCTAGCTAGACTACAAAAAACACCCACTTCGCAAGGCTGTATAATAAAACACAATGCCAAGTTTTTAAACATATTATCACTGGTTGTATTTTTACGCCACCTGGCATATACACAGTAATCCGACTCCGACCAGCTTTTGAATTGGGACAGTTTAACTTTAATATCTTTATTTTGGGCAACAAATTCAAACCAGAAAATCATATCGGTGAAACAGCTACGGAATTCTTTTTTCAAGCGAATGCTCCACACCCGGCCTAGGTAAGTCTATCTCTAGAAGATCCTGCATCAAACACTGCCAAAGCCAGTCTAGTATTATTCCTACCTGCTTCTCAGAAAATATACCTGCATATATTCAGCCCAAAATATTAATGGATGACTAGCAAAACGAATGTTTTCTCTTTTTTTGTAACACGCTATCCCAAGTAGACGCTGTTCATGTACAGGACGTACACTGTAAAAATTGGTTTCGGGATCTTTCTCTATATCTATCTGTCTCTCTCTCTGTATATATATATATATATATATATATATATATATATATATATATGCATCTCATAATATCTTTTTCAGTTTGTTTATATATATATATATATATATATATATATATATATATATATATATATATATATATATATATGACAGAATGTGCCTTTATCTCTCTATGTGATTAATTGTAATATGATTTTTGCAGAAAGAAGCACGCGATTTTACGTAAAACATACAGAATTATGAGCCATAGTGAGACATGATTATTTTCCAACGTCATGCGCCAGGATTAAAAGCGAGTCCTACGTCGTAATTACACATATCAGGGTCAGAGATATAACCAGGCTTCAAATAATCATTTTCGATGCCATGAAAGCTGAACAGAATTAGAAATTTTAGGGACTTCGCTAGAAGGCAAATTGTTATGCCCAGGGCATACAGGAAGTCTATTTCCGAAGTGGAATGACATGTGGATCACTCAAATTCACTTGGGTAGAGTACCTATCTTTATTCGTCCCAACAGCCACAAGGCGCATTCGACATATCAATGAGGGAAACTCAGAATTTTCCATCACATGCAAAAATTTACAAATTACTTTAACGAGGATGAAACAAAGTGTGTACCAAATTGCATAGTTGGTTCGTCTTTCTTGTCTGCGTTTTAAGCACACGCGTGTCGTAACATATTTACTCAATTTCATTCTTCCCTAATCTCTTGGTTCTTGTAAACGTTTACTCAATAAGACTATGTTTTTGTTCGCAGACAGAATGAAACAGCGTATAGCTGCTGACGTATTTGGTACTTGCGATTAATAGATGCTCTATAATTGTTAAAATAACAGTAAGTTCTCTATGCTTCCTCTCCTCACTCAATGTGATGTGTTATCAACATCTGCAGACGATGTAGAATGCTTTGCTCGTAAATTATTTTCCAAGTCTCCTCTTGACTTACCTGGAGGAACTTTGCATGTATTTCCACTTACAAATCGGTCTCTACTGTGTGGTATGCATATAAACCTATACGTGTTTTCTGCTATCATCTCCTAACTGTCCGCGCGCACAGAGTTGATATATCTACCAGCGCCGTTTGTTAGTATATCTACAAGAGTCCTTAAGATATGTGCTTCTTAACTGACTCCTGATCTTTCTAAAGTCTACGATAAATGCCATGCTGCTTCTTGCTTTCCTGCTCGTTGAAAATTAGCTTCGATTCCGTATTTTTAAGAATTCAAGTGAACCGTATGATACTTTTAACTATTAGCAGATTAATCTTCTAATTCATATTGACAAATTAATAGAAATTCTAATTAACTTGAATTGATTAAGAATCTCACCAAAAAGTATATTTTAGAAATGTTTTTTGCATTCACATCTCTAGGTCAACTGCTGATAGGGAAGTTCGGACTGTTGCTTTAGATTATCTCGAAAGCATTTGACAATTTTGCATGTTGATCCTATTCCCAAGCTAAAATGTTATAGTATTTTAAGAAGGATTTTAGATTTTTTTTCTTATTTAATCATGAAATGAAGATTTTTTAAAATTTTCACTATTTAGAACAATTTAATGCGGTGCTTTGTCAGGTCTCTGTACTTGGACACATATTGTTTCTAATTTTCATCAACTATTTACCTGATGTCATCCTTTCTAGACTCTGTATCTATGACGGAGGAACCATTATTTACTCCTTGGCTTAATTATAAGTTTTATAGGTTCGATAAAGTCAAATTGGTAGCTGATCTATAAAATGACAGTCAGTTGTTAACTGAAGCAAGAAATGACTTATTAAATTCTAGCCCCCCAAAACGAAACTTTTTACTTATCTTTTGTTTTCCATCAGCATGGTTCCTTCATGTACTGAATATTCCTGTTAAATTTGGTCTGGTGTTTGTGCTAGGTTACAAAATCCAAAGAAAAATCTCTAATGTTATTGGTCCTGACCTGGCGTCTTCGCTCCACTACCAGTAACCACCTGATTTTAGTGTCTTTACCTCCTTGGTTGGGGTGTAATGATTACAAAAAGAAAGAAAAACGATACCGAGGCCGAGTGGGATTCACGTTGCCTCGAATAATATACTGTTGGGGAGAATAAGAATACTTACTATACGCACATACATACTTATATATATATATATATATATATATATATATATATATATATATATATATGTGTGTGTGTGTGTGTGTGTGTGTGTGTGTGTGTGTGTGTGTGTGTAAAGACTATATAGTAGGTGGTAAACTTTTGGGGGTTAGGATTAGCAAAATATTCCATATCAAAATGAAAAATCTCTTCGGTGAGGATAACTCTTTAGTTGACATAGACAACCTTCATAGTCTTATTTCTTAGTAAACAACTGATTTTTGTAACCATAACAATACATAGTACGATGGAATGCAGGTAACATCCAATATAATACACAACAGAGCAGAGGAAATCGATAATGTGCATAGTATATTAGAAAAACGATTTCTGTAATAAAAATCAAATCATGTTAGCAAAATTCCGTTGGCAAAACCCAAATCTTATCATGAAATTATTTGGTTTATTGTCCATTAAAACCAAGCCGATTATAAGTTAAAACCCGGTAAATGTCTTAGTGGGAAAAGTCTCCTACAAAAGCAACAAAACAATAAATAGCATAGGAGTTGGATGAGAATCGATTTACAAATCGAAAATTACACAGTAATTTCCAGGTCACTAAACCTCCAGATATTGATCCCGTTGAACCTTGACGTACAAATCTTCTATCACTGATGTTTCAGCATTTAAGATATTTCTGTTAAATTTCTGGAACCAGTTTTGAAAGGTTTTGTAGAAAACATGCATGACCCGGTAAGAGCTTTTTTTGTAAACACACATATGAAGAAGAGCTTATTAATCAAGCCGTCAAATTATTTTGCCACATCAACAAACAGTGCTTTATTTTTTGTTGTTAGTTTCGGATTTTCTCTTGATGTTCAGATAAGAATGGCACAGACATATAAATGCTATAATATGAAGAGAGATGCTGAAAACACACATATATGCACACAGTATTCACTTGTTTTTTTAGCAAGGTTAAATTATAACATTACAAAAAAATTAAAAAAATATTATGATTCCAAGTTAATTTGTTGATACATTAACAGATTTTAGTTAAGTTTTCTTTTTCTGTGAATGTCGGTAGTATTTAAATTCGGATGAAATTTTTAGCATTTTTAATGAAACATGCGTTATGCTACTTTTCAAGTGTGTGTAAAACTTCAGGTTTAAATAAGGTTATTTTGGCATTTTTATCTTTTTCCTTCTATTCCAAATTGTTTTCTTTTAAATGAAAAGCATCACATTTGCTTCTTCGTTCGTTTTACCTTTTAATTTTTCTTTATATTTCATCATTTCTTTTATTTTTTTTTTGATATTTTTGTGTTTATAGAGTTTTAGTTTGTTTTTTTGTTAATCTTCTTTATTTTGGTCTATTTCTCTTCTATACTTATTACTTTAGGACAAGACTATCTTTGAGCATATCAATATGTTTTGCTAATTCACGATTTTCATTCGGTATTTGTTTGTAATTTTAACTTTACTTTTTAGTATTTTTACCTGATTAGAGTTTCCTTACTTTTTCTGTTCTGTTTATATTTAAAACGAATGGTTATCTCCCTTGCATAGTTAATTTGCCATGTTCCTTCGCGGAGAGGCTATGTTATTTGTTTTCAAAGCAAATTGTTGTTCCCTCTGCTTATTCTTTTTTTCTATATTTTCTTCTTTCTCTTGCTTTTCAGACCTTGCCATAGTGATGACACCTATCCAACCAACAAGATCGATTCACTTATTTAATCTTATGACAGGTTTAATCAAGAACAAAATAATTAAGTTATCGAAAAAGAAATAAATAAAGCAATCGAATCTTATTTTGATCAGATCATGGCTTTGATTAAAACATCGATTTCTATTGAAAATGTTTGTCGAGTACTGATATTTAGGAAGCAAAAATGATGCAACTACGAGTTACACAGCAAACATCTTTAGAATGAAAAGAAAAGAAGAACAAATACATAAATATTCGTTATCTTGACAGTTGGAAGCGTTATTATTTATAAAGACGCGTTGTACATTGTGAACATATTGCATCACTGCAGCAATTTATCATAGCTCAAGCATATAAATATAATAAACAATATCCAGTTAAAACTGATATCATACAATAAGGTTTTAGACAAGAAACTTCATCCCTATAGCTATTTCTGTCCTTTAGCGAATATACATTCTAATGTTACGGTGGTGGGGTCTATGTACCAATTAGTGATCGACCGTAAATAGTAATTTATTAATATATTTTCTCGATCACGACTTTCTATCACATCAAGTAAAGTATGGTATTATTTTCTATGGAAGAATAACCAATATCCTCAAAATCACCATCTCCTCAGTAATTTTATAATTTTAAACTTAACAGTGATTAAATTTACATTTTAAATTTGATAATTTTTTACTTTTAATTTTAATATCAAATGTTATCATATAATTCAATACTTGTTGGTTAGAATAAATTCTATTATAGTATAACACCAAATTTAAAGCTCTTAATAGCTATTATAACCTTACATCGTTGTAAAGTTTTTTTTCTCCTATACTTGTGTTTTGATTGGTCATTCTAGCTTTTGTAAAAGCGTTATCCTCTTACGAAGGATCGTTTATTAATTTGAAACTTTTAAGACATTTTATTTTACATTCAACATCATCACTTGATAAAATACTGGAGGTGTTGAAACAAAATGGCTATTTTTGTAGTGATTTTATATCATATTTATGTTATAAATTTTAAATAAAAATTATATACATATATATATATATCTGTGTGTGTGTGTGTTTGTGTGTGTGTGTGTGTGTGTAAGATAAGGATGAATAGAGTACAATTCCAACGTTCGTAACATTCAATTTAATACGCTGAAAAATATTATTTATTTTAGGAGATGACCCTGAAAACATCAAAATCGTTACTCAGATGCAGTCGTGATACATTGCATATCAATGAAACTCATAGACGAATATAAATTACTTGCGAGTAAATGATTTATTTAGATTTAAAAGCAAATTACGAAAAATTACAAAAGTAATATATATGAAAGGGGGGTCCAAAATTATATATATATATATATATATATATATATATATATATATATATAATGGGAGGAGTTTACAAGAAAGAAAACGTAAGAAGCCACAATCTCAACCAAATGAATGCAAAACAGAAGAAAAGATTTATATTGGAATATCTGCTGGGAATTGGAAACAGCGCTTCTACAACCATCGCCATTCCTTCACTAATGGCTCCCTTAGACACCAAACAGCGCTATCGAAATTCTATTGCGATCTGGTGGAAAAGGGCTTCACCCCACAACTGAAATGGAGAATTATCTCCATAGCTCGAAATTCTAGAAACTATATCCTCTGCATTAATGAGAAAATCTTGATAATCAAGCAGAATGATCCTGAAGAATTACTCAACCAACACAATGAGATGATTTTTAAATGCAGACGGAGAAATAATCTCAAAATAACATTTAAAAAATATATATATCCTTTTAAAAAAAAATAATTTTTTGTAGGGTGGGTGGCATATATAATCTATCCGATTTCGTTAAGAATCTCATTTGTTGTTTTTTTTTATTTTGTTTCATCTTTAGGATATGTAAAAACAAAATTGATGTAAACGGAAAGATAAACAATGGAAATTAAATCGGCTAGATTATCTACCCACAGCAAAAATTGTTTAAAATTCCAAGCATCTCTTGTCCGTCCGAATGCGAAATTTAGTCCGATGACATACTAAAGTGTGAAAAGCATTAGATGAAAACTTTTCTTCTTTATCATATAGTTTTACTCTCTCTCTCTCTCTCTCTCTCTATATATATATATATATATATATATATATATTGCATAATAGAGAAATCAAAATTACCTCATGAGTATAAACTATTTCAACTAACGTCAATGGAACAGCTTTATTCAATTCAAATGGTGGACTGCATTCAGTCGGATGTAGAAATGTAAAATTAAATATTTAAATATTTAAAAAAGAGACAGCATTTGTAAAATTGATATAGAACTAACCTAACAGACAACACAAAGAGGATGAATGATGGTAAAGGAAGGGCGGTTGTTGTCTTGCTTAAAAAATAACTATTTTTTAAAATATATTTTGTATTTGTATAAAAATTGTATATATATTTTATATTTGTATAAAAATATTTTAAATATATTTTTTTAAATTTAAAACATTTCAAAAATTATCTTAAACATACCTAATTTTTTTTCATTTAAAATAGTTTTAAATTAAAAAAAAATAAATATTTTTTAAGATATTTTAACAAAATATTTTTTAAATTTTAAAAAATATTTTCAAAATAATTTTTATAATACTTTTTCTTAATATAACCTATCTAGGACGAACTATTGTTTATCTTATATTTGTAAGCATATTTGGTAATTTTCAGTCGTGATTTTTCTTTTTTTTTTTTTTAAACTGGTAAACACTAAATTTATTGTTTAATTATTTTAGCTGATTTCAAGCAATGTTTATGTGCTGAATCCAAAAATTACATTGGCTTTGCTCAATCAGTTCAACTTTTTGAGCAAAGGTCACATGCTAATTTTATGTTTTTTTATGACGTCATGTCTATCATATTTCACCGATTAAAACTAATTATTATGTCAATTATAAAGTTATTAATTTTAACCTATCAGAAGTATTTTCAACACAAAATAGATTCATAAACTTTAATACACGTCTCCAAAATAATTTACATCCCAAAGCACAGAAGAAAAGAAGAAGAAGAAGAATTTTTAACAATGATGCTCCACATCATTTTCTAAAAAGGAACTAAATGATCGTGATCTCAGTTGTCAAAGTCCACTGACGAACTGTTGGCATCCAGATTGAAGGAGAAAGCTGCTCTCTGACAATGCTGGCGTCACCTTCTACTACATCAGGCATAAACATTACCATTATTTTTCTCTGAACAGTTTCTGCACCAAATTGGAATGCCATAGTACGAAGCAAAAGATTAGAGATTGTTCATTGAGAGCAGCAAGCTATCACTGAAAAATAATCTACTGCACAATGGCAACCAGTTTGCCTCTGTACCCATCTCTCTCTTGATTGCACTGAATGAGAAATGTGAAACAGTGAAGTATATGCTGGAGAAAATTCAGCATGAGTGTTTAATTTGCGGTAACCACCTGAAAATGATGAAATTTTGTTGGAACAATATTTCAGGTTCACCAAGTACCCATACTTTTTGAGCATGTTGGATAGTAGGGATAAAAGTATTATACGCAAAAAATGTCTGACCTGTTCGGGAGGAATTAATGCCTTGCAGATAACGAATGTCATCAATAAGCCTCTGGTGGAGATAGACAGGATACGTTTCCCACTGCTGCACTTCAAGCATAGCTTGATCAAGCAGTTCACGAAAGCTCTGGACATGGATGGTATCCGCTTCAGTTGTGCCATGCTTTTCCCGGATCGACGATGAAGGTGAAAACTGATATGTTTGACGGTCCTTAAATCTATTAGCTCCTCAGATATCTAGAATTTGAAAATTTCATGTACGAAGTGAAAGTGGCAGCATCGAATACTTTTACTCTGATTGAACTCTGAACTTTCTTGGCAACAGCAAAGTCAGGAACTATACAGAACTTTTCATCAATATGGTGACTGCTTTCAAAAACCTACGATGCAACATGAACATCAAAATGCGTTGTTTATTCTAAGATATTGTTCGCTTTTTAACAATATAAGATCACTGAGTAGCGAATAGGGGGAAGGAATCCATCAGGACGTGAAAGAGATGGTGATCAGGTATCAGGGACGGCTGCAATGCAATCATATTGGCTGGTAACTGCTGATCCTTCTAAAGGTTTGAATATACGAAATTTCATGAACTGAATTTTGAAAAATGATGACGAAACATGCAATGTACGTGTACTTATATTTATCAGTGTATATACCATCAAAATGTATATATATATATACCATCAAAATGTATATATATATATACCATCAAAATGTATATATATATATATACCATCAAAATGTATATATAAATATATATATACCATCAAAATGTATATATATATACCATCAAAATGTATATATATATATACCATCAAAATGTATATATATATATATATATATATATATATATACCATCAAAATGTATATATATACCATCAAAATGTATATATATATATATATATATATATATATATATATATATACCATCAAAATGTATATATATATATATACCATCAAAATGTATATATATATACCATCAAAATGTATATATATATATACCATCAAAATGTATATATAAATATATATACCATCAAAATGTATATATATACCATCAAAATGTATATATATATATATACCATCAAAATGTATATATATATACCATAAAAATGTATATATATACCATCAAAATGTATATATATACCATCAAAATGTATATATATATATATACCATCAAAATGTATATATATACCATCAAAATGTATATATATATATATATATATATATATATATATATATATATATATATACCATCAAAATATATATATATATATATACCATCAAAATGTATATATATATATATACCATCAAAATGTATATATATATATACCATCAAAATGTATATGTATATACCATCAAAATGTATATGTATATACCATCAAAATGTATATATATATATACCATCAAAATATATATGTATATACTATCAAAATGTATATATATATATACCATCAAAATGTATATATATATATACCATCAAAATGTCTATATATATACCATCAAAATGTATATGTATATACCATCAAAATTTATATATATATACCATCAAAATGTATATATATATATATATATATATATAAATAAATTATATATATATATATATACCATCAAAATGTATATATATATACCATCAACATGTATACAAACATTTAATTAATAAATTGTATTTTTCATGTTTTCTATTATAAACTTATTTCGTATGAGAAATATTAACAAAGATCACAAAAATGCAATCGAATTAGAAGATCGAATTTTAAAAAAAAATTCAACTTAGAACAAAAATATGACCGAATAGAAAGAAATGGGTGTCATTTACGGATTCAACGTTGAAACACTGTCCTTTATCAATTGAAAAAAAAACATATACAACTTAAAAAAGTCTTTGTTGTCCAATGTAATTAATAATGTCCTTTTAAACTTCTTTTTTTCGGCCTTCCTTAAATTTCAATTAATTTTTCTTATAGTCCCAACTTGTGGCGTCAGAGTTGGTATCTAAGTTAAATTTGTGAAACTTTTTTCCATTAAAGCCAGGCAAGAAATTGTCTATACTCATGAGGAAATTTGGATATTATATAAATCATATGCTCTGTTATAATAAATACATTGAGCTCTTTTTGTCGATCACGTTTAATATTTTATATTATTAGGAACCACTTGTATTAAATACCAACGGATTTATTAACTGCACTATATATATATATATATATATATATATATATATATATATAGAGAGAGAGAGAGAGAGAGAGAAAGAGAGGGAGAGAGAGAGTGAGAGAGAGACAGACAGACAGATAGACAGAGAGACAGAGACAGAGACAGAGAGAAAGAGTCAGAGAGAGATGGGAAAGGAGAAAATGCCCAAGGTAAGTGGATTAATGGATAGAAATTAAGATTGTGGAATCGGAGAGTAGAGTTCGAATTTCAGTCGAATCCATTAAATTCACGTACGAGCTAATATCCTTGGGAAAGGTATGAATCCGCTTCTTCTCCCTCAGCTATGGGTAAATAGCAGAGCAGACCGCGTTCGTTGGCCTTGGATGTTAACTGGTCTACCGCAGAAAAAATGGCAATCTACTGCGGGAAATAAATCTGCCTCATCACGCGCATGATACATAACTGACTGAAGTAGGCATCATTTTCATCTTTCTATCTCTTTAGGTGACAATACCCTAATAACTCTTATTTGATGTTAGAATCGAGTGTCTTATATCCTAAATGGCATTTCATAGATCAAGTGACATAGTTAAGGCGCAAAACTGTTTCAAAGTCAAAAGGATGTCTCAGAATAGAATTGCAGAAAAATTATTAATATACATCTTATTACAGTGAATAAGATGATCATAAACAAAGAACGAAATACATAAGAGCGACTATAGATGAGAGTGACAGAAAAACTTCGAGGGTGTACATAGCATTGGTTATCAGGAGATGCCTGCTCGGCTCAATTAATTGCTCATCTCAGCCAGCATTAAGTAAAGAAACAATGGGCTAATACCACGTCCGAGGACCGTCCGTATATTTGGCAAGGTGTAATATTTAGGACGAATCTTCTTTTGTTTAATTCTGTGCCAGTGGACGTATCTTATTTGAAGAACCGCCAGCAAGTAATGGTTTGGGTGATTTGCAGTGATTAGAAGCACATATACTTCGGGCTTAGAAGAATGCACTGGCAACCTTAATGCTGGAAAATGTATTTCGATTCCTGATTACAGATTTCTCCCAGCACGTTTCCAGACATCAGATTCCGAAGAATAATAAATATTTGATACATTACAGATCTCCATACCATGCTGAAAAAATATATATAGAAATAGCACAGGCCACACCTTCGAGCTAAAAACGTCAACTTAATAATAATAATATAGTTTATTAGGAAGATTTTTGGGGGGATATATATATATATATATATATATATATATATATAAACACTTTTTCATCAATAAACACGCTCTAAACACACAAAAATATCCACTTAATACGCTCAAACACTTTAAAAACTGAAACACCAAAAAGAAATATGAGACAAAAACAGACACGGCGACTTATTACTATCATCTTCAGAAATTATACACAGGGGCAATACCAGAGCGACAAAAATTGCCAGAAAACACCAAAAAGCGCACGCCCTACGCACGAGCCACCCCAAACACATATCAACGCCACAAACAAAGACCGGCGAGGGTGATCTGATAAATGACAAAAAAACAAATGTAAAATTAAAGTACAGGAATCATTCTTTACCACATTCTTTTCACTCAAAGATTCTGATGAAGTTTGAATAAAAGCGAAACATGTTAAATGTATATACGATTCATATATGTATCCCCTAAGTCTGTCGGTTTCTAATCCGTATTCGATAGCAATATATATATATATATATATATATATATATATATATATATATATATATATATATAGAGAGAGAGAGAGAGAGAGAGAGAGAGAGAGAGTTAGATAGATAGATAGATAGATATCAATATAGGGTCATTCAATAAATGAGGTGAATTTTTCAGTATAAAGACTTCTAATACAGATAGAAGCTTACTTTTTTTTTTACTTTTCAACGTAGTCTCCCAGCACTGTCACGCACATTTCCCATCTGTGCACAAGCTTCCGTATTCCCTCAGTCGCTCACAACACTTTTGACTTCATCGTCACTTTTAAACTTCGTGCTTCTCATGAACGCTTCCAAGGGACCAAACATGTGAAAGTCTGAAGGGGCAATGTCTGGGCTGTAAGGGGAATGAGGGAGCAGTTCCCAGCACAGCTCGTTAATGGTCTGCACCGTTTGGGCTGCTGTGTGAGGCCTTGCGTTGTCATGATGCAAGATGACTCCTTCTGACTGATGACGCCTGCGTTTGTTGTTTATGTCTTTCTTGACCAGTCTCAGCAGTTCACAGTAGTTGGCAGTGTTCACAATGCTTCCTTTCTCAAGGAATGAAATTCTGATTGGGCTTTGCATATCCCAAAAAACGGTGAGCATCAACTTCCTTGTGGACCGCTGGGACTTGAACGTCTTCTTCGCTAGATAGCCGACGTGCTTCCACTCCATGGACTTCCGTTTGGACTCAGGCTCATAGTGCCAAACCCATGTCTCGTCACATGTGACCACCTTCTTCAGAAACTCATCAACATCCTTCTCATAGCCGGAGAGACACTGCTGGGACAACTCGACCCTCCTCTGTTTGTGCTCTACAGTAAGCATCTTTGGTATCCACCAACAGCTGATCTTCGAGTAACCAAGGTCATCATGGAAACTTTTGTGTGCTGTACAAACAGATAAGCTCAACGTCCTTGCAATGTCATCAACTGTCATCCTTCTGTCAGACTGAATGAGGTCATTGACTGATTCGATCACCTCAGCAGACCTCACTTCTGTAGGCCTCCCAGGCCTGCCTTCATCCTCAACACTGCTCCGATCTTCTTTAAACACTTTAGCCCACTTGTAGAAGTTTTTTGGCTGGAACATGTGCCACAATACACAGTTGACATTCTCCTATGAATTTCAACTGGTTTGCACAGCTGTTCAATCCTGGAGCATGCTTCTTGGTCGGCCATCTTTGTTAATCGCCAAAACTCTCAAAGTTTTTTTTTTTTAATCTGCAAATGATTATAAATTAAAGAAAATATTCACAGATTTTTATCATAGCTAAGAAAAGAAAAGACCGTATGACATTAATATTTGTAATTGAGAAAATAAATCCAGTTTTTCGATATATCGTAACCATTAAGATCAATGAAGTAAACTTTCTATTGTATGTTGGAGCGAAATAATTTGCTGAAAAACTTGGCGACGGAGATGCAGGCTGAAAACGAAAGAGTTGAAAAAGAAGAATGCAAGATGAGACTGCAATAAGTAAAAAATTTCAAAGCGAAGCAACATCGCCAAAGAAAGAACCAAATATATTAAAAACCAATGTCATTAAGTAACGGGAAATATATATATATATATATATACGACATTAGGAAACAATCAGTTAAATTGGAGTAGATATACGAAAGCATCTTTCCAAATGAAAATGAGACTCAAGTGATAAGGCTGTAAAATACAATAGTAGCTACAAAATAGCAATTCTAAAACAACGAAAGAAAGTTTTCTCAGCAGATTCATTGGGAATTATCCAAGACAAAAGAACAATCTGTTGCCATGGAAACAGAGCTATATTTGAGAGAGTAATATCTAAAAAGAAAAAAGAAACATGCAGCAGGATTGGTGGATTCAACAGACGAAAATCAAAGACAAATCACAAATTTTAAAAAACATGGAAGGAATATTTTGACATCTTCGAAATATCATTTTTTAATTTTATAAATTTTATCTTTTAGACACAGCGATTTGACAGATTGTCATCTGGAAATCACCCGATGCGTAGTATATATATATATATATATATATATATATATATATATATATATATATATATATATATATATATATATATATATATATATATATATATATGTATGTTTGTGTGTGTGTGTGTATATATATATATATGTATTTGAATAGTTATATCATAGAAATCATTAAATATATTTTACTGGAATTCTCTTCTTTTTTAATAACACTACTGGACTCTCGTTTGAACAATAAGAATGTATTTAACTCTAAGTTCAAATTGTGATCCTTATTGCTGTTTTGACCAGCTGATATATGTTTTGGCGGATCACTTTATAAAGAATCCTACTTGTGCGTTGAATTTCAGTGTGAACTGGTTTTCTTTTTTGGCCAGTTCGCACTCGCTATTCCATCTTAAGGTGTTAGAGACGCTTTACATCAGGTTCAGGCAACCTACTCTTTGTAAACAAAGAGATTGTTTGCTTGGACTTGCTGTGTTGCGTTTCTAGCATCTTGGTTGGTATAACTTTTATAATAATTTATTTCTTCCTGTCCAATCATTCATGTCATGCATAACAGACTTCTTTTCTTTTCCTCATAATTTCCCCGTTAACAGTTCTGATGAGAGGGGACGAAACCGGTCGACTGGTGTTTGTTTTTATTTTAAATCTATCATGGTCCATAATATAAAATTTCTTGTTTTTAATGCCTTAATATATATATATATATATATATATATATATATATATATATATATATGTCAGAGATTGTTATGATGTGAATTTTGCATAAATTATAACAGCTCGGAACACGTAATTGGAGTGTTTCTTTTGGTTTGCATTTATTCAATGGAAATGTATATAAAACATGAACATATTTATTTAGAGACTGTGTGCCAGACTAAATAGGTCGGGCTTTCAAACTTTTGGGGTCCTGGTGTTGACAACGAATATTTTCCTGTAGTGTGAAGATGCACGTGAATATGAATTTAAATGTTGTGAAGCAGAACTTGTATCCGACAAATGAAATACAACATACAACGCGCCTCGATTATGCTGTCGTTGTCTAACACATATAATACACCAAGAGAAGACTAAACAAAACTTTAATTCTTCGTGGCCATCTATTCCAAAAGCGACCAGAACTCGACACAGTTTATTTCTAGTGTAGGAGAAATGTTGTGAAAGGCATTTAACAAACATTTGATACCATGTTATAATTCTTCCATTTTCTAGTCAGTTTCCTTATCTTCTAGTTTCAAAACAGTAATTTAAATTAATTAAAACAGAGGGCATTCATGCGTAATTTTTATATAATCACCATCAAAACGATTTTATCACAGATACAATATGTTTGTCTTTTTAATTCACTCCTGAGGATGATCTTGGAGGAGGTTGACCGTACTTGAGTAGGAGAAACTACGTCAAATTCCTTGATGTATTTCATCTTAACATTATAACTTAATATTATTCAATGAAACATCCCTGAATGAGAACAATGCTGCGTAAATATACACATGCATACACCCACAAACAATAACACACACACACACACTACCACACACACACACACACACACACACACACATATATATATATATATATATATATATATATATATATATATACATACACACACAAACACACACACACACACACACATATATATATATATATATATATATATATATATATATATGTCTTGATTCATTTCGAAAAAATAGAAATATCAAAAACACGTTCCCTTTCAATATGTTTTCGATATTATTGTTTTTAGGTTGTTGTATATTTTAATTTCTAAATTATCAATTTCAGTTTTAAAATTTAAATTTTCAAATTTTAGATTTTACTTATATTTTTTTTTACTTCTTAGTTGTTATTAATAATATTAATATTTTTGTTTCTCTTGTATTCACATTATATTATATTTTTCATATTTTATTTATTTTTTTGATAATTTTTAAATTAATATCAAACGTTAACTGCAAAATAAATCCGTATGTACTTTTTAAATTATATGCACAATTTATTCATCATTTTCTTATTTCCCCATTTTTTTCTTTACACCTCTGCTTCCACATTTATTTTCTTCTCTTTTTCCACTTTGTCTCGTTTCCTGTGAGATAACTTATTAAATAGCTCAATATCTGGTCGTTACACCTACTCTTAAGGACTTTAATAAAAAATAGATTTAAAATAATTCTTACCTCTCCTTTTCTTCTCTAAATTTGACCATATCTGATGTCCACCTCCTCCCCTTCTTTCTATCACCTTACATCAACTTAATACTTTATGGATCTGTCACGTTGATCACAGTTTTGTTTACATCTTAAATTGAATTGTGTAAATATTTACTCGCTTACGTATATACGGTTGCAAATATCCACATTGATATATACATACATATATACATATATATATATATATATATATATATATATATATATATATATATATATGTATATAGTTTATGCAAACTTAGGTAATCCGTATGGGTAGACCCGAGGAGGATGATATCCGGAGAGCTCAATGTAAAATTCAGAGCAGATATGTTTGAAAGAAAAACTGTCCTCGAGAAAGGTGTAGCTTCTTCCTTTAAAGTCGGTCTCCACCCCTCCACTCCTTAGCCATCTATATCTTGAGACTAGACACAATAAATTCAAACAACATCTAGCCGACACATTGTAGTTAAAAATTAAAAATAAGAATTTGAAATGATACATATGACACATTCATATCCTCTTTCCCACCTCACTTCCTCACTTCATTAATTTTACGTATACTTGATGAGGTCCGTCAAAAATGTGTGAATTTCTTTTCATTTTTCATTTAAATTTTTGGAAGTAAAGTCTGATGATCCAGAGCCCTGTTAAAGGGGTTATGGTGAAATAATTTATTACAGGGAACCTTAACGTGGTCTGTTTTTATTGAAACAAATATATATATATATATATATATATATATATATATATATATATATATATATATATATATATATATATATATATACGTGTATTTGTTTCTGCGTCTGTATGTGTCTCTATTTGAATTATCTGGCTTAAAATCTCTTGTATCTCTATATGACCACAAACAATCACTGGTATGTCAAGGGATATGCAACACATTCATTTACATAGTCTCTTGTAATTTATTGTAAATTACATCTCTTACATCTGCAATGGTACTGTGATCAGGCTTACCCGGTGACCAGAAAAGTCTTTTTCGCTCATCTTAAACAATAGCTGATGGTGTGTTTTGAAGATCAGCTTAACATATTTACAATATTTCATGCAAAACATTTTAAAAAGTGCAACTCCTTTTTATAACCATCACCAGTATCACAATGTCATTTTCACTCAACTTTACAAAAGCTTCGCTTGTTAATTGAGTCCATGCGTATATTACTAAGTATATTGGCAAAGAGACTGGTTACGACTTGTGGCAACTGTACATCATTACCCACTGTTTGGGTGTATATATGAGACAGCTGTCATATGTATATGTTGTTGTGTGCGTATGTTAAAAAAAATAAATAAAGAATAACAAAGATTTAAAGATAGAGAAGTGGAGCTTAAATAAAAATGTCTGTGTAATTGGATAAGACCGACATGTGTCGGTTTGACGATCTGCTTCTCAATGTAATTGACTTTCTTATCGCAGTTGATTTGTGTGAAGAAATTAGTTTTCAGAATCTCATTAAAACCATGCCTGCTTTTTGGTTTTTAGTGTTTTCTTCATTTCTGGCATTTTCCAATGCCAGTTTTGATTAATATCTTTTTTTCTTTTGGCTTCTGTTTATTTTCTTTTCTTTATATTGTTTTCATTTTATTGGCTTTTTATATTTGTGACTCTTTGAATTGAAAACTTATCATTTTTCCTTTACTGGCAGCACAACGAAATTCATTATGGCTATTACGATAATTCTCTTTGTTTTGATTTCGATGATACAACAATGTTCGTTACTTTGATTATAATTCATTATTATTTGAATTCTTATTCTTATTTTTATTTAAACTTAAGAGAAGAACGCGATTTAAGAAAAACAAAAGCAAAGAAAAAACAGTGTTTGACAATGTTAAACAATATTTTGACAGTATGTCAAATTATTATAAAATTCAAGTATAAAAATATATAAGGCTAGCGGTGGAGAAGGGATACCAGCCATTGTCCTGAAGAAATGTTCTCCTGAACTGGCTCGTGCCCTCGCCAAATTATATAACTACTGCCTCAATGAATCTTTCTTTCCAGTTTGTTGGAAGTCCTCATCTATTGTACCTGTCTTTAAGAACTCTGGATACCCTTCCGATCTATCTAACTAACGGCTTATCAGTATCCTACCATTCTTCGGTAATGACTTTGAAGCTTTAATTAACGCCACAGTGGTTAATCATTTTACCTTTTATGATCAGCTCTCTGATGAGCAATATGGTTTCCGCTTTGCCCGGCCTACAGCTGATGTACTCATTGTCATAACTGAAATTGTTTACCAAGCACTTCACAATAACGGAGAAGCTCGTGCCGTGGCTCTAGATATCTCTAAAGCGTTTGCCTGCCTCCTTCGTAAGATTAAGGGATACGGAATTTCAGGTCGATTATTTGACTTAATACGATCATTCCTGTCAGACAGTGTAATGAAGGACGACCTTAACGGATTCACTTCCGGTTCCATTCCCACGAACGCGGGTGTTCCCCAAGGCACTATCCTGGGCCCTATTCTGTTGTATTATATTCATTAACGACCTCCTCGATGTCATCAGTTCCCAAGTAGGAACTCTATGCTGACGACACTACTATTTACTCCTGCCTCAATAGCATGTCTGGTAACGCCTACAAAACTAACCTGGCTGTTAGCCTCGAAAAGGACTTCCAATCAGTTGTATATTGGCTGGTTAACTTTAATGCCTCTAAAACAAAACTGCTCCCTCACAGGGAACCATCCCTGCCACCCATTAAAATGCCTGATGCTCAACTCCACAATAGCACCTCTTTGCGACTGCTTGGTCTCGCGCTGTTCGCTAACCAGAGACGGAACAATTACATTGAATCAATTGCTTCATCCTCCGCAAGGAAAGTTGATTCCATTTGTTGTGCCTTAAAGTCTTTCTCGCCAGAGTCCATCCTTCAAATCTGTAAATCAACCATTCGCCCTTGCAGGGAATACTGCTGCTATATATGGTCTGGTGCCCTCGCTGATCGCCTTAAGGCCCTCAACAAAATTCAGTGTCGGATACAGTGTGACTGCTACTGATCTGGCATCTTGTCTACAGTAACTTTCTCATAGATGTGCCATGGCCTCCCTCTGTCTTTTCTACAAAAACTTTCACGGTAACTGCTCCGACGAGCTACTTTAGCTAGTTCCCTAACTGCATGAATATCAGCGTTCTACTAGGCTGGCATCATGGTCCCACACTTTCACTGTCAAAACGGTTCAATGTAGCCTTCTCTTCTACACAAATAGCTCCATATCTCGCATCTCCCGTCTGTGGAATTCCCTTCCTATTTCCGTTGTTTCCCTGATAGCTATAATCTCCAACTATGTAAATGTAACATCAATCTACATCTCTAGATGTCCTGATCTATTCTCTCTCATTCTCTTCATCATTTCCCTCATCAGGCCTCTTTACTTCTTTCCCACTCTGTAACCCCTTGCTTGGGGTGAAATGCTTAAAAAAATCTTTAAAATTTCTAAGTCTTTGTACAAACACTGCTTATCTTGTAATAAAAACGCCAGGACTCTAATCAACGCGTCAACAATTCCAAAATGTGCCCGTTCACCATCATATTATGCACGTTTCAGTCGTATGCTATTCAAGCTGGCGTCGTTTCATTCATTTTGACTCGTTGATCACAAGTACAGCCATTTTTTTCATTACACGTCAAGCAGCGTTTGTAGAAATTCTTATATTTTTTTTGTATATTTATATATTTTTGTACTTGAGTTTTATTTCTAGTTTGTACAGATTTCTGTCTGGTTTTCGCCCAGAGACCTAAGGTCAGAAATGGTGTCTTCACATTTTCCACTGACCAATTAAAAACACATACAAACGCATATTTTACATAGATACAGCCTTTGTAAGGTGGGGCTATATTCGTGAGAACATTTTTTTGTATTTATTTAATGCATGGGCTTCCAGGAATGCATTGAATGTGTCTACTGAAATCTTTTCCGACCAATCTGAAGGCTCCAACTACAACTTGGTTTTTGATGTTCCCATGATCCATATTTTTGAGATTTCAATTTCAAGGTCCTTGTGTTTTGATAGTTTTTTGAAGATCTTCAAAGATATATTGCAGTCTGCAGTGACTGCCATATCAATAAGGAGGCAAGTTTTTGTTTGCGGTCTCTAATAACAATGTCTGGGTGGTTAGATTTGATTGTCCTGTCTGTGTGTATTGTGTAGACCCATAAAATTGTTACAGGTCCTATCTCCGTAACCCTGTCTGGGTGTTGTTGTTGTTGGTGTTTTTGTTGTTGTTGTTGTTGTTGTGCTTCTTCTTCTTCTTCTTCTTCTTATTATTATTATTATTGTTATTATTATTATTATTATTATTATTATTATTATTATTATTATTATTATTATTATTATTATTTTCTTTATTTCTGGTGTATACTCATTTCTTTCCGTGACTCGACCTGAGACTTCAGTTCACAAAATGACGTAATTACATTTTCCAGTGAGCACTTTTTTTAAAAACAAAACTCACATGTTTTACATAATAACAGTCTTCGTAAGATGTAGGCTTGAGAGTATAATGTTTGTATTTATTTGAGGCATGGGTTAACAAAATTCTTTTCAATGAGTCTGATGGTATAATTTGAAAACAGTCTGAGGGCTCCTACTCCACCTGTAATTATTGATGTCATCGTGTGCAACATTGCTGATATCTAGATTTCAACGTTCTAGTATTTTAATAGTTTTTTTAAGAACTTCAATGATATATTGCAATCTGCAGGAACTACCATTTCACTAAGAAGACACATTCTATTTTTGCTGTGTTTGATTAAGATGTCTATCCGATTAACATTGTTTGTTCTGTCTGTGTGTATTGTATCGTCCCATATTACAGGTCCTATCTCTGTAAAAGTGTCTGAGTGATGTTCATACAAATTATATACAGATTCCTTTCTTTGCAGAGTTTCCAGTGAAGATATATCGGTGCACTTTGTCATACCGAGTTTTATATTCAGTAGGCGCCAATACCATGCAACCTGATACAAGATGGTCAACTTGTTCTGAATATTTTGAATTTTCTGACTTCCTATATTACTGAATAAAATATCTTAATACTTTCATGTTACTTGACGCATATAATCATAAGAACTTCTGTACTTTCTAGGTATCTTTAAAAGTCAATTGTTGTAGATTCATAAAACAGTTCTAGTTGAACTAATTCTCTGCCATATTCAGATCTGGTCACATACAGACGATTAACATCAGCCTTAAGATAATGCATGCGATGTCACGTGAGAATCTTTCTCGTTTTGGTGTCCATTCACTTAATATCAGCTATGATCCAGTTAAGGATGTTCAAACTCTATTTCAACACAGATACTGCCAAAGTGTTTTTGTCTAATATTGCGTATTTTTTTTCAGCTCGGTCTTCAGACGCACCAGACGTCCTTCATTCTTGCGCTTTTCTTCATTTGTGTATGCTGTATTCCATCTTCTTCTCTAATTCCTAGATACCTATATGCTTCTTCTTTTCAAATCTAAGACTTTTGCGTGTGCTTCTGTCATTCTGCCTTTCTTGGATGTTACTTTTGCAGATTTATCTAATCTGAAATTCATCCGTATATATGCACCAAACTATTTTGAGGAGACACTTCAACTCATTGTCAACTTTGACAAAGAGTAAGTGATTGGATACTTTCTTATTTGGTTTGTATCCACAGCTATTATTGCTTAGTTCATGCGTAACGGGGATTAAGGACAGACAAATTTCCTTGAAATAATCCTCGTTGGATAATCAGTCGTTTGAAAAGTCAGTGGCTCTAGCATGATTTAGGTATGTGGTCTTCCATAGTCCCACGCCATGTTTAAGGAAATTTAATATTAAGGGGAGACTTTGTACATTTCAAGAGTCTTAAGTTTTCAAGAGTGTTGCACACTATCAAAGGGTTTACGGTAATCTATCTATGCTGTGCTCACATTACTACATCATTTGCTGCAGTTTTCCAGGACCATTTAGTTTATCAGTAGTTCATCTTTGTAAGCATATAAACCTCTCCTGCATCCCTTCTATTCTAGTGGTAGAATTTTGTTTGCTTAGAGAAAAGAGTAAGTAGGGTTCGCCAGGACAGACATAATTAATTTATACGAGGTTTATTATTTTCCTTATTATTATTATTATTATTATTATTATTATTATTATTATTATTATTTGTGCAAGTTATGTTTCCTACTTTGTATCTTGTAGAACCGAGTTCAAACTGTGGTCCTTAGGACGTATAAGAGAATTGTCATTTAATTGATAGCACTTTTCTTATTTGCGATGTTCGTATTAGCGCAATATTCTGGGCAACTTGTATGTTGATGTTATCTGAGACACTTTTAGAAAAATTACACATTCCTTTTCTTACGAGGCCAAGAGATCAGATTACTATTGGTACAGTCTCAGTCTTCATTCCCCACATACTGTTAATCTCGATATCCAGCTCCTTGTATTTAGACAATTTCTCGATAATTTTTATGGAGGTTTTTCCCGCAGAAATTACTCCTATGTTAATAAGCACGCACTTCCTTAATTTCGTGTCTTTTTATAATAATATTATGTCTGCTGTGTTTTATTTTCCTGTCGGCTTGAATTAGCATGTCTCAGAGGATAGGTCCTTCGTTATTTTGGTTACCAGTGTCTGGTTGGTGATCATGCCATCTCTCTGTGTTTTCGGTGGTGTGCTTCTTTCATATCTTCCAGTGCACATATGTCGTTACCTTGATATGTCTATGGGTATACTCATTTTTTTTCAGTTCCGGCCATCCTTAGATAATATGGTCGACAGTCTCATCATATTTTCCGCAGATCTTGCATTTCGGCTTAGTTTCATTCTTGGTTATGTGACATTGATAGGATCTGATCGCAAGCCTTTGATCCTGAGCTGCAGTAATTAGGTCATTTCTCAGCTTTCAGTCCGGTGCTTCTCATCCACTGATGTGTTTACTGTTGTGCCACATGTGTCTCATCATTCCTTTTTAGGTATCTGCCATGCAACGCCTTGTTCTCCCAGTTTTTGTAACTTAATTTGTCCAAGTTGTTTTGCTTACTATAGTAATCGTATGGCGTGAATGGTATTCACTTTACTCTTTGTTGGTAGAATTTCAAGTATATTAAGCTGTTACTTGAAGAGTGTAAATTCTTTGTTACTGGAAGGGATTTCTATTTGTCGGAGAGTGTCATTAGTTTCCAATCATGTTCTTGCAGTTAAATTTCATGTTGGATTAAACCTGGTCCTCCTAAAGCTCTTGGTACATACAGCCTATCGATATCTGATTTCGGTTGGTTCATCCTCAATTTGGTAAGCATTTTTCTAGATTTTTCGTCGAATTTTTAATGACATTCAATTTCCATTTAATATTATTGTAGCTGAATGTTACTACAGGGATAGGTAAGGTGTTGATTAGCTTCGTTTTCTTGGTCTATTTAGTTTGCTTTCTAGTTTCAAACGAACTCTCCTATAATATTCTTTTCGGATCTTTTTCTTCATAATTGAATGTTGTATTCCGTCTTATTCATCAATTCCTAATTATTTGTATGTACAATCTTGGCCTAGTTTCTTAATCTTCGTGTTGATATCAAGGTATAAATATGTAGTTTTCGTTAGTTTATCGTCTTTGAAGGTAGCATTGGCACATATGTCTATTCCGAAATCCATGCTAATTTATTCGCTGAAGGTTTTGACAATGGTGAGTATGTTTACTGTTGTTTGTCATTGGCAAATGTTTTAAGATCAGCAATATAGAATAGGTGATGCGGTTTGCCATTCTGTGACCTGTATACGAGGCTACTCTTGTTCAGTAGGCAGTTGAGTGACTCTAATTCAAGGTAGAAGAGTAGTGGTAACAATGAATCTACTTGGATGATCCCACTGTTCATGCTGATTGTAGGGTTTGATACACTGTCGAACGCCTTTCTGTCGTCGAGCTATGCTATTGATAAATTGCTTTTCTTTGTTTACGCTCTTACAATATGTTTTATTGATAATTAGATGGCACTTGCAACTATAACTTTCTCTTTTACATCCCTTCTGTTCTGCTTTGCTCTGTTCTGTTTCTCTCATGGAAGTTTTATGTTCTCTTGGTTATGATGGAAGTGAGTACCTTGTACATTGTTGGTAGGCAAGTGATGGGATTATAGTTCTTCGCATTCTGCGTTTCTTCTATTTTAGAAGTAGGTATGTTACACCTCACGTGAGGCATTTTCTGAGTTTATGATTATATTATTGTATGACTGTGCAAGATCTTGGTGGGTGCTAGATAGTATTTTTTTGATCCCAAAATTGTATATTCCGTATATTCTTAATGCTTTCAAGTTTTGGGTTTTGCAGATGGCAGCGGCTGTTTCAGTAATATTGATATCCGTCCATCTTTGGCATTCTATATGAGTGTGTTGTTGTTGCTTTATCCATGTTGCTCTTGTATCGTACATTTTGCAGATTTCCATCACCTTACACAAGAACTCGACTTTCTGGATATTAGGCTGGTCATTTGTCTCTATTTATTTATTTATTTATTTATTTATTATTATTATTATTATTATTATTATTATTATTATTATTATTATTATTATTATTATTATTATTTCCTTTGATTTATAGTATATACTCATTTCCATCCAGAGACCTAAGGGTAGAAATGGCATCATGATATTTTCCACTGAGCATTGTGCTGAAAAAAAAAAATTACAAAACAAAAATAAAAATAAAACTACAAAGATCGCACTCATTTTACATAGGTAAATCCTACCTTAAGGTGTGAGCTACAATTGTGAGTACAATTTGTTGTATTTCATTAAGACTTGGGCTACCAGGAATCCTTGAAGTAAGTCTATTGGAACCTTTCCCAATCAAATTGTTGATGTATTTACGTGCCACATTTTTGAGATTTCAATTTCAACTTCCTAGCACTTTCATTCTTTTATATGATCTTCAAAGTTACGTTACAGTCCGGATTATTATTATTATTATTATTATTATTATTATTAATAATAACAATAATAATAATAATAATAATACCACTTTTAACCCTACTAATTTCTTTTTCTTCGTTCTGTTTATTTATTTTCTCCTTCTTATTCTCTTTTCTTTATTCTCTTCCTCTTCTGAAAACCTTCTATTTCTCTCATGTATACTTCCTCTCATTCTCATTTTTGTTGCTCTCGTTGTTCTTCGTATTATTATTTCCATTTTTTCTCTTACTTGATCGAATTAATGTCCTTTTGATTTCTTTTCCATCTTTCTGTCTCTTTCAAGCTTCATGTTTTCATTTATGATCATCATATAGGTTAACGTGACGTTTTCATCGTCCCAATTTCTGACGGTGTTAAGCTTTGCCTCCGTGTTCTTTCTCACAATAAAATTCAAAAATCTTAATCCCGGTGGCAATTTTGAAAATATCTGTTTTCATTATTAGTGGCACTATAATTGCTATTGTTGCCAGCAACGATTAGAGATTCAATCAAATCATCCCTATAACTATTACTTTAACAATCAATAATTATTTTCATCTTTGTCAGTTTAAAATTGGGGAAAAAGTCCTGCACTTGCGTTGATGTCGTCTTTTGTCTACTGACTTTCATTCCGCCATGTTTGATTTCTTTAACTCTTAATAACTCTAAGTTTATTTGGTTCACTCCCCAACTAGAAAATAATCTGGGTTTGGATTCCACACACTGGGAATATATCAGTGATAATACACACGAAATATACATATCCACAAATACACGGAGAGAGAGAAAGAGAGAGAAAGAGCGAGAGACAGAGAAAGAGAGACCGAGAAAGAGAGAGAGAAAATAGAGAGAGATAAATTTCGTGAAATTCATGAGGGACAGAAAACAATATATTTTAGTATTGTCTTTGATATAATTTCTTTCTTTCATTAAGGTTGTAAATTGAAGGCTCCCTCTCTTATTTGGCCTTTTATTTATGCATTTTTATCTTTCTCTTACCACATTGTCAAACGCATCTGATAGGTCCTGCTCAAGAACATGTAACAGCGTATCTTCTTATATTTCCATAGTTATTGCGCTATATCAGTTATATATTCGAAATTTTTCAAAGAATTTTAATTCTTCCTTTAACTTCCTTAAGTTATTTAGAACAATTATATATGCAACTGCGTTTTGTATATTACACTATTTCAAAATTACCCGAATAATGTCCTGATATTTTTTATAATTTTTGGCGCTTCTTTTTTATTAAATTTTCATACGAAGATCCAACTACATAGACGATTTCAGTATTTCTTCAATATTTTCCTTTAGGGCAGTTTGTTTTCATGTCTTGATGCGTCTGACACTTGACTAGCATATGATCTTAAATATAATTTCAGACGAACCCAATTTGAATTATTCTTGGTAAATCCTTCTCAAGATTTTGTTTAGAATTTATAAAAGAAAGCATCAACACTTCAGATGAAACTTTAATAATCTTCTGTTAATATTACCATATTATTTTTGCCATTTCAATGAGTGAAATTCCATGTGAATATTTCAACATAGATCGAAGATCATCACAATAAAGAAAAGAGAATAAGAAGGAGAAAATCAATAAACAGAACGAAGAAAAAGAAATTAGTAGGGTTAAAAGTGGTATTATTATTATTATTATTGTTATTATTATTAATAATAATAATAATAATAATAATAATAATAATAATAATAATCCGGACTGTAACGTAACTTTGAAGATCATATAAAAGAATGAAAGTACTAGGAAGTTGAAATGTTAGAAGTATCTTCTTTTCAGGCAGACTATCTCTAATGAGAAAATATGATCTATATAAGAGGATCTACTAATTTAGATTATGATGTTTAGTCACTACAAAATAAATAGCTAAATCAAATACAGAATTCAGGGCTCATAATGTAAAATGTATCTGCGTAAAATTGTCATTTTACGATTATCCAGTGACTTCTTTTTGCCGGCTATTTTGTTATGTGAAATTATCAAAATATATAAGTTGGCTATGAAACATTTCGGTAGATTTGCCGTGAATAATAGCAGATAAATGAAGATTACTTCAGGAACTCCCAGACATTTTCATTACCGTAGTATAACACATTTTAAAGGACTATATATATCAGCATTAATTCGCAACTTATATGGATATAATATCGGAAATTTTGGACATAATTTGTAGTAGAAATAGAAACTGGATTTCACTATCTTCAGGCATCAATATTGGATCCAGACAAATAATCAGAACAATTGCTTACACCACAGACAATAACACAAGTCAGTCCCAACCGTTTGAATAAAAAACACTAGTTGAATCATTAGTAGCCATCGTTAGTTCATTAATGAACAAAGGCCATTCTTAAATCATTCTGTGCTGAACGTAATTGGGATACACATTATCGTGTCTGTCCAAGAAACGGTCATCTCATGTCTACATCTACTACTTTTCTCAACTAAGATTCTTGCGAATTTGATCAACAATCAAGCAAAGTTTTGCTTTATCTGTTTTCTTGTCTTATTTACTATGTGTTCTACCCAATTTTGTGGTATAATTAAGTGTATGGTATCCATGATTTTCCATTTCCATTATCCATTATTAGACCTTTCTGTCTCTTCCTATTGTCAATATATATATACATCGCTGGTACCATACATAATGCTTGGAGCATGTCGCTAACGTTCTTTTTCATTATATATCTGTCATTAATCAGCTCTATTCTATCGTTAGGCGTCATTTTATTTCACCTAGATGCCCGTACTTTATTGTTGCCCCCCCTAGTAGATGAATTCCTGGATTTCGTTCAGGTTTTCTTCCATTTGTTATCATCATTTTCATGAATTTATGATTATATTTTTATCTATTTCTGTTCATTTTAAATAGACAAGAGTGAACTGAAAAGTTCATAGGCTAACCAAGATACTCTCGTGGAATATGACCAAATCAGGTTTACATTTCACGGATTTGTGTCTCACATACGAATTGGATCAGTCTTGCAGTGATTGTATCCCACTGGCGAAAATAGCTCTCATCCCATTTCTCAAAAAGATCAACAACAGCAGATATGCAGTAACATCACTGGTTCCCAGCCAAGTGATTTTTTCACGATGATCAACAGATGATAGTTATTTAGAGCAAAATCCACAGCAGCCATTGAAACCTGGGGCGTTTGTGCTGGCGCAGGATCCTAATGAAACAAGACACCTTTTGTCTATTTTCCTGGGTGTTTCTGTCGATATAATTTTGTAAATGCCTCAGCAAGTTGGCATAGTTCCCATGACTAATAGTGTAGCCCTTTTGAAATAAACAAACACAATGCACTTTCCATCATAAAAGACTTAGTTCCTTACCTTCCCTGTGGCTATTTTTGGGAAAAGATGCAAAGGGAGTGTTACTCCGGGATGGATTGTCTTTTAGCCTCTGTCGCAAATGGTTAAACTTAACACCCATCCTGCGTGAGAAAACATTCAAGGAATCCGGTTGGATCTGCCTCAAACAATGTCAGATCTTCTGAAGATGTGTTCAGACTGATTCACTTTTGATCAGCGGTCAGAAAACATGGATCTTAATGAGCAGAAACCTACGTTATACCAGTGCAAAATATACTCGACTCTCTCACACGATATGATAATTATATATTTGATTACAGACTACTACTTGACTATGATAATGATATATATCACTATTTGATTTATAATTCATCGCCTGCCCTCCATCACCATGGAGTGAACATCATCAATATTTTCTTTGGTGGTGACAGCTACATGATATCCGGATCTTCGGTCATTTTTAAGACTATTTCGCTCCGCCCGTAATTCAGTTATCCATACTTACACTGTTGGTAAAGCTGGAGCGTCATCGCTTAATGTAGCAACCATGTCAGCATGAATGTTAACTTTAGGGAATACATTTTCTTCTGGAGTTACATAACACCACCATACCAAATAGTGTCCATTTTGAAGAGAAGTAGCTACTAGTTACATTTGAATACTTATTTGAACAGACATATATCACTTTACCTAGAAAGAAGCAATTATTAAGAAGATGAGTTGAAATTAATGCATGCAAGAATTTACACCTCGTTCATCAAGACTTTATAGTCCACCTATAAAGTTATCAGCCCATTGATATATATTGATAGTCGAAGTCATTTATGATTTCTTATATTTCATTGGATAATCGAGGTATTAGTAAAATTAGTCATCCCCAAATCATTGATAGTTAAAATATAGTCAGTATAAATTTAATTCGCTCGTTTCAGAGTTCACATTTCGGAAGATATTTTCATGGTCTGCTGTAAGGAGAAATTAGATCCCTTTGCTTCATTACTTTTCTAGTCCTTATTTTATCTGTTTTGGTGTAGCTGAATTCATGATATATATATATATATATATATATATATATATATATATATATATATATATATATATATATATATATATATATACAGACAAACATCTAATCAACGGACTAATACGGAGAAGGGTGGAGTGATAAAGCGGATTGTCCGTAGATAGGAAGGAATTATTTTTGAGTCATAGAAGCACTATAATAACTACCAACCGTTGTAATCATAATTTAAATACTATAAACATGTGTATTTGGCATAAATAATTATATAATTAATATCGATATTTTGATCAAAATAAGAAAAAAATAATAGATTTCTCACAACTATTTTCTCCTGAACAAGCTAATGTATCATACTTTCCGTTTTTGCTTGCAACTGAAAGACCCGCCATCGGCACCAAGCGTTTACCTTTAGAACTATTACAACTCATTCCGCTTAGACAACACATTTTGAAATACATTTCTGACCATTTGGAAGTTTTTCTCCTGCAGATTTTTTTTATTTTATTTTGCTTGGAGATTTTGTCCGTTGCATCCATTGATCCATTGATGCAGGAGGTCCGTAGATGAGAGATTATATATATATATATATATATATATATATATATATATATATATATATATATATATATATATATATATATATGCGTGTGTGTGTGTGTGTGTGCGTGTGATGGACGTATTTTTTTCGAAAGAAAGGTTAGCTGTTACTATTGCTGATATTTTTTTTTAAATTTCTCGTATTAAAACCTATTTTTACACAAGTTTGGCTGTTGACTATTTCCCCATAGCTGGGACCCTAACAGGTGCTACCACCCCGGGTCAGGGTGGACCTGGGAACACCAGCAATTCAGAGGGGGTTTCACACCACTCAAAACCTCCTGAACAGAGGCCTTGCTGTTGGACGTAGTTTATAGTTTTACCCAGGACGCGGATGTATTCTATCATCATACCCAGGACGGATATATATATATATATATATATATATATATATATATATATATATATATATATATATATATATATTAGATAACTTCTATATTGTTTTCATGATTAATGAAATGTCTAATGTTTTTTCTAAATCGTACGGCTTTTTATAGTCAACCAGAAGTAATATTGTTCTTTTTATCTCTTGGTGGTTTACAGACATTACAAGAATGAGTAGTCACTAGAAGATATACCCTTACGTTATTAACTATGATGTTTTAAAATGATTCACAGTATAGTTTGAATATGTTAGACAGCAATGGATTCCACATGTTCAAGTAAAAACTTTTTATTTGGGGTTCCCCCAAATCTATGTCGAATGTAATGCATAGGTACATTTTATTTAGACTGCATAGTGGCTGAGATAAGTGTATAATTTTAAATATTCAAAACTTGATCCACTTAAATGCCAACATTATGAATGTTGGTGTTTCAGGTTAGTATGCCTCATCCACAAAGAAGGTTTGCCTTACATTTTCGTATTATCAGTTTTTGACCTCTTAGCAGAAATGGAATTAGAACGATTTATATTGCAGTTAAGATAAAATATTTTAGTGAATCGAGATATAATTTGAAATATTCTCACCTTTGCTTCTCTGGAGAGTGTCCAATTGGCGGCATACTTGACCCAAGGCCTGGTACAAGTGATTATTCGGAAAGAAACCTTCTAAAAGATGGACATTATTAATTATACGTGAATACTTGACCCTAAGTTGTGAACAAAGCCATCCAGAGACGGATGTGCGTGAGTATTGAACAGAGCAATAGCTATCTCGTAATTGTCAATTTAAAATTTATACGAACTATCTCATCGCACATCCAGTAGAATATAATATAAAGAGTGGATATATACATAGACAAGACGAATTTTTATCGAAGATAGCCCGCATATGTGGTAGGCGGGATATGCTAAAAATAGTAAGTAATTACAATATTTCTGAGAGTGTTCATATTAAGTTAATAAAATGTCATAGATTAAACAAACGAAATCATTTTTTTTTAAATTTATACATGCACTGACATAGCAGGGTTAGAATCGTATACACGCATGACAAATTGCATTAGAAATAATATCATAGTAATACAAGGGGTCAGTGTTCGAATTCAATTAAAATTCAAAATTTCAAATACTAAATTTCTAGATAACAGATCGTTTATATCTGGATGATTGGCAACGATGTTTGTTTATCTCATGTGAAAATGCTTAACACAATCAACTCGGTTTAACATCTCCAAACATGCGCATTCACACATCTTATATTCACAAAGAAATAAAACCATGCGTTTAATAAAGTTCTCGATTTTTGATAGTCTCTTAAGAAAACTAAGGTTTTATATATATATATATATATATATATATATATATATATATATATATATATATATATATATATATATATATATATATATATATATATATATATATATTACTTAAAAAAAAACATAATGGATTAAATAAAATACGACCAGATTTATAAATATTTTTCCGATAGCACCGATGGAATTTATCAGCACCCCATCATATATATATGTGTGTGTGTGTACCTGTATGTACAATATACAAACAATTGGCTGTAACATATATAGTATATGCGCATGTATGTTCGTGTGTGTGTCTGTGTTGCACGTGTATATATGTACAATTTCGAATTATTGTAGGGCTATTGAGTAGGAAGAACTGTGGGTCTGAATGCAGTCTTTTGTAACTTTAGAGTGTTGTTAGGCATTTATTATAGATTATTTATTTTTGGTTATCATTAGTACGTTTTCTTCTGTTTATCTGTACGTTCATGGTTTGTAAATTTGTTTATTATTTATTTAGTTAATTTACATATTTATTTGTTTGGATTAATTTATTTTCTTGTTTATTTATTTTATTTCATTTTATATATTTTCGTCTTTTCTTGTTCATTTTCAGTTTTCGTGTCAACATCGTGAGATGAGATCTGATCGTTTATATAATAGTTTGTTTTGGTCTAAGAAGGTAATTTCAGCTATTTTTCTTCTATGCCATGTTTACAGTTTTTGGATTGAATAATTTAGGTGATGCCGTTTTCCTTTTTTTCAACATTATTCATGGTAGGATTTGTTTGTTTGTTTGTTTGTTCTTTTAATCTCCCAGATATATTTACATGTTTAAACATGAGTGGTGACGATCTGTATCATGCATTGCAGTTAGGAGTGTTGGGTTGTTTGTCGAATATTTAAGTATCCCACCATACAACGATATATATATATACATATATATATATATATATATATATATATATATATATATATATATATATATATATATATATATATCTAAAACTAGGAAAAATATTCACGACAAGATAGGAACGGAAAAGAAAACATCTGCATTTGTACCGAGTATATGTCATAAATAATAATAAAAAACACAACCGAAAAATAAACAAAACTTAGAAACACACACTACAATCCTCTCAGTAATGGCAGACCATTCCTTGGATACCATTCACACAGCACTTAACAGCATATTAATGTATACTACGCCACGTTAAATATAGTAGATAAGAGAAGAACTATAGAAACAAAGAAAATAAGCACTCGCAAACATACTTAACGAAGAATAAATACTCTTAAAGCACATCACGTTCTAAACATATATGGGAACATATAAACAAAATACACAAAAATATAATGAAAATAAGGAAAGCAGAACTAGCCTTCAATAATAAATATAAAAAAAAAACAGGAAACTTTAGAAGAAAATATAGCTATAATCAACACAAATTGATAAATTGATGCAATGAGTATTTATATAAAAACACGGATGCGAAAATAAATATTTAATACCTTACTTAAAAATCAAAATTTAAAAAAGATTCCTTGTAAAAAACGTCAAGGAAAACAAAGAAAACAAATAGATAAATAATGCAAATGAAATAAACAGTACGAATGCGCATAATCACAACAAATTGAACTGATTGCACTGAACTTACCACCTTTAATACCACATTGAAAAAAAACATATATGAAGAGTCAATCATTCAATGCAAATGGCCCTCATACATAGTTCATATCAGTTTCTACTTTTATATTTACACACACTTTATTGTTCATATTGACCACATTTGCCGATAAATAGATGATAACAAACTATTTTTATCATATTCTACACACACCCACACATGTATATCTATCTATCTATCTATATAGATATATGTATGTATGTATGTATGTATATATGTATTTCTTTGTCAATGTTTATATAATTTTCCGTCATTACTTATAATATAATCTTTACAGCTAATTATGAAAAATTGCGGCAATTTTAATAGAAGCCGAAAACTATATTTCACTAATCCGAAAGTGTATTGGAATAAAGAAAGTTGTTATACTAAAATCTATGCAAACTATTGCAAAAAAAAGAGGAAAATATTATTAGAAATAAAAAGTACTTAACCGATACATAATATCGGTCTTCCTATCAGTCAATCCACGTGGGACAATCTCCTCACATGAGAAGAAAACCACTTACGACAACAGAAATCCGTTCTGAGAATGCCATAGACTGAAAATGTGAGCAATGTAGAAGAAATAGAAAAGAATAGAAACATATATTCTCAAAATGATAAAGAAAGAATTGGGATTTTCAGAGTGCATAATGAAATATTGCTTAGAAAATGTGAGACTGTCAAGTCATACTGAAGGCAAGAGAGACGGTGGAAAGTTGCGGATCGTCTATTAATTGAGTTTGTGTAAATGGTTGGCATAACAGGGATTAGGAGAGATATAAAAACACTATTACTAAGAAATACAAGGACAGGAAATTGTGGAGAGTCATAATCGCCCACGCCCTGAGAGAACACAGCATGTAGAAGAAGAAGAATTATTGATATTCGAGATCAGCTTACATCCTCAATACTTTCCTTAATATATAGTTAGGTTTGAACGGAGCATAATTTTGGTGAGATGCAATGTTCTTCCCCATACTTTGCCATATTTGCCCCTATGATTAACGAAACTTTCTACGCTTCGTTGATCTATAAATCCACAAAACGTCACAAGTAGCGAAGGAGATAAGCAAGGAGAACGCGGGAATGACTGCGTTTGGGGAGGAGAATAAGAATGATAATTTTGGCAAAAGTATTCGAAATTATATTTAGCAGTTTAACAAATCTCATACATTTCCACAGACTTATTTAAGCAATGCTTGTGTTTCTTGTACCACGAGGGTTATAGAATGAGTTACGACCTCTTCGATCGGCTATTGATCGTATAATCACTATTTTAACTTCTGAATCGGGCCACGTGATTGTACGAGCGTGAATAAACATTCATGAGACTACTCTTCCGCATTGCTACTCGTCAGTTCCTTCTCACTAACTTTAATTCAATTTTTTATTTTCTGTTGAGTCAGCGAATCTAATTAACTATTTCATTTTCACGGTTTTTCACGCAAAATTTGATTTTATGAAATGACAAATATTTGAGTGAGTCTAACTGTAAATGTTTTTAATTCTTACTGATTAAAACATTTGAGTGGATATTAAATACACCTAAAGATTTAAATGAATGTTTAGAAATGAAAAGACATTCTTGAAGCTTTCTTTTTAGCTTTAGTGGAAAGCTAACTGTTTAAATATACTATTTCTAATAAACAATAGACTCTGGTGTATTTCATATAGAAATTATATTGACTGGAATTTGAACTTTTTGGACGATTTGAAAAAATTCATAAAATCGATAAATATTGCCCATTTTGACACATTTGTAGACAAAAGTTAATTACTGGTTTTAGAAATATTTGAAAAATAAATTATATATGAGACCCGTTACTCGAGGAAAATGAGCAAATTTAAAGTTAAATTTAATTGATCTGAAAAGAAAAAAATACTTATAGCATTAAACGTGCTATACAAGCATTTCTTAAATACGGAGTCTTGTTTTTCTGACGTGCTGTTGGGTTTATTAGCAGCTTCCGGTGTTGACAGCTAAGTATATTAGATCAGAAAATGACATAAATTTACAAAATGTAAGTTTACGTTAGGTTATTGTTACTAATTGACTGGTAATTTTTTTTAAATAACGAAATATTTTCAGCAATTATCTAATACTTTATCGAATGCTAGTTACTTACCTTTATAAGCTTGCGTTTTTATGAAATTAACTTTCTCAAAAAAAGAATAAAATTAAATATATTAAACAGCACAAACCTTCTAAAAAAGAATTAATTGAAGTATGACACACACTAAAATAAATACATAAAATAAAAATATTTAGTAAAATATGAATTTGAAAAGAGGAACATTTCTTTAAATTTTAAAGTTTAAAATTTTGAAAGGGTGATTTTCAAAGCCTCTTGATATTGCTGACGGCCAGATATTTCAGGGAGGCCAACTCTTAAAAAACGTGTCGGACATACTTATGAAAATGGGAATGTTTCTTCTCTAAAACAAATTAAAATATATTTGGTGTAAAATGAAATTTATTAAGTTTTTCCCCCTGAATATTCTTGAACAGAAAATATGCGAAAAACTCCTCACCATGGGGGAAACAAGTTCGAATCTTACGGGAATCAAACAGATAGATGTAGTTGAATAACATTGGAACAAAATAAATTAAAAGAAAATATGTCGGATTTAATTCCTTTTTTAAAAAGTCTTTGTTTACGTCCGAGCACGATACAATACAGATTTGGCTGTTTCAAAAATAGTTAAAGAAGTGTCTTCAAAAGTAAATATACAGGCGTTGTCGGAGCGTAGTTTCTAGGTGGCCGAGCGTTTTGGCACGTCACTTCTAATGACAATTCCATATAGGGGATGCAGGTTCATAATGCTACCAGGGAACGGACAATTTTTCTGACAATGTCTCGAATATTCTGGACGCTAGATGTCGTTGGATAAACAAATACTTTTGTAATTAGAAAACAGAGCCCCTAATCGATTATAAATGTCTATTAAAAATAACGTTTAAACCAAAAAAGAATGTTCAGAAGTTTAATATTAAGCACTTTCTAAACAGATTTCTCCCCAATAAGTTTTTAACAAGTAATGCACATGCACTGTTTATAAATTTCATTCACATTTTCCTATATATATATATATATATATATATATATATATATATATATATATTAAGAAATGGACATTTCTTAATGTATGACGTCATTTGTTTACATTTGATAAACCATGAGCAGTTATGAATGTACGAGATTCATGGAAGATTGAAGTTTATAAGCAGTAAATTCGACCTTGCCTCCCGAACGCTCCTTTGTGGCAGTCAGTTAAGGCACGTCAGCGTAAATGACGGTTCCAAATAGGATGCAGGTTCGAATCCTGTCAAAGGACGAATATTTTCTATGAAAATTTCACGGACATTCAGGCCGGTAAATGTTATTTAATACTGTTTATTGTAAACAAAGCATTTACTTAAATACTTGTATCTATAAAAAGAACGTTAAACATAAAAAATGTCTTTAATAAATATATATATGCGTTTGTGTCTGTCAGTGAGAGTGATTGAGATAGTAATTGTGCCTTATTTTTTAATCCACTCACCAAAAGTAAGGCAATAATTCTACTTAGTGCGTTACTGTGTCTGAGAATTCCTGAAACAAATAATAGAAGGATGGGAATTAAGAAGATAGTCTATAAGTCAGGCAATTTGTAACATATCCTAGATAAAAACTGGATTCAGTTTATTTAAAAATGATTGCATAAAAAAAAAATATCAATTTAGATGTAGTCACTAAAGAAGCAGCTGTCCCAGATTCTTGTTCATCGTCCCAAAATTATTCTACATGTACGCTTTCTACAACTGTTTAGCACTGTGATGCCATTGTTTGATTTCTTTCTCGATGAAAACGCACGCACAGTTGACACATCATTAAATCTATGGACCACAAATTCCCGAGTATTTTCAAAATTCTCAGAAGCCTATTACTCGTAACACGTAAGGGAAGGGGGAGATTAAAGACCTACGGTCAACCCTCAATTTGTGGAATGACTACCGCGATGTCAGCAGTGGCGTTGATCCTTAAACCTTGCAGAAAGAAACACGGTTGGATGACATTAACATTATATGCACCCGGCCGTCAGATCCATCAAATACGACTTGAAACTGGTATCCATCTGTGAATAATTCCAGAGTGTTCGTACAAATATACACGTTGTTTGTCTTATACTTCTTATAGTTTCCAATGAGTTCGTTATCTCCGAGAAGATGTGGATTGCAGCTGTTGCCACGAAGTTCATTTTCATTTCGAATCACAGACGGGAAGCTGCTATTTTACTACGCTCGATATGTCTGAAAAAGGAATTATAAATGTTAACATTTGATTCGTGTCACACAAGATTAGAATAATATTTCATATTCCATTTATGGTCTGCTAAACATGTCTTTTCAATTTCCTGGTTCACTATGTGTAATGGTTATTGATTTAAGGAAAAAAAATAACAGGTATTTGTTAGAAAAGAGAACATTACTTTTAACAATCTATTTACTTCTCAATCATTTCTGTCTCTGTTTCTGTCTCTGTTTCTGTCGCTCTCTCGCTCTCTCTCTCTCTCTCTCTATATATATATATATATATATAAGTGAGCATTAAAGTCAACACTCATAGGCGACATTGCTGTTTCATGCTGGAGACAATCGTCAGGCCGCATGACGATTGCGGCCAGCATGAAACAGACTGTCGCCTATGAGTGTTGACTTCCATGTTCACTTGTATGTTTATATTTACATATGCTCTATCTCTGATATTAAGCATTTTTCTCATAAATTTAGCACACCTTAAAACAATATTTCTTCATATATATATATATATATATATATATATATATATATATATATATATATATATGTATATATATATATATATATGAGTGTGTTTATGTATGTATGCACAGACAATAAGAAAAACTGATTAATAAGCTTAACCTAAGTGCATTGTCATTCATCTTTAATGAAACTTGTATGAAAGAGGGATTGCTGCTCAAATACCAATATATACATATATGTGTGTGTGTGCATGTGTTTGCACGCGTGTCCGTGTATATATATTTTTAAGGCATGGTACATTTATGGAATAAAGTGATCAATATCAATTTTAGAACGTATTTAAACATAAACATTGAATTCAACACTCAGCGTTGCACTACAAACGCAATCATCAGGTCACAAACATCGGTGGCCTGATAATTGCCTTTAAAATGAAATGGTCTGTCGCCTATGAGTGTTGACTTCAATGTTCACGTTTATAAATATATATATATATATATATATATATATATATATATATATATATATACATATACATGTGTGTATGTTTGTGTGTATGTGTGTGCTTTGTGTGTAATCCCAAGTTTTGATTTTTTTGGCTTCTCACCAAACCACTTGATGAATATCCGTGCCAAATTGTTAAGTAAACGTATTACATTGCATTAAAAATAGTTTCTTTAAAAAGAAGAATATTACACTAACATTGTCATGACGGACTTCAACCAATGTATAAAAAGGATGTCATTTTGCGCTCTATATATTAGTAAACAATAGAAGCCATTTTTGCTTCGTTTTTATTTTATAAGCCCTGCAAAATATTAAAGGTTATCAACTTAAATAAATAAAATTATCATTGTCTGGAAAATATTTATTTTTCCTCCGTTTGTAAAGGTTTTTAGAATTCTTGAAGTAGTACACTGTGAATAAATCTGTTAATAATGTTTAGATGGCTAGAGACGAACATAACCCAGGTATTAATTCAACTGCTGGAAAACTAAATAATATGAGGATGATTGGAAAATCATTCAGTGAAGGATCTAAGTATTGAGTTCTCTCATATAGATTGCTTTTGTATTTTTGACATAAAATCCGTTATCGGAAATGGTATCTGAAAAAAGTTTTCCTCAACCAGTAACTGAATCAAAAAACTGTTTCGATTCTATTTCCCCCGTTGTTATGTAGAAGACTATGTAGCGGAAATCCCCAAAGAAAACAAATTAGAAAACATTGGAAAGATTCTAACAATGGTTAATCTTTTGATAGTTCATTCCATCAAGGGATGGATTTCAGAGGTTTATATTTTAGCCCAGATTAATTAATTTCTACAAATATTTGGTGTTCCCGTTTGTAGAACCGTAATTTCAAAATTATGGAAAAATATACGTGAGAGAAATGTGGGCAAATCTTTCGTCAGAACATGAGGCGAAAAATCATTATTTGTATTTTAGGCAGAGTGGTAAAAGAACTCCATATCTATTTTAAAGTGCAACAAATATTCTCTAAACCACTTTTCAGAAAAGTTTAAACATATAAAACCAGAGATAAATATCATTTCTACTGAACATTATCTACTGAAAATTTATTATAGTATTTTGAACTGCACTTTAATTGTATTAAGGAACGACCGAATTACATTTTTTTCTTAATTTATTTCCTAAGTGTTTCGTATAGACACGTAACACAATTAGAATTCATTTAGATTCTCTCATCATCTGAGTTAACCTGCAATATTTGATGGAATGTGGAGAGATCAATGGACCGCAAAAGAAAGTATACCGGATTAAAAGTACCGTTGGAAAATACACAGGTAAGTACATAATCGATGGATGACATTAAGCATGAATTAACATATTAATGTGTTCTGCGGATGATAGAACCGATAACGATAGCGAAAGAGAAAGGAGAAGAATTTAAGAAAGTTGGTTCAAAAGCAAAGCTTGCTAGAATCAATGTAAGAAAAATATCAGAAAACAAAGCGAAAAAAATGAAACCATTATTTTTAATTACAGAAAGGAATGTGCGAAAACGAAAAAAGAATTTGCTCGATGGAAGACCATTAACGAAAAGTGAATTCCGAAAATTAACCTTAAAATCATACATTTTATAAGTAAAGCAATATTGCAATATTTATTGAAGGTCTCTTCTATTTAATAGGAAAAGACATACATTTATATACGTATATGTGTTGGGTTCTAATTTCCCCGGGGCATTCATCGCGTATAAAAGCTTGTAAATAAGAGCATTTTCAGCAAAGTATACATTTATAAATATGTTGATCTTCTGGAAGAAAAGACAAGACAAAGCGTAAAAAGACTTGAAACAAAAGAAAAAGCAAAACACCAGTTTATTTATATGTTGCCTTTGAGGGCCTTTTTCTTTTGGATACTTTGATTTAATATTTCTGTAGAAAGCTATCATGTTTTTTTATTTGTTTTTCCACAAGTTTGTGATGTTTTCTATCTTTAGTCAGGTTGGAGAAAATGAATTGACATGTGTTGCTGTATGTATATGAGCGTGCGTGTGTGACGAGGAAAATACAATTATACTCAGAGGAGGTTGGATAACATTATTTCCAAATATGCCAACAATACGTTCATAATTCGTCTTGTCGTCCATATATACATAAATATATGATTGCTTGTATATGACAAACTAAATAAAAAAAAATAATAATATTTTCCATTTCTGTCATATTCAGCGAGACATGTTTAAAAGAAAGGTTGCTACCCAAATATATATTAATACACACACATACACACGCACACACACACACACACACACACACATATATATATATATATATATATATATATATATATATATATATATATATATATATATATACAGTGTGTGTATAAAGTTCATGTGCACTGTAAAAAATCTAACTTTATTTGTATTTGCAATAGAAATAATTTGTAAAAAGGATTAGAAAGAAGTAAATCTATAATTTTTAAGGTTTTATTCAAATTTTATTTTAGTTTTCACATGTCCTCCATCTTTAGCAATACAAAGGGTAATACAATTTTGCAGTTCACAGAAAACATTTGCCAACTGTTTTACAGTAATGCTATAAATCACATTAGTTATTTAAGCTTTCTAATTTCTGATGAACTAGGTTTGGTTGCATACAAAATTGTTTTCACATGTCCCGATCAAAAATCTAATGGAATCAAATCTGGCGGACGTGGAGGCCAATAAAATGGTCCACGACTTCCGATCCATCTGTTAGAAAATTCCTGATTTAGAAACACTCAAACACGCAAATTTTGTGGTAAAAAATTATTTAAAACTACTTAAAACGAGGTAGATTTAATATTATAACAACTTTTACAGCTTATTTCTATCGCAAACACAAATAAAGTTATTACTTTTTTACAGTGCACTCGATCTTTATGGATTCCCTGTGTGTGTATATATATATATATATATATATATATATATATATATATATATATATATATATATATATATATGAACCGTTTCAGATAAATTCATGTCAACTTCAAAAATTCAGCAAATCATGCACCAATAATACATTTGTCGCTCAAATGGTTCCCTAGTATCATTGAATGACATGTCGAAGAATCAGTTTTCATGTCAAGAAAAATAAACCGCCCACCTCCAACCTCTGACTTTCTTTTTATACTTTAGCGTAGAGCTGACATTTATTGGTTAACTTCGTCATAACCATAAGTATAATTTGAATTCTGACCTCATGCTACATTGTAACATGCGAAAACTGGTAAAGATTAAAAAAATATATATCCCCAATAAATCATTTTTATCGCAACTTATCTACCATCGCCTAGGTAGCATCTTAGTAATGAAACTTGAAAATTTTTGTGTAGCTATGTAAAATGATGTATATTAATAATAATAATAATAATAATAATAATAATATATATATGTGTGTGTGTATATATATATATATATATATATATATATATATATATATATATATATATATATATATATGTATGTATATATGTATGTATTTATATAATAAAAAGGCTTAAACACTAATATTCCATGGTCATAATTTATTCCATTGGAATCGTAAATACGATCCAATTCATCAGACCTACCTATAGATGGACCTGTGGATTTTGCATATATGTGTATATTTACCACTAATATTATCTATCTATCTATCTATCTATCTATCTATCTATCTATATATATATATATATATATATATATATATGTGTGTGTATTAAAGTGAACATAGGTGACTTAGAGGTGACAGTCAGTTTTAACGCTGGACGCAGTCGTCAAGTCACCGATTGCGTCCAGCATGAAACAGACTGTCGCTTCTAAGTGTAAAGAGGGAGAAATAGTGAGATGTATATTGTTTGATCTCAATTTGTTTATATAAAATGTGTTTCACGCTTTATTGTAAGTCACATTTTGGTTAATATTTTGATTATTAACATGTTCCAAAACTTAAATTTGGTACAATGTAAATTTTAATTATATTGCTACGCTACATACAACATTATGTGCATGAAAGTATTTCTAACTGTGTCACTTTATTGCAGGTGTACATGAATTCTACTGAAACGACGTCTGACACTTACAGCAAAGACACGGATTGTTGCAGTTCTCACAGAAGGCTTATCTTTGAGTCAATTATCCAAATAGCTTGGTCGGGATATAAGAACACTGAATTCATACGTGGAAAACTCCATAATCAAACAAGACAAGATAAAGGAACGAGAAAAGTCTATCCCAGCGTGACATTCGAAAAATACGTAGACAAGCGAGAAAAGACCTCGATACCACAAGTTCTGCTATATTTGAACTTGCTGTGACTGCTCCTATGTCTAGAAGCACCTGGTATAGGATTCTTAAGGCGAGAAGTGTTAAAATCATCGCCAGACCGATCTTAAAAAAAGACGCACAAAAAGAAGCGTATTGCTTGGGCACAGAAATTTATGAAGACCACTTGTCAAGATTTTCTCTTCCCGGATGACGCTAGAGCTACGTTGGATTTCCCTGATGGATGGGCCAAAGCTTGGGTACAACTTGGAGCCTATCTCGCCCGCATCGCATTCGGCGTCAACAAGGAGGTGGTAATGTTATGTTTTGGGTGGCAAAATGAACTTTTCGGACAATTTCATACCTCACAACTTTGAGATTCAAAGGACAAACACATATAACTTGGACTCCCTGTTCTCCTGACCCTATCGAGCATCTCTAGTCAAACTTGATGAGGAAACCTTATAAAGGGGGGTGTTCAGTTTTCATGGAAGTATACCCTATTGTAAAAAAAATCAAATCTGTTTCCGGTATCATAATATAATCTCAAATTAATGGGTAAACAACTTCTGTGCAAAAAATGCTAATGTAATTTCAAAACATGGAAGTTACGTAGACAAATAAAGTATATCACCAGAAATCTAATTGTGTTTTTTCTATATAATCTCTTTTCAATCTTTAGTCACGTGCTTCATTATTACAATAAAATGGTAATATAAAAATAATAGCTTATTTCATTACCTTAATTTTGTATAACTGCAATAAAGCATGTCACAAATGGAATTGGTTTAAAATACATGGCTTATCATTTGTCATAACATACATATTACTTAGAATCTTTCACTGTGCTAATTATCACTTCTGTACAATATCTAATATTCAAAATATCAGAAGAATTGTTAGCTACAATGAAGCGTGAGACACAGCTTTTATATATATATATATATATATATATATATATATATATATATATATATATATATATATATATATATATATATATATATATATATTATATATATATATATATATATATATGTATGTATGTATGTATGTATGTATATATATATATATATATATATATATATATATATATATATATATATATATATATATACAAAGAAGTTAGATTACAAAGAAAACGACAATATCTATCGGCTTATCATTTTTAAGTTTTTCCTATTTCCAGCTAAGATGTTGACTAATTTGTTTGAAATTGTGTATAATCTGTCAATTTAAGTTAATTTTTGCATTATTGTGCAAGTAATTTCGACTTTTGCAGTCATCAATAACCAATGTGGTGTCTGTGTTTTAGTAAGTATTCTTTTGTCTACATTCTCTTATTCTTTCAGAAGCAGATCATTTGATATATTCTAGCTTGACGTCATGTGTAACGGCTATTTGGAACGAAGCAACTCAAAAAGAATACGATTTATTATTTATTTTTTTTAATATTAACACATATACTAATATATGATTAGATATAAGTATAGATATAGATATTAAATTACGTGTTGTATATTCGTCCATATTTATGATATGTAATATATAACCACATGCATATAGAAATACACATACACATATGCGTTTGTGTGTGTGATTTTTTGTGGGGGCGTTATTTCTTTGGTAATTTTAAAATATATTTCAGTTACAAGAAAACTCTGCTACATATTTAATAGAAAAATAATATACGCTATTGTTTCAGGAAAAAAACAAACCAAATGCCTCCAGATCAAAATACTGACTATATATGATCAAAATTCAATCCAAATGTTAAGTGCCGAAATAGATGTAAATACCATAGGGAATAGGCATTTTGTAGTACTATAGATTATAATGGCAACTAGAGTTGAACGTGAAATCTCTGACAAAGTTTTTTTTTTACAGAAAAGCAATAGAAGCAAACATTCTATGACTAGGCAGAGATTCAGTCGTCCAACGTTTTTCTATAATTCTTTTAGAATTGAAAACAAAAGAGAAAAAAAGAAATATGAAATTGAAGATTTTCAATAAAGATATTTTCTGAAAAAACAGTATCTACAATTGATGGCGGATGCCTTAAAGTAAATCTATAGATATTTAAATTTCCAACAGTGGGGCAGGACACGAAGTTCAAATTTTTTCTCAATATAGGAATAAAAATAATTACCGGATTATCTGTTTACCTCAATTAAGAGTTTATTAGTTTAGGTTAATAACAGAACCAACCGTGATGATAATAATAAGAATATCATTTACCGTGAAAAAGGTTATTATTAGTATTTTGTGTTTTAATTTTTTTGACAACCAGGTGGACAAAAGGATAAAAGGAATTCATGAGAGCTTACGTGATAATCTATTCAGCCTGGATAATCCAGTTGAGGCTAGGATTTCCAGCTCAATTTTATTCGGGAATATAATACGTTTCGCTGAAACACAGAAATGAATAAATGACGATATATTTAGGCTCTTCTCGCAACTGATGCCTTTTTCCTTGCAAAATTTCCACCGTTAAAATTATTTCTGGTGGAAGCAGTTGCTTTTTTTGTTTTGTTTTCTTTCAGTTGTGTTAAGCCTTGTGTTTGAGACAATTCACCAAGAAGATGCAAAATTATGATACTGATGGAGGAAATAGTGAATGCTATTATAGGGATAACAGTATTATATTTACAATGAAGAAGAAAAAGAACATCGACGTGGTCAGATGTAAAAGCAGTTACATATTTACTATCTTCAGCTTTATATATTGGTATGACGTAGCAATGTGGAACTGATTGACAAACGAATTGTGTACAATATTAAATCGTATAACTGACTTATTTTTATGTATTTTTTTTATTAATCTATGGTTTCGGTTGTAGAGTTGTCTCCCTTCATGAACTATCCTAAAAAGATTATTTCACTCGTTTTAATTTTCAGATGTTTTACGTATCTTTTTACCATATTTGAGAAATACTCAGTATGTTTTATAGATATTTTTTTAAATTTAATTTTCATTTCATTCGTTTCTTTAAGCCCTACCCGATTTTTAAGCAAATTGCATTTTCAGTGAATCAAAAGTTATATATTATCCAAAATAGACGACGCGCCTAGCTTCTGATTAATCTATTTTTTTTTAAGAAGTAGGCCATTTTATTTAATTTGATAGATTATCTTAGATGGAATATTAAACCATTACAGTAATTGGAAGAAATTGACGGAGAGATTAACACAAGTAAAAAATGATAATTTAAGAAGTATGTCATATTAAAAATTGAGGATACACTGGCTTTCTGTTATGTGATTATATCGGAAAAATTGAACGTTATTTTCGATATATTCATAACCATCTCTTTCCTTATGCACATATGCATATGAAGATCTTTCATGATTACACGTGTATGTACGCAATATTCTAAAAAGTGTTCAATATATATATATATATATATATATATATATATATATATATATATATATATATATATATATATATTGGGGTTGTTTGCAAACACGACTGAACGTGTTGTTTGCCTGGACACTCCTCGACGACGATTGTAATTATACGCGTTCTTTCAGACCCTCGCTAGCTCACTGAAAGAGAGGAACGCGTGCTTCAATTTGATTGGTTCGCGTGTCAAAATAACCGCCCGGGGTGTCAGGGCAACTCTGGCCGAGACGCTGGTGAGCCCGGAAATTATCACTGAACCCTTGCAGCGCCCTCTCTGAATGAAAGTCACAAGAAGCGCCATTGCGATGCAAATAATAAAATCTTTCAGCAGGTAATGTTGCCCAGTTGACAATTTTCTGAGCAACTGTGTTTTTTTCTCAAAATGTGTAGCATACATAGATTTTTTAAAATAATCCATGATTTATATCTATCTATATATATGAATCTACTAATATTTCTAGATACAATGTTGCACTGTTCTATATTTTTCTACTAAATAACTACGTTCATGAACGAAATAGCAATATCATAAGAGATTTGCAAACATTTAACTACAGAAAAATAGTGATTGTCCAATATTGCACTTTTTTTAGAGTCCCTAATTATTATATGTCTTCATTGATAATCAGTATTCGGTAATTTTTATTCTATCAAAATTGGCAATCCAGACTCATTTCCGGTGTGAAATACATATCGACTTCATTCAAAGAACAACATTCCCTCTCAGCATTTTTCTTCACATATAGTCACTGAAGAAGAGATTTTAATAACACGTTTTGTGTAGATTCTATAGGGTTATCTCAATTACAAGTTCAGGTTAAAAGGGTCGATATTTCCCCTTCCGAAAATATAAATGAATAAATCTTAAACTGTTAATCGTTACAATTTCTCAGCGTATATTATCTTTCTCATTTTATTTAAAGTAAATTTTACTTTAAATAATGCTATTTAATTCGAGGAAAATAATACTTATTATGAAATATCTGCTCCCTTCAGGATAAATCATAATTAGAAATTATTAATTACACGAAATAGTGTAAAAAACGCGAATATAATATTTTCGCAGGCTAGTGATGTCATGTAGCTCGTAGGTTTCTTTGAAAGAAATGGAATTCGTCGTCTGCTAAGAGCTCTTCACTAAGAATTGAGCTCTCTGTAGCTTATGTTTCGTATATAGTACTTTCGACATTACCGCAATGTCGTCATCATGTTATTTTTTATTTTCAAGACAATTATTTAGTGTTCATTGATAATGACAGCAAAAGGCGTGAATATGAATAGATTCAATTGAAAATAAGTAAAAAAAAATATGATGTCACATTGAAAACCTGCTGCTAAAATATACGCAATATCTCTGACACATTCTTTCTCTCTCTTTATATATATATATATATATATATATATATATATATATACATATATATATATATATATATATATATATATATATATATATAGAGAGATAGATAGATAGATAGATAGATAGATAGATAGATAGATACTTCTATATATGTATGTGTGTGAGTATATGGATGGAAATGTATGTGTGAGTTTTCATTGTTACTACCCTCACGTAAATTGGTATGAGTTAGAATATAATACTATACATTTTATATCATATCATGCTTACTCTCTGAAATACATTATATTCCGACTCACGTGAATTTACGTAAGCATAATCAAAACGAAAACAGCGTGAATTTTCATGACTTATTAGGGCGTCCCCAAAATTTTTTGAAACAGTATGGAAATATTTCAATACAAATGTTAAATTTTATTCATATCTTTTCGTCGTAGTCACCACTTTTCCCCTAGTGCATTCTACCTCAAGTTCATTAAAACTCCTATTCTCGTAACCTGAAGTTGTTTTTATTTAGCAAAAATAAATTCAATCGATGCCGGACGGGCCTTATTTGAAGTAAAACTGATATCCCCCCTCTGCAGATTGTTTGTCTCTGTTTTACTTGAACCCAACATTAAACAAGACACAAGTTTCTTGCTTTCGACATCATGGTGTATCGTTTCTCTTTTTCTTCGTCATGCAATGAGAAGGATGGTGAATATAAATCAATTCCCGGCTATTAGAGACAATTATTTTTATTTGTTCTAAAGGATTAGATCTGGTTAATCGATTGCTATTTCTTGAAACTAATTATAAACCCACAACCATAGAATGTACAAATGATAGGACTCACTAAAGGGCAATGGATAACGAAACTATGTTGCATCCTGTTACTTCAGTGCAAAATTCCAGCTTAAAATATATTTGAGAATAAATTAATTATTCCCTTCTCTCGTTTATTTAACTAATGTGTCCAAAATAATTTTCCATGAAAGTTCTTGGGATTTTTCGTCCGACATGTAGAAATTTATTCTGAAATAATCTGAATTATGTAGTGAGGGCGCCATTTTTATTCTTTCGTTACTTTGACAATATATTAATATTTTCATAAATATTTTAATCGACTAATTAAATCGCGTCTGATTTCGGTATTAAGTTAAATTGTCATATAGTATTCAATAATTCTCATTTGAACTTTTAACATTGCAATATTTACTTACAAGTTGTTCAAATAAGGTACAACCTGACAAAGATGTAATGAATGAAGTTTAATGCGACGTTATGTAATATAATAACGACTGGCCTTAATATGGTTCTATTACTAAACGATTATCAAATGTAATTTAAGGAAAACCAGAATTTATGATGGTGACAGTAGTTAGATAATCTGCGGAAAAAATCACGTTGTACGAATAATTAGCTAATAATTTTAAATTTCTTTTTTTTTCTATAATAAGGAAATAATTTTCTCGATCAGGAAATATTACGAACAATTTTTTTAGTTTATATATAGAACACGAAATACAAAAAAAAAAAAACGCGAGATAAAACAAAAAATAAAAAAATAAATTCAAAAATCATTTAAGCGAGCATCACCGTCAATTATTTTTCTCTAGTCAATTTAAGATCTTAGAAAGTATATTTTGGAAGTTGAGAAGATTAAACTATTTACGACGCGATGCCTTTATATTTCATATGATGTGTTTCCGTAGAATCTTATCAACTAACAGCTCATCAATGACTATGTTAAAGAAGATATTATGTTGGTGCAAAAATAATGTCGTTTTCTCACATAGTAACATATGTGAGAAAACGACATTGTTTTTGCACCAACCTAATAGTTATGCTTCAAGTAGTAATCCCGACGGAGCTTTGGAAATTTGCTCATTTTTTAGAATTAGAAATCCATAGCAAATTACTTGTAGAATTTCATCCTAATTATTTTTCTTTTTTTGTTAAGAAACACGAACTACATCAGTTACATTCAAGGAAACGGAAGGCACATATCTTTAGAAGAAGCGATGAGTTTTAGAGAATAGAGCATTTTGGGTTTGGATGGTTTAACGAATTCTATTGCTCTACAACTATTTTGGAAGATTGGATTCGGATATTCTTAATCAAATCGAAGAGAACTTGAAAGATGCGCTGTACTCATAAATAAATAAAAAAACAAGTATAAATCAATTCATTATTTCTCTCTCTCGCCAATTCAACCAACATGTGTCACTGGTATAAACTTTCAAATGCAGACATATTATTTTTTACAAATAAATTTTGCCATAGTTTGTCGATTTAGAGTAACTAATACTCTTTCTCTTTTGTAGAGAATCATGCGTCATTTTATTTGCTATCCACTTCACAGTACCATGTTGAGTCCTCTTTACTACTTAGAAACAGCTGATTCCTTTTTGGTATTAATTGGAGAATGCACTGTAAGCAATATTTATACATTTATGATCATACTATTATAGTATTCTGGATTGATTGACTGCGCATTCATAATTGTAGTATCAATTTCAACTATATCCTAACGGTATTCTAAGGACGCGGAAACGATTATGAATTCTATCGAAACTGGAAAATGAAGACTGGGCATATCTTAACCTTATATGACAGAATTAATCCATTTTTGGATTGATCTGGCTATTGTAAACGAAAAGTATAGCCGGAGGAATCAGTTATTTCCTGGAGCGGAACAGGAAGCCAACCATTTTCCCAGTAGCTTTAAGGATGGGTTGTATTTACGATTTCAAGTTGAAGTCTAGGTTGAGCTTAAGTCACAATAGATGCTCAATGTACAGTCACTCCCTAAGAGAACTCTCGTTCATAGCGATAGGTGAAAATTCCGAGTCCGCTCGATGATAATGGAGCGTCATTAGTTTTTTTTTGTTTTCGAGACAATAAGTGTTCCCAGCCAGGTTTGTCTCCCATTGAGGTGTTAAATCTTAATCAGCTGCCAGCTTCTGGCCATCTAGAATCTGGGAGGTGCAACCATATAACGTTTTATCATCAGCACAGATTTTCACAAATGATTGGATTATACTGTTTAGGCAGATAATTAATGTAAAGTAAAAAGAGGGTTGAACGTAGACGTGGGACTTGGCGGACGGACACCTACCTAGATCCCTTTAGAGGACTGGTTATTCACAACTACTTACTCATTAGGAAAGACTTGATAATTGATAAAATAATTCTTACTTAAAGATATTGTGCAATAAGTCTCTATGCCACACCTTGTTAAATGCCTGTGAAATAAATAATGCGATGTGTTTGTTGTGTCTAGTGTCTCACTGATTCTGTCAATAATGACATTGAAGATATCAGCGGTGCAGTAAGCTGATCAAAATCTCTACAGCTACTCGCTCAAGAGGTTGTTCCTATTCAGATGATCAACAACCTTTTTTAGATTATATCTTGAAATAACTTTTTAATGACACTGAATTGGCTATTGAGCCTATATTGAGTCGAGTATCGGCACTCACCCGCATTCATTAAGACAAATTATATACTTGATGCCTTCCAAAGACTTGGAAAGGATTTCACCGTTCGGCAGGAGTTATTTCGCTAATATCCAGTTATAAATTCGATAAATATTCGTTAGGACAACCACAAAAAATTTATCTGATAGTTGTCAAAGTGTTGAGACTTTTGATAAAAATCTTGTGACCTTCTCGAGCTGTAATAAAATATTACTGAGATTATATGCTCAGTGAGATGGGCAGGAGTGGATGTCTTTTGTCATCTCATGTTGAGTTAGAGGCAAAGAATGTGATAAAGGCTTTGTCTTATCTGACGATGAGGAGATCAGATAAGTAATGATGAGAGTAAACACTGACGCTTTGTCTCTATTCAGATTTTGGTTAAAGTTCCTCTAAAAACCCTGGAATCCAAGTTGTTTTCTTTCTTCCTTGGCCTGTAATGCTTGTTTATTGAATGTAGCAAGTGTCCAACTACACCGTTCTCTGTAATATTTACTAGTGGTTAAGGTATATTATGACTGCAGCACATTCAGGTCTGAACCAGGGCTGACTGTTCTGATTTTGCTGGATTTTTTAAAAAATAAAACTTTCCTTTCCCGAAAATATCCATTTCGAGTTGAGGGCGGAAGTTTGAAGAAGACTGGTGATCTTCCGACATGTAAGATCTGAAGTTGTATCAGTCAACTCTCGTGTATTGAAAATTCGTTCTACGGAACGGTACATCAGGGTATGTTTTGGTCTGTCATCAATTTTGACACTGATTAATAGATGATCTGAACTTCCTGGGTGTGGGTGGGGGTAAGACTATAGTCATTATTTTTATAATGTCCATCTATTTGCGTGGTAATCCCTATTTTTTATTTATTTTCTTAAACAATGAAATTCATAAAAATGGCCTTAGATAGAGATATACTACAAAAGAAAAACTGTATGCTTCGAACAGGAATCAAAATTCTATCCGGATTTTTTCCAGAGTGAACGCTTCTATAGACGAAACATGGCGCTATCTGTTTGGCCTCGGGAGTTCATACCTCTGTAAGAAACGCATATATATCACTTGGAATTCTAGGAATTTATATCTGGTAGCTTCTGTTTTATACACGTAACGGAAATGACAGTCAATTTTCTATGAATATTTTAAATGCAGCATTATTTCTTATTACTATGACATTGATTACTTTTTAGTGATTAATCTTTTTTGTGTTTCTGTTCATGTTTTTACTGCGTACCGGAACAGTGAAAATATTAACAACCAGCCTAGATCGAGAACGCGCACTAAAGAAAAATTGCATTCTTGTTATTAATTCTGCTGTTTAAGAAAATGAAAACAGGGATAACATCTCAAAGAGGTGGACCCAATAAAAAAAAATATATTAGTAATGTATAATAATATCTGAAATGTGATAAATGTTTGGCAAAAATTTGATTGATTAGAAATTCGCATGGAATATAATTTGTAACTCATTAAGTGGACAGTAAATACATTTCATTGGAATCTAATTATAGCCTGAAAACGATAAGTTTTTACGACAGAATTTGTATTTTGGAAACAATATAATCAGATACTCGCATAAAAGATCATTTGTTCACATGTACGTAATTAAGTGGACATTGAATACAAGCACGCACACACCATATATATATATATATATATATATATATATATATATATATATATATATATATATATATATATATATAAATATATATATATATATATATATATATATATGTATGTATGTACATATATGAATGCCATTTTAGATACTTCTAAGTTTCGTTTAATTAGTCATTCCGAAACTTGTGATTGCACCTATAAATTGGAAGTAAAGCTCCAAAAACAGTTATTAATTATATATAAAAGCAATCTTTTATGTAACGATATCTATAACCGAATTAGGCCTGTCAGTTCTCAGCGACCTCCGCTATACGGGTTGCCTAACGTTCATAAAAATGATATGCCCTTAAGAACCTTCCTTTCTATGACGGGTTGAGCAAAGCATGAGCTAGCCAAATGGTTAGCAGACTTACTTAAACCTGTTTTTGACCATTTTTCAACTTATTGTATTCAAGAATCAGTCGCTTTTTGATACTTTACTAGAATTTTTTCTGTAAAATTTTAGTGATAAATTATTACTTTCCTTCGATGTTGTAAATCTTTATACAAATTACCCCTTCAAGAAACTGTACAGATATGTGCAAAGACTCTCTATAGAGTTTTCTTGGGTTCTGCCTTTATTCCTGAACCCATATTTTTCGAATTCATGAATTTAACAAGAGAAGGGGTAGAGTTCAGCTTTGGCGATATTATGTTTGCTCATTTCGACGAGGTTTCTCTGAGTCCATCTTTAGCCGACATTTTTGTTGGATACTACGGGAAACCTATTATTTGAGAAATGTCGGAAACTTTATGTTTATTTACATTATATCAATGACACATTGTCTATGTTTGATAGCATAAACGAGGCAACTCTTTTTCGCCAACATTTAAATTCTTTATACCTATTATTGGTTTTCACAAAGGAGGTAGAAGAAAATAATTCTCTTCCCTTTTTGATGTTCTGGTGGAACGAACAGAAAGTAAATATATAACTAGTGTTTGAAATAAACAAACATTCACTGGTTTATACACGAACTTGGAACTACTTTGTCCCCCATTTCAGAAACGTAAACAATTTACTACATTAGTCAATCGTGCCTTAATGATTTCTACCCCCCCCACTGCACCCTTTAACAAGAGTTGGACAGGATACGTTGTAACTTATTAATAATTCAGTTATTTGGAGGTTTGTGATGAATTATATTTTCTTGTTTTAAATCCTTTCTTAAATTTACATATATATATATATATATATATATATATATATATATATATATATATATATATATATATATATATTTCGTGAATTTATTTTTGAAACTTTTCCTCAAATTTCCACACATTTAGAGATCAATTCATTTAAATTATTTTTCCGAACGTTTGTCTCTGACGAGGTGCTGGCCGAAATGCACCTATGTCTATAAGCTGGAAAAATTGAGCAGAAAATTTGTCACTTTAACTCGGTGTTTTATGGCAGTGTGAGGAACGCCGCTCACACGTACGCAGACATACATGAAACGTTAAACCCATGGTCACAAACTCACACCAATCCAACTAAATCCAATATATATATATATATATATATATATATATATATATATATATATACATACATACATATATATACACACATTTATATATATATATATATATATATGTGTGTGTGTGTGTGTGTGTGTGTGTGTGTGTGCGCGTGTAACAGGAGACACTGTGGTCAAAATCGATTGCCGATAGTCTGTTTCATTCGTGAAGTCAATGTTCAGGCCTGAAGTTTGCATTCATTCATGAAACTTACCCTCACCACTTGGTGTTGACTGCGGTTTAGTTGCAAACTGTTTATCCTAAGTTCATATTAAATGCACATGTGAGAATCATATCTCACTGTATAGGTTAAACAATTTTTTATTTTCAATTATTTTTCCTTATCCATCTCAGTCACTTCTCCCTCTCTCTCTCTTCTCTCTCTCTCTCTCTATCTATCTATCTATCTATCTATCTATCTTTTGAGTTAGATAGATAGCTATGATATTGTCCTTTTACTCTAGTAGGAAAAGACCGGCACCCATCTGAGCATTTGCATGTTTGCTTGCAACACAGGTTCTGGCCATCGTGTGTTAGATGAGAAGCGCTTGTTGGACTCTTGATGATCCATACATCAAAGGGGTTAGATCGCAGCTGTCTTCCTTTGTGCATATTTTGCACGGCCTCCGGCAAACTACACCGCTTTCATAAGTGTGATGCCTGATCACCAGGTGGCACCATCGCAATTCACACCCAGTCTATATTCATCCGGTGTTAAACGCGCATTATTTTAACCTTTCTGTTTTTTTTTTCAGTGGCTATATTTATTTTATACACAACCATTTATTTTCTCTTTTGCTTGGTTAGTTATTTTAAAAGCCTAGATTTTTTTTCATATATGATTATATATTTATCTATTTATATATATAACACTCTATTTACATTATAATAAACATTTAAAATTTCTAAAACCAGAATGTATTTCAAAACATATTTTTGGCAATTTCGATATGGAATTTATTTTAAGAGAGAACTAAATAAAAAGCAACTTTTGCGTCTAGAAAATATACATAATGAAACAATATATTTTACGCAAGAATAGAAGATTTGTAAAAATTTTATGATATTTTAACTTTGAATTTTTATTACTCAAATATGAAAAATATGTCTCCCTAAATACTATTCTTTCGTTTTAGTTTTAAAGATTGAGAACATCTGCGTGTGTTTCTTAACGCAGTTCATTTTATTTGAAAATTCATACAATCTAATTATGACTTTTCTTTTTCATTGTCTACGCAGAAAATTCTCGAACACATTATTTTTATTGTGCAAATATAAAACAGTGAGCACAAACATTTTCACTCGCCTATGTTTCAATAATGATGTAATACTATACAACTTCGTAGGTTTGGTTAAATTCAGTCACTTATTTTTCATGCGTGATACACGCTTAGGTGATCATGTATCTTTCGATATATGACTGACTTTTTCCTGCAGTAGATTTCCATTTCTCATAGCTGGTGGAGAACAAGAGGATTCGTACCTTTTCCAAGGGTATTAGTGAATGTAATGAATTCGTCTGGAATTCGAACTCCGAGCCGCTATCCATTACTCCACCGTTCGTCCAATATATGTTAGATTAGTTTTCTAATTTTGCTTGTGAAACAACCTGGAAATCCACCTCAATTTAAAGTAAACTATTTTTGTTTTCACTCATTAAGTATTCTACTCCAGTATGGAAAGGTTGTTAAAATATGCGTGTTGTCAATTGTTTACATTTATTGTGAACGAGGCAACTAGGGAGGGTCTTCAGTTTGTTATCGCCTAGTCCAGTGCTGCTCTGTGATTCATCGGATAACATTTTTTTGCATTTATGATACGAGCTTGAAATAGTTCCGAATTGAAACAATTCTCTAAAATAATTCCAGAAGGTATTTAGTGATTAAGATATTATGAATATAATTTTTACATAATTTTCTCAGCAATTTTATTTCAAAATGAAGATATTTAAAAAGAAAAAAGAACAGGGCTATGCAGTCAAATTTGTTTTGGAAGTATTAACAAAACTATAAATGCAATTTGTTCTGCAATGCAAACATACAGACATTTTATAATTCGACATATCTCCCCCGTCTCTTTCTATCTCTCTCTCTCCCTCTATCTCTCTGTCTCTGTCTGTCTCTCTCTCTCTTTATATATATATATATATATATATATATATATATATATATATATATGGACCATATATATATGGACCATATATATATGGACCATATTCTTCAAAAATTATGATTGGGCAATTTCTGAGAGAATGTTCCCCTTATCTGAGAATGATTATTTTTAATTTTGAAAAGTTGATTAATAAAATTAATCCAAACAAAATCCCTCACGTTAATAATATATATATATATATATATATATATATATATATATATATATATATATATATATATATATATATATATATATATATATATGGGTGTGCGTGTTTGTGAATGTGTATTTGTGTTTGCACATTTATTGTTCAGGGATATTCTTATTTTGATAACTATTTAATGTGAGCACACAAACATATGATGACATAACAACACCCTGATGATGACATTTTATATTTACACACCCTCTATCTCTGAGATTGAGCATTTTATCCCATTAATATAGCGCATCTTAAGACTATCTTCGTTCATATATATATATATATATATATATATATATATATATATATATATATATACATATTGTATGTGCAGTAATTACTCTAAAGCGCTCAATATCAGTGATAGACTTAACTTATTCAGTTGTATGTTTATGAACTCGTGCCACGAACTATCACAAAAAGAAAATACAGCCTCTCACCACGAAACAGTGAAACAAGTATAATCCATCCAATTTTTATAAAATAAGCTAATCAGTCTTATGATATCAATAGCATATATATATATATATATATATATATATATATATATATATATATATATATATATATATATATATATATATAGGGTGTTTGTATTTGTGTGTGAGTATGTGTAATACCCATTCATTATTATTCATTTAATTTAAAATCAATCAATTTTGTTTAAAATAGATTTGAAGCGTTCAACTTACTATCTATTCTACCTAACAAGGACTTCCTTTATTATTTATAATAGTAGTGTGGCCACGACGAGATGTTTCTTTCATTATGTAATGCTTTTAAGTTTTCGTGTATCAGTTTTAAATAAATTAATATCTATATTTCTTGTCAAATACGGTGGGCTTATTTATATTTGTAACCGTTCCCCCTGCTTAGGATCAGTTAAATAACTTGGCCCATTGCTTGCAACGAGTCCTGTACTGAATGTATTTGTCTATGAAGCATGTTTATCACCTATTTTGTCTCCTTGAAGCCTAGTTCTATATTATATTTCTCCTGACATCTGTTTCTTGAGTTGAGTTTTGAATAATTTAACTGAGGTACGGGATGATATTAATCATAATTAGCATTTTCAAAGACATCTCACAACTAACATATTTGCCTTGGACTATAACAAATATTCGAGGACATTATTGAACTTGGTCGAACTCAAAGAGAGGGCAGGCTTTGTATTACCAGATACAAATGATATAGCTAGCTAATTTCTGAGATTCTTTATTTATATAATCGGACATCGACTGTATTTGACCGATACGGAAACGAGTTTATAACTCTAACATTACAACTCTGTTCATCTTGAAGAAAACGGTTTCATTCACGAGTATATATGACCTCTGCCTAACGTTTTAAATTACTTCATATTCATTACAGGGTTACGGATATTAATGTTCAGACACGCAAGACTAGCACATTTGAATGACCGCTGCAAGGTAACTCTTTTGTTTTGCTTCTGTTTCTGTTACGTAATTTTGGCAAATATTTTTTTGTGTGAATGTGTCATTTTTTGATAGTGTTAATTTTCCCAACGGTGGTAGTGTCTAAGTTGGAGTTAAACTAAAACCTAGAGAATTGACAACGGATATTTTTTTCTTTTTTCTAGATTGGCGCCGTACAGTCGCCTTACAAGAATATAATCCGGCAAAGTTTAAGTTGATCTATGTATATATGAAACTATATTTGAATGAGTTGTGTATGTATATGCCTGAGTTTATGCGTCTGATGTGTTATATAAGCTTCGTTTATATAACTTTATAAAAGCAAAATGAGATTTTCAAGAGTCTCGTTTCCTCTCGGTAGTGAAAATTAAAAAACATAAAAAACAATTCTCGAAGCTCATGGGGGAGATAACTTTCATTACTGCAAAGATTCCAATAAGATCCGAATGAAATCAGCGTCTGTTAGGAACCTGAGACTAATTTCAGATTTTTTTAAATTTTGCTTCTGCTTTTTTATATCTTATGCAAAGGGCAGGATTTTATTCAGTTGCCAATAAATCAAAGACGAAATGTCTGGCTATAATAATCATAATAATAACTGAGTTTTATCATTCGAGTCTGTTGAGGGATTTTTCGACGAATATTATTGCTGTAAATAATAAAGAAAATTATGAAAGACAAAATTGCCAGTGTTTAGAGTATCAGTAGAAATGAAACGTCAGCCATTAAGGCGACAGGGCTATGAGGAGAACACTATTCAGCCGCTAACTGCACCAACATGGCGGCTTTTCCATCATTTGGGACTTCATATTGGATTTCAGCAAATCATGTTCACCTTTAATTTACCGCCTCAATTTTCATTTTACCATAGCCATACTTTCAGAAACAGTATCAAAGACAAGAACAGCTATTATTGAGCATGATTGCATGACTTCCAATGTGATTTAAAAAGATTATACTTTCGAGAAATTAGCTTTTAATAACTTAATTGTATAAACAGACATTTGACATTTTCTATAAGTATTCAATTGCCTGCTAGATCAAGACCGTAGACTGACACGGAGTAAGTGAAATTTTAACAGAAATATTAATTGTATAATGTTCGATTAAATATCCCGTTTGAATTAAGTGTTTTGTAACGGTAGGCGATATTGTTTAAATCTAATAATTGATGTTTATATTAAATGCTAAACTTGAAATTTATCTGTCGATTTATTAAGGCACCCACGGTAGTGTGTGTTTGCGTATTTATTAACATTTATTTTAGATAAATGTTTAGCAAACTTCTCCCGATGAGAATAACGGTTGTGAATTCATTCAGAATTGGACGAATTGTTCTTTTTCACTAATTTGTTGGCGTATATATATATATATATATATATATATATATATATATAGATAGATAGATAGATAGATAGATAGATAGATAGATATTCTGATGTGCGACTCGAGTTTCGTTGGTTGCCCAACTCATCGGACACGAGATATAACTTATTGTTTATTTGTTTGAAAAAAAAAACCTTTTTTACACTGTGTATTTAGTCAGCAAATGTTCGTTTAGGGGAATGTCATTAAAGACAACTTATTTTTTGTTGATTTATTTTCTTGTTCGACCTTTACGTATTAATACTTTTCAAATAAGGAGCGAATCCCGTCAAAAATTGATTAAGAAATATGGTCGAAGCATAGGATTTTTTAAGCGATTACTAATTTATCTCTATCTACTCTGATAATGACTCCAAAACGTTGAAAGCTTGGACTATATTCTTCAAAAATTATGGTTGGGCAATTTCTGAGAGAATTTTCCCCTTAACCGAGAAGGATTATTTGGATTATTTTTAATTTGGAAAAGTTGATTGATAAAATTAATCGAAACAAAATGTCTCTCGCTTTTAATATATATATATATATATATATATATATATATATATATATATATATATATATATATATATATATATATATATATGGGTGTGCGTGCTTGTGAATGTGTATTTGTGTTTCATTTATTGCTTATTTTGATGTGTGCACACAAACATACACAGGCACACTTAAACAGATAAATTAGTGTGAGGGACAGAGAAATCAACATCACATATTATCTGAAGATTTCTCGTCTCAATGGTATCTCGAAACACCGTGTCAGTACATAATTAGCGGGCTCTATAATTAGGTTTGTGAAATATTAAGGGAACAGCAGAAAGTCGAAAAGTCAGTTATTTTACTGACGCTAATCTTTGAGTGTTTATGACCATGACCTACATAGATCTCATTTAATAATGGTCTTATTTATTCATGTATTTCTTTTAACTTTGTTTTGCATTTTAGGTTGATATATTTTATCGATTTGGTCAATGAGTGTTATAATTAAAGGAGCAAATGATTAGATTTGTTGACATTTTATGTGTAAGAAAATTATGAAATGTTGGCTATTAGAAGATATTAAAACTTGACGCAAGGAGATTTATTTCCTTCGGAATTTCTAAAATTATTTCCAGAGCAGGGGAAAATTTATAAATTATAAATAATATATTGTAAAAATGGGAATAAAGAAATTAGAATTCGAGAGTTGAAGATTTAGAGGGGAGTAATATTTTGGAAATATTTTAGTTGATTAAGTAAAGACTATATTATGTAAATTTGAATTAGTTTTTATGGCGACATTTTACCACTAATTCATTCCTCTGATTTAAGAGTTGTCATTGATTATTGTATTTAATTATTGCATTATTGTATATTATTATAATATATATATATATATATATATATATATATATATATATATATATATATATATATATATATATTGTAACAGTATGTTTACATTGAAACTTTATTGTTTTGGGAAAATGAACACTACAAAATTTTGACATAAGAAACACCCTGATGATGACATTGCACTAATGGCAAAAGTACTCGAAATCTGTAATATGTATCAACACGGGCATTTTCTCTTCCTTTAATAATCACACGAATACAATTTTGTGTAAGTATGAAAGAATTCATTTGAAAATGTGTAGAGAAAACTTGTTTAAATTAATCAATAACACATGTCGCAAATGTATATATATATATATATATATATATATATATGTATGTATATATATATATATATATATATATATATATATATATATATATATATATATCTGTAAATTTCGACATATGAGAATAAATTATTTAACATTTAGAACTGAACCGCCAGATTCCTCATACAGATAGTTTGATTAATACTGAGGCACGTGTAGAAATATTCACAAGATCCAATTACAAGCAATGATAGGAAAACATTTTTCATATTGTGCAATTATTTTAATTCAAATTGATCCTTCTTCAGGATCGCATTCTTAACTTCATTCAAGTAAACGGTCTAAAATACATGGCAAGAGAATTCAGTTAGCCTTGATATTCACTTATAACTGGAGGCAGAATGATTCATGCCATTTGCAAAACGATTGGCGGGAGGTGAACCTATGCTGATTCCACTTGAACTGTAACTTAACTCGGTCATTTAAACTTTCGCGGCAATATCCTGATTGATGGTTATTATGCATCTACTTCATCACAAAGAAGCACACACACACACACACACACGTATATATATATATATATATATATATATATATTTTATTTTAGGATATTACATCGAAAAACTTCAAAATCACTACACACTATGTGATATTGTAACCATTTTGGCATGTTTTTCGATGTAACGTTCTAAAATGAAGAATATTGCTTTACATTGTATTGAATCTTCTTTTATGTTAAATGCTACTAACCTATTAATTGTACTCTGTATGTTATCATCCTTCCTATATATATGTGTGTTATCATCCTTCCTATATATATGTGTGTGTCGGTGTGTGTCTGTATGTATGTTTATTAAGTATTTGTTAATGCTATGTTGCATATATGTGCACATTTCGTTTGTGAGAAATAATATTTTGAAGAAAAATATTGTTTTAATCGGACCAGATTTATAAGATCTGTCGTAAAATAATCGAGCTGAGCCAAACGTTTTGTCAGTCTATTTACTTACGAACTTTAATGTTTGCTATAGGCGAATATTGCCATGAAATCTAACAATCCTTGAGATAATCTGCTTTCTTCCACGACTTGCTATCTATCGACCCCCGCAAAACCATAATGATGGCAAATTGTGTAAACATAGGAAATATATTGAAAAAAAAGTGGTTTCAGGGCGTTATAGTTAGTAGAAAGACACAGTTTTTGAATAACGGTACACGACGTTATGCAATAAGTTAATGTCTCCGTTTATAAAATATTAGATATTTAGCCGATAAAACATTCTACTCATCTGATTTCTATTTATTAAAGTTTTAATGTGAATTCATGCATATACACCCACATCCCCTCACAAACGGTGTGTGATATACATTATTTGTTAACCAACCACGCGAACGTATTTGATTATGGTGATATCGTAGTTTAGTTAAGTGATAATTTACAATTTCTAAAATCACTGCATGCATATCCAAATTCTTTTTTTAAAATAGGCGATCGAAAATAATTCATTACCTATTTCATAGTGAAATTAGCCGATAATTTTCTTAGAGATATTCGGCTTTTGCCCGATGAGAAATAAATTCAAATAAATCAAGAACATTATTTAGTCATTTCTTGAACATAATAGCAAATGAAGAAAATATTTTTATACAGTTTATACTTGAAAAATAGTTTCTACTTAGGTACTCAAGTGATTATAAAAGTTTACTTTTATAGGTTGACAATACATATCATTATTCTTGCATCGTGCATCCAGCTGTCGGTTCTTCAACATCAAGATAATCAGGAAAAAAAGCATATAAAATTCAGCTTGACTGAAATATTCGGGAGAGATTTTGTACTTTTGGTTGTTGATAGTGTAATATCGAAGTTGAAGTTTTGTGAAGCGAACTGGTTTTAATTCAAATGTTCAGAATGAAGACTTTGGAAATCAAACTCCCGATATTTCGCGTAACACATTTAAAATAGTTGCCTCAGTCATATCTGCAAAAAGCTGTTTGACAGAAATACCAGATTCAATACACAATTCTAAAGTCTCAATATTCGTGAGAAGTATTTTAATCCTAGTATTATTCGCAACTCCAAGCATATATATTTGTAAAATACATTGTTAACCTCATATATTTATTAGGAGATGGAGACTTATGATATCATTCCTCGGTGTTTCATTTTTATAATTCTGATATTTTTGTGTCTTATAATATTTTGTCATGAATATTTACAGTTTATTTCTTATTCATCTAATTTAAAATTATTTTTCTCTTCATCAATTACGAAATTTTGAAAGCTAAAGTTAATTAGTTTTATTTTATATACAACAGTGTTTTATGTAATTGTATTTGAGAAGAGGCGTGTAGATGAATTCGTTAGATTAACTTTTAGATGGAAATCTTTTATCGATTTGGTCAATGAATTTTATAATTAAGGTGACAAATGATTAGATTTGTTGACATTTTCTGTGTAAGAAAATAATGAAATGTTGGCTATTAGAAGATATTAAAACTTGAAGCAAGGGCATTTATTTTTTCGGAATTTCTAAAATTATTTCCATTATTGACATTCGGTCCAATGTCCGTAAGGACGTTGTAAAATATAGTGCTGTTGATCCAGGTATTTTGTTTTAAGTAATTTTTACTTAATACTACTTATGTTTTCACTAACTCTGACTTAGTGTATATATATATATATATATATATATATATATATATATATATATATATATATATATATATATAATTGGATTGATTATTTGACTGGTTTTTGCTTCTTTATTTTCATTTCTAATTTGTTCTAACGGTTATTTTAGCGGGAGCGATATGTTAATTTGTTCATTTATTTATTTATTCACTTGGATTAATTTATTTAACTAGTATTTTTCTTATTTTTTCTTATTTTAGCTAAGCAATGAATCTGTTTTGAGATACGCAGTTGATAAGTTCGAGTAAAGAAAAGTTTAGAAGTGAAATTACGGTTAAATATTATTTCAACGGTAAAAAGATAAAACCAAGTTGCTCTTTAAATTCAAGCTGTTGCCTTAGAAAAGAGATTTTCTTCTCCGACTAATAATTTCCTTTGACCATCTAATGGTTAAATATCTGGACAAACTTGTCTCTCTAGTCTTGGATAGAAACAAGCCGAGGAGAAGGAAGACACTGAATACTCATTTGTGGAATGCTGTTTGAATACTTCGTGTCATACTATAGAACATTATTCAGTTCATCCAAATATCGCGCTAGTTCTTCACAAGACAGATAAGTTTGATTTCGTCACGAAAAATCTCTAAATATTTCAACTTCCATCACAGGATCGAAATCTTAGTTTTCTCTCTCGTTTAATATTTCTTTCATTTTCATTCAGGAAGTCTTCTTATGGTCTCGGCAATTTGAAAAACACTTTTCTGTAAATCAATGCGTAATCGAAAAATATTCTCACAAAATCTTACACTTGAACTTGAACTTGTATTTACGGCAAAGAGGATATTAGTAAGTAGGTCGAAGATTATCGTCTGACACCAGTAATGATGAGGATAAAAGCATAATATGTGTAATGGGCCGGGTATGGAATGAAGCAGTTGGCATTTGCAGTAATTTTTCACTCTACGTTTTTCTGAGGCTTCAGCTGTAGGGATATTGTCGATTTCAGTTCTGACCGTAACTTTAAGAGCTTTATTCCCCGCTCGGCAGATTGAAGAGCCAGAAGTCATTTCACTTGGTCATTTCTGTTGGGAATCCATATATAAGTTTTCTGTTTCAATTGCTGGTCGGCAATGATCGTGTGTCGGAAATTAGAGATAGAGTAGATTGTTTGCCCGGCAGAAGGTCATCGACTTTGGGAATAATTTCAGGATGCGTGTGACAACCGAGATGCGGGGAAAATGTCAAACTGATTTTCTGAGAAGAAATGAAAGATTTTTCTTAAACTTGTATGATTTAAACAAATTAAATAATTTTCTGCTATGCCTCTGAGTGCAAACTATATTGGGAATTTTTTAATGGAAGATGCGCAGCTTCTCTTTTGACAAAAATATCAAACCAATCAATTAATTATAAGAAAAATACGTTTTTTTCCATGACAGACATCGAAACTATTGTTGGTACATTGGTAAATCCCAAATAAGAAGAACCTAGAAATCACATCCATTTTAACATTTTTCTCATAAAAAAACGTTCCAATATCAATAGTTTAAAAAAGATGAATTTACGACGCAGAAGATAATGGTCATTTATTCTCGATTAGCTGTTACGTGCACGCGAAAAACCTTATCGAGAATGAAGTGAAGAATCTTGAGTGTATTAGTTATTCATTAAAACGATGGTTCTCTCTATGTTGAAAGGACTGTAAAACTACTTAGACTTTTCCAGAATTGGTATAGCTGGAAACTTTGTGTAGCAACCGCCAATGCTACACTCACAAATATTCTAATATACCTAACGTGATCATTCTCGAAATGAAGAATTTTCATCAAGCTTATTCTGTATGTGATGATAAAAGATTAACCCAAAGGTGCGAAATTCATAATGTTCTTCTCTCAGAAGTTTATTTCTGGTGAAGTGATCAAAAGAATCCTAGTTGATAACTCAAATATTTTTTATTATTATGCTAAGGAGGCTGCTGGCATTGATATACCTAGCCTTTTTGAAAACAGTGTTCACGACTAAAACATAAATTGGGGAAATGATTCTGCTTTATGTAGCACTTAAACAAATTTGACAATTTTGGAAATAGCTTAGGGTTACATATCTTCAATATTACAAAATGGATTTTATTGGGACCCATCGACTTTAATGAAGTTTGGGAAATTACGAATCAAGATGGTGAGTTATAAAAACTTGTAATCCGTGAAGATGACATTAGTTAAATTGTAGATGGCCCTGTTTTTGTGGTTTGAGGGAAAGTTAATTGCAAAGATCTTAGACTTGTCTGCTGAAAATGAAAGAACATAATCGGCAGACAATTGGTCTCTATTAATAATCATGTTAGTCGCCCTCCAGAATTAACGAGTACCAAGTCTTTATTTTTATCTTTGTCTTGGAATGACTGACTGTGCATTGCTAAATCTCCAGAACATTTTGCATTGTTTGGCACTTCTGAACGGTTTGAGTGTTCACGGTGATAGGGTTGTTTGCAGTGGTTACAGCGATATATGGAACCAGCAAATTCAGGCTGATAGTAAGGGTAAGTCTTCGGATTTTGGTGATATTTTGTGAGAAGAATAAATCACACAATACTAGAAAGAATCCAGCCAGAAATGTGTCGAGCTTTTCTCGGTGATTTAATTTTGAAAATCATTGTAAGAAGAGGTTCATATCAAACTATCCCATTTATTATTGGTGTATCGAAATATATTCTATAAAATGGGACATCAAAATTTTAGTTGGCATCAATCTTGACACAGTCGTGAGAGAAAGAGAAACGGGAAAAGGTCAAGATAAATGACATTACAGAAATTTATTTTGAGACAATTTTCATAGAGAAGACGTGTAGACTAATCCAAAATTTGATTCAGCGCGTACGCTATTGCAAAGTCCAAGTAATATCTACCATATTCATGGATTTTATTTTAGTGAACTAAGCACTCATAATCATGAAATTGCCGCTTATTTGAATGCTAGATGAATTATTATGAGACTGGATAACGTCAAATTTCTTAGCTAAGCTGGGCGTGTGGCCATATCACGTTGAAACAACGGTGCACGTACGACCAATGAAATAGAGCAATGTCAAGCCTGGTCAATATCTGGATCGGTGACAGCTTGGGAATAGATAATTATTATCTCCAAGAAATTCTTCCAATGAAAAATATTTTCTCTCTTTAAATAACCTGCAAAAGGTCGTTAAGCTGTAAAATAGAAATCAACCAATCAATCCGAGCTATTTAATCAAACATCTTAATTCTATCATTCTCAGAATGAAAGTTAGTAAAGGTGAATGGCGATTACCCGCAGGGAGTAGAGAAAGTCACAGGAATGGGAAATCGGGATAGACTTTTGTGGGGTCTCTGACATCCTTGTTTTACCCTCCCCCATTCGCCCAATGCCATGAGATTTAGATTATGTTGGTTAAATCGGGTTAGACAAAAGTTTGAATTCTTGCCTTGGAATAGAGTGTCTGACATTCAGAAAGCAATATGAATCATTTAGGAACTCTTGGAGTTATTTTCAAAAACAGAGCAAATTGATACAGGATTATAAACTAAAAATAAAGTGAAAATATATTAATAATCAAATGCAGAGTAGAAAATTTTATACAGTTTTATCACGAATTAAATGACTTGGGGATATTTCTGCCATGTTATACGATAAATAAAGCAGTTTTAAGGAGAATAAGAGCTTTAACGAAACTATTGTTAACAATCCGAACGAAATTGCTGAAATGATGAAAATTTACAATTCTGAACTTTTTTGAATTTTGAAGACAAAGCAAACAAAAAGAAAATCAACGAGTAAACTATTTGATAGATTTCAGCAAATCTATTGAAGTAGTAGTTTCAGAAAACAAAGAAGATGCGATGCAAATGAGAAAGTATATATATAAACAGGGACAGAAAAGTGTGGTCACCCACATCCTGAAATGCTGTGGTACATAGAAAGACTCATGTTTCGCTCGTTAAATTAGATTCTTTCTTACACTTTTCATTCCCTAATTTATTGAAATTTAGCAAAAATACCTCTCTGTTGATGATGCAAACGAACATCGAAATATAAAGGAGAATAGTTCAAATACCGATTAGCCATTAATATTTTGATTTAGATTTACATGTAGTCCGCAAGAAGTGAATAAATATGGAATGTATTACAATATTAATTCAATATCTAAACTCCTGTGTTTCAGATTCGTGTCCATGTGCCAGAATCCATGCTCACTTGTTTCTATGTTCACGTAGAAACAAGTGAGCATCAGTACAAGTAAATGAAAGTATGGATATTTTGATTCATCTTTGTCCAAATGAAAAGCACACACTCGTACGGAAACGATCATGTACTGAATTCAGCTCCAGTAAGTTACTATCTGTTTCACTGGCACGTTGCCGAGCTATCTAAATGTGCATTTCCTACTACACACATCCCAACTTTGAACTCGATAAGAAATAGCAATTCCGACAGAGATAAGCAGCCCAACCTGCTTTGCAGATCACAAGTCACTCGTGAGAAATATGCTAGGCAATCTTATTCAAGTCGGAACAATTCTCTTAAAAGACAAATAAACACAAATCTTCATTTCTGTTTTTTCTTCTCCCGGAGGTATATAACGTGTTCTTGATCCTGGTCTTTCTAACTAGTTGTTGGTTTTCCACTGGGAATGCATTTCTCATTAAAGCGGTGGGAAAAGTGCAGATTGACGAGCTGAAAAAGAGCTTATTTTTTTGTTTTTGTATTTGCCACTCTTCTTCTTCTTCTTCTTCTCCTCCTCCTCCTCCTTCTTCTTCTTCTTCTTCTTCTTCTTCTTCTTCTTCTTCTTCTTCTTCTTCTTCTTCTTCTTCTTCAATTTCCTTTGCTATTTTTCCTTCTCTTTAATTACATGCTATGAAACATCGTTACCAAACCCGTCTCGTAAAACATTACTCAGAACATTTGTGTCTTATTCTAAACTAAATTAAACCTGGTAAAATAACTCAAGAAAAGTACTACATAATCTTCAAGAACTACATAATAATACTTTTTCAAGTTTCTGAAGTCATTGCTTATCACAACATTAATTCATGTTGTTCGTTGGCTGTGATAACAACATAGTGAGGAGGAGATCAATATAACCCATGTAAGTTCAACGGGATTTAAATCTAACAAGACTCTGAGTGCCGCTTTGCAGCCTATAATTTTTGGAAATAATTTTTGCAGCGCACGATGTAGTATTGCTGTGTATGTCTTACTTATCACGACAGATTCAACATTGGCTAGTGGTCATTTCAAAATCGAATAGAACACACACGGCACAATTACAAGTCATCACCAGTCTTTCCAACACGCAGCTGAGAGGTTAGATCCATAACCACTTGCAGTCTCTGCCACGCATCTATCGAGTCAGTCTTCGTGGTATTATCAAATGACCAGGTTATACGACACCATCGTTATGCAGTCACATTTTGGTAGGCCTTTACAAAATAACACTAAACTTAAGTTTAATATGTGTGGATTAAGCCGTTGAGTGATATCATTGTTGGATTGGAATAGGTTTCTCTTTGGTAGATCCAAATTCCAAAGGAGGATCTCTTATGTACTTGATCCTGATAAGCTATCTCAATTTTGGTCACTTTCTCACCAACGCTACGTTGCTTCCCTCTGTTATTTCTACAAATATATTCATAGCAACTGCTCCGAAGCGATTTTTTCTGGGTTCCGAGTAAATGAATTTAAGCATGCTACTGGATTGACACGCAAGTCGCACCCTTTTACAGTTGAATTAGGGAAATGCATCCACCACTTCTCCTCCAAAAGTTCCTTTTTTCGCACTTTTCACCTGTGGACATCTCTTCAGTTTCCTTGCTCCTCTAATAAGTGCAGTCTTCAAAAATTTAAATGCAACATCAATCGCTATGTTCTGTCTTCTTGGATTCTGCTCAACCTTTCTTATTTCTTCAATCCTCATTATACTAAGACCGGCTTACTAGTGGAATTACCAAATAGCTTGTGCTGAAATGATTAATAAGAACAGAAAAGAAAAGGTGGTTACCATCATTAACAAGCGCCGGCATTTCCGTTGATATCTCACCTTTGGTCACCGATACATGTTAGAAATTAACAACTTCCTTCTTATCTTTATTAGCGTTGCCCTAACAATCCTTCTGTCGGCCACAGCTACATTATCATATCTAAACTTTGTTTTCACCTATTATGATAGACATGCTATCTTGTTTCTCAAAGGAGGAAAGAGAAAAAACGTTCGAATATACTTCTTTCTCTATTTTTTTTATATTTGATTTTATAGATAGACAGCTTATTGTATTGCGTCGTTGGACATTTCCTGTTGGTGCCAGAGGCCAACACTGAACTGATTATTGGTGCAAAACACGCTCACTCTGTCATTTTTTCTGATTTGACCTACAAAGAGAAAGCAAATGTCATAGACGTTTCAAACTGAAATCAATGAAAACAATTAATTTCACTATGCACTTTTCATAGATCGATAATTTAAAAAGTTAGCTGTACAGATCATCCAGTTCTCTATGAAGTCGTGTACGAATTTTGTGTCATTCTACTGAGGAGCTGAACAAATAAATGTATTTTATAACATACCTGACATAGGCGAGTAGGTCAGTTTGGTTCTAATTTAATTGTAACGTGACATGAAAATGTCTGTGTTTCAAATTCGTATAAACAACCCGGATGTAGAAAAGCAGAAACATAACAAATACTCAGTATTACTTCGACCGCTTTATTTTGTGTCGTATTAAAATAAGGAAATATGCATTTGAAAGAAATAAATATCATTGTAAATATCATGAAGAATACTTTAAAAAATTTTAAAAAATTCGGAAAATGATCATCAATAGAACAAATGCTTTTCACTCTAAATCTTTCACGTTTCCGAATCCCTGTTCTAGTGTTTAGTCTCCAAACAATCCTATACAGTTGAAAAGCTTTCGGCAAACTAAGCTGCATGTTTATGCAAATTCATTAAAACAAAAAGAAAAGAAATCCGTTATTATTTCATTTTTAAACATGATAATAAAACATGATCCAGTGCTCATTTTAGTACCTGGTATCTTCATTCCACGAAGTCGTTCATTGCAGATTGACCACAGATTCTCAGTTGGATTTAGATCATGAGAGATTCCGGGCCAGTCTATAGTACTTTGATTTTCACACTCGTAAGGCCTGTCAGTGTGTTCGTGCAGCGTTACAATTTTCATACGCATCTTTGGAGTAACTTCCACTGTCAACAATGGAAATAGGACAACTAATCGACAGTCGAGATAATAGAGTTTGGACGTGATAAAAATCGGATGCAATCGTGAAAGACGCAATATATTTCAAGGCCAAATGACATAATTTGAAAAAAAATAAAGAAATATTTACACCCTGTCACGCCAATGGGTCTAAAACTGATCATATGATGAAAGAAAGGAAGGCTGTATCAATTAATTCGCGCAAGGGTGTATGTGTCTAGAACTTATATGATTGCATTGTGTTTAGAATTGTTGGAAAAGTTTATCTTAAGCTCGTTATAATTGTCGTTTGGATACTCTCTTTCTTTGACATAGTATCTTTCTCCGATCCTAGGTTATAAGTAATATCTTTCATTTCAAAATACACCTGTTAATTTTAGTTATATTAACATTAGCCGTTTCAAAAGGCTGGGTGACTTTCTGATGCAATTTATAAAATATTTCCCTAAACTCTTCTTCAGGGAAATAGATGTCCCAAATCTAGTAGCTGTTATCATTAATGATGCGGACTTCCTTCTTTGCCATATCGTTCTCCAGTGATCATGTGCCACACTATATATTATGCCTTTAAATTCCTTGAGGTACATAGGGCCGCAGTAAGCCTGTTTTTAAGTGAGGAGGTGGTTAACCTACTGCTCAACCCCAAGTTGTTCTTCTCCTAGACCAGACGCCAGTCAAGTCTATAGAACCCAGTCTGTCCTGCTTTTCACCCATAGCTGGGGAAGATGGAGAAAATTCATTACCTCGTAAGTGAATGTAATGGATTCGACTGGAATTCGAACTCGGCTCTCCGATTCCTCAATCCCAGTTGCTATCCATTACTCCACGGTGCCTCATATAGCAGACAATACTCAAGTACATGATTTGTATTACACATATATTCATGAACTCAAATTAGTCATTTGAACTATTGTTAATATCTTAATTTCCTAAAATACAAATATTGATCATTTTTGCCAACTTCAGTTTAGTAATAGCCTATTCAGGGATGTTACTTTTGTGATTTGGTGAAGAATAATTTGTTTGAAGAATAATTCCGCGAGAAATGAGTAAAAAATGAGCAATCTACTTTGGTCTTATGCCAAACTAAAGCAAGAGTAAATGCTTGCAATTCAAATGAATATAAATAAATATAAATTTAATGAGATTTACTTGTTGAAATGCAAAACAACTGAAGTAATGTTATAAGAAGAATTCGGTGTAAAACCTGAAAGGAAACATTGATACGGAGTGTTAGTAGAAAGAGTAAGAAAAATAAATGATCGAAAGTTTGCTTTTTATCTTTGTAAAATCACAAGTTAACAGTTAAAATAAAAGACAAGTAAAACAAAAACCTTATCGCACTGACGCAATAAAACGTTCCACACAAAAAAGGGCAAAATCTTTAAACAACCAAAACAAAATCCAATTAGTTTCGTGTTTTTAAAACTTCGCTATATTTTTTCTTTCTTCATTGTTTTTTCGTTAGCACCTTTGATATATTTTGTATTTCTGTTTGAGATTTGTTTTTAAGAGAAACACGGTTAGAATATGATAAGAAAGACCATCTTCTTGAATGATGCGGGAGGCGAACTGAAGTAAATAAATAAAGACAAAGGGACGTGTCAGAAAATAATAAACCAAGAGGCAGAAAGAAAAACCTATGCTAAAAAAAAAAAAAAAAAAAAAAATCTTTCTATAAATTAGACGGGTTTTAAAGCGGCAAAAAGAAAACTAAGCAGATTGAAATCCAGAAACATTCGATAGGATCGTTTTAATCGATCCATAGGAGAACAGATTCGAATTTTAATTCGGAAAGTAAGTTAGCGTTTTATTTAAACTGATTGGCATATTTTCTAGTTTGAAACCAGTGTTTTCATTTACAGTGTTAAATTTCGCTTTGATGCTTGCCTAAGTTACAAGTACAAACATAAAAAGGCATACACACACAAATAGATAGATATATATATAGATAGATAGATAGATAGATAGATAGATAGATAGATAGATAGATAGATAGATAGAAAGAAAAGGACCAGAAAGAAAGAAAGAAAAACAAAAAAATGAAAGAGAGGCATACAGGAGAAAATTTTGAACCTACAGATAGTTTGGAAAACTATGTTCCGGGCGTAATTCTAACAGTCTTACAGTTAGGTGCGTGTTATATTTAGAAGAATAAAATACAATAATCAAAGCTAAATATTGGATCAGAGGAATGAATTAGTATTGCAATGTCGGCATAAATCAAATTGAAATTTCCATAATATTATTTAGCTTCTGTATTTCCATAATAATTGATCCCCTATAAATCTTGAAATGTCGACATTTTAACTAATTCTAATTTTCTGTATTTTATTCCCCCCTCTATAACATCTTTAATTATTAGGTTGGTGCAAAAATAATGACGTAATAATATCGTTTTTGACCTTAAACAATACGTCAAAAAACGACATTATTACGTCATTATTTTTGCACCAACCTAATATAATCTATAACATTTCACACCCTTTCCATTAATCCCTTACATCCTTTTATCTACAAATTTGGAATTTAAATTTGGACCACATTTTATTCCTCTTTTAATTTTAAATTTAGATTTCATTGTTCATATAAAAACAAAGTAATGTCATAAGGTTTTCATTTTGTAATTCTTCACTTTAAGGCATATACCCTCCACACTCCTTGAACACGAATTCACTCCACACACCGGGGTTAATAAGACAGACGACTGATATTTTCTTCTGCCGAAATGTGCTATTCCACATATAAGTTAATTTTAATTATATGGGTCGCTATTAATAAATATATTGAGTTCTTTTTGTGGAACAGTTTTAATATTTTATATTGCTAGTATACACGTACATTATATAACAACTTATCTGTTATCTATATATCTATCTATCTATCTATCTATCTATCTATCTATCTATCTATATATATATATATATATATATATATATATATATATATATATATATATGTATGTATGTATGTATGTATATATATAAATTTGGAAGGGGACAGAATCCAGGGAGAACTCAATGTCCAGGAGAGAGTAAGTATATAATATAAAAGGCTCAAACACTAATATTCCATGGTTATAATTTATTACATTGGAATTTCAATGTAATAAATTATAACCATGGAATATTAGTGTTTATATATATATTGGGTACCAATCCTTCTTTTATACAATTTTCATTAACGACGACTGTCAAGTTAGTTCGATTAAGCTTTTTATTCAACTTTTCTTTTATTCATATAATTGTTTTATTTACTGAACCTAAAGTGAGTAAAATCTATTCGAATTTTCTGTGTATCCATCGATTTCGACTATATGTTTAGCCATTATCAAGAATTTCGTATAGCTTAGGTAAAGCCGCCATTTAACAAGACTGTAAAGACAAATAGCACCCGTACTTTTATAGGTTTAATAGATAAGCACTTTGCTGCAAATAGGTTAGATATAGCGGCTTCGTCGATATAGCCAAGAGGATCAACGCACATAACATCAGTAAAATGGCAGCCAGTTACGATTTAGTCAACATTGGGAGGGAGCGAAACTCCCATGACGAACATGAGTGTCCGCTCGGAGGGTTATGTCTAGAAAGAAAAGAAAATTCAACAGGGTTGTTACTCGGTGCAGAAGCGCGATATTTTACTTTGTTGCCGCCGAAGAGAAATGGAAAAATAGATTTTATAACCATAAACTGAGAATGACCAATGGCAAATACAAAAAAGAGGGATCTCTTTCCCTACATACTATTGGCAAAAGAGGACACCTCGAGGCGGTGTAATGGTTAGCGAGCTGGTCTCGCTAGAACAGACACGACTGAGTAGTGAGTTTGAAACCCCTACTTTCGGACCATATCTAAGCTACGCTTGGAAAATCACTACTATTTGCAAAAGAAGGATAAAGGAAAACAAGACCTCACAGTGGAGTGGGAAATCGACGTTGCCGATAAGGGCGATAAATGTAACCTCTACCTGAGTGAGAAACTATTCTGGGAGTTATTTGAGACATTAGAATGCTCAGCAAGTGAGAGGACCTCGTAACTTCTTGCAAGTATGTGAGTAAGTTTCTGATGAAAACTTTGCTCTGGGGTGAAAATAATACATCCAATTTCCTTTCCCATAATGCTAGTCGCTGCGTTAATCAGCCTTATAAGTTATGTTCTACCATATTTGATATGATCTCCTAGACCCACTACTCTAATTAATACTACTGTATTATTTTATTATATAATACCAGCCGCATGTGAGGAACATTTTGAATGGCGATTATATTTCTTCTTTCCCTAACTATTGATTGTGGTTCTGCAACATCAAACAACTATACGTCCACATGAATCTTCTAGTTGCGGTTAACAGTAAGGTATAATTATTATTATTATTATTATTATTATTATTATTATTATTATTATTATTATTATTATTATTATTACTTTGGTATTTTCTAATTTTTCGGAGTCGTTTCCCATTGGTAAGGCATTAAAACTGTAGATAATTCTATTTATCTTGTTAGTATGTAAAAGTAAATATTTTAATGCACGTGATACATAAATGCCCAGTGAGGATCGGCACAAAATTGAAACTACCAACCCGCTGTCTTTTTGCGTGTTTTCTCTCAACATCTTACGAATCTTTAATAAAAAGAGAAATAAGTTAGATTGATAAACGTTTCCTATTTGTTCTTTATCTTTACAAATACGTGTGTGTGTTTGTGTGTGTGTGTGTGTAAAATGCGCTAAACTTTAATAAATCCAATGTTTGTACATTCTGTATCACTGAAGATTCAGCGAAAAAATTTTCATACTGTAGAATGATATTACGTTTAATCACAAGGCTTCTCATGTACGTTTGAGTAGATTCAGTTTCCATACATTTTGGGTCTATGTGTGCCAGGGGATATTACTTTGCATGCAAGCATCCTGACAAAATTTAATTTGTTTTAGATATATAGATTCTGCTCGGGGAAAATGGATATAAGCAGAGAAGAAAACACATTTACACATTTCGTGAGAATTACTATGGATTATATATATATATATATATATATATATATATATATATATATATATATAAACACACTAGAAATAAATATAGAGTTGTTCTGCATCGCTCAATGCAGCTCTACTGACAAGACAGTGTAGCAAACCATTTGCATGAGAGAAAAATCAACAAATTTTTTATGAAAAAAGGAATTTATTAAACAATAGAATTACTATCTGGCCTGTAGGCGTTAAATAAGAAGGTATTACAACATACATTATTTTATCAATCCCTGATGACTGCAATGCTCATAAAACTCAGATTTTATCTGGCGGTGAGGAACAAATGCATATAAATATTTTGTATAAATTTAGCTCTGATATTTTGCATATGAAATTTCATATAATTATCATCAGCACTCACTGTGCGTTATTTCATTCACACACACACACACACACACACATATATATATATATATATATATATATATATATATATATATATATATATATATATATATATATATATATGTTGTCTCCGTACAATATGTGGTCTACCCTTTGATGATCGACTGTCAAATGCCGGCCTTTTTCGGAAATGCAAGATTGGTACCATCGAAACCTTCATAAAGCAATTGCAACTAAGTTAGGCTGAACAAGCGGCAAGGATGAGTGATAACCGCATACCAAAATTTCATTTTTACAGTGACCTTCATAGTGTTTATACAAATGTTAGTAGACATTGGCTAAGCTATAAAGATAAACTGAAAAGCAACCTTTCTTGCGTCAATATTCCATTCAAGAACTTTGAAGAGGTAGCTATGAAGAGATCAGAATATCGTTCTAGCTGCCATTCAGTAATAATGCACCATCAAGAAGTAATCATCAGTATAACTTATCTTTACCCCCACTTAAAATTAATCCTACTATATTAAGAAAACTGCTATTATTAGGTTGGTGCAAAAATAATATCGTTTTTTTGACATTAAAATATACGTCAAACGATATTATTTTTGCACCAACCTAATATCTTGTACTACTGAAGTCCCTTTCTTCGGTTCGATCATAATAACAATATATATATATACAACGTGATGGTGTCTCCATTGGTTCAGTACTGGGTCCGACATTTAGCAATTTCTACATGTCGAACCTCTAAAATAAGATATTTACAGATTTTAAAAAACCATCAAACTACCTAAGATACGTTGATGATATTCTTATGTTAGTTAAAAATACAGATGAAATAATTCAACTTCTAAAACGTTTCCAAAATAATTATGTCCTTAAATTCACATATGAACTAAATACTAATAATAAAATCCCCTTCCTTGACATATTGATAAACACAAATAATAACAAATTTACTATTTCGCCATACAAAAAACCTACAAGCATAAATTCATGTACACTTAACTACAAGAGCGAATGCCCATATTACTACAAAATAGCAATTATAAAGAATCTAATACATCGTGCAGAAACTAATTCATCGACAAAACAGATTTTTTACGGTGAACTAAAGAATATAAAACAGACACTTATTAATAATAGCTTTCCAAACTATATAGTTGATGAACAAATAAGATGCTTTCTTAGAAATCTCAATACTAAGCAAATTGTACATAATACTGCTTCTACTGATCTCAAACATATTAATCTCGTATATCGTAATCAAATGCATACTAATTATAAACAAGGTGAAAATATACTAAAAAATTTAGTAAATACTAATATATCAACTACAGATTCTAGCAAAAAAATTAAATTAATCATATACTACACTAAATCTAGTATATCCAACTTAATTCTTCGCAATGATTCTTCTCCCCCGGTTAGCGATTTGCAAAAAAACAACATAGTTTATACATTCAAGTGCCCTGTGGGAGAGTGTATCTCTAACGAATTAAATAATATTTATGTTAGTCACACCACAAACTCGCTTTCACGAGGCTTTACACTACATTTGAATTAAAACTCTAACATTTTAAGGCATTTAAAACAACATGCCTGCCCGCACACACAATTCCGTAAAATACTTGACGAAAACACAATTATACTTCGACATGAAAACAATAGACAAAAACTAAAAATCCTTGAAGCATTATACATCAAACAGTTGAAACCCAACCTAAACAAAATCAATTATGGCATCTCTACAAATATTCTTAAATGTCTATAATTGGTAACAGAAGCCATTGTTTTATACCAACGGCTTTCCATACTTCATACTTCTCCAATTCACTCTCGTGACGTCATGTGTGACGTCATGAGATGCGGTGCGATTTTCGCTTCTAGCGTCTTATATGCACGTGTTTATCGTTGCTTTGAAATCATCTATGTAAACATTGACAGACTATCATCAATGTCTTGTCCGTATATTGCTTAATATGTTGTAATTGATAATGGCTTAAGTAAGTCGAAAGCTTAGATTGTATTAAAAAATATGGATCAATATTGTGAATTTCTTTCTTTGTTCAACGATAATGTTATTAAAATTATCAGACGTTAGGAAAAAAATTACTTAAAATAAATAGACAACACTTGTCTATATTATTTAATGTAATATGTATGAATTTATATATATATATATATATATATATATGTGTGTGTGTGTGTGTGTGTGTGTGTGACAAATTTCAAAAATATATATAATATATATATTTGTAAAAGGACAATATGGATAAAGACTAAGGGAACATTTCCATAGCCAATACGTTTCTTCTTCTGATGGAATTTTTCAGGCAAATGTGAGGGTTTTAATGTGCAACAAGCATTTATAAACTAAAGTATAAATATTGTTAATAATTCAAGTTTTTTCATTTAACAGACGCTCATAAATATTCATTAGATTAATTGAAAAGACCCGGGAATTTTGGCGTGTGCTAAATGACGCCATTTAATGACTAATATACGAACGTGTCTAAAAATATCGACATCATTTACTAACCTTTGTTATATGTTCAGAGAAAAGATAAATTCTTTTTATAAGATATCTGTTGTAAACTGGGCCAAGAAATGAAATGTTATATATTAATCATCTTAAAGAACACTTTTTGACTCAACCATCATAGCTGGTGCTAACTTCCAGGAGACAACAAGATAGTGCACCTTCTTGTTCTTACGTTTTCCGACGATTTTATTGAATCAAGTACTAAATCAACATCTAGGAGAGTGTCAGCGTACAATGTATTGCTAGATAATAATTCTCGCTAAAATATTTCATAAGGCTACTCTTAATTCGTATATCAAATGTTTCTGTATTATCTGATTTTGTGCATCTGCTATATATCTAAGAAGAATCTGCAATATTATTGATCTTGAAGTGGCAGTTCGGCTTCAGACTCTCTGCCGCTGTAATCAGGGGATACTCTTCATCTTTTCTATAAATATTTTCATGGTAATTGCTCATGGTTTACCAGATACGTCTCATAATTTAATGTTTGAAATTGCTTTTTTAATTTCTATGCTAATTGTTTTTTTCTTTTGCACATTTCACTTGTGGATCTCTCTATCTGTTTCCCGATTACTTGTCAACTGCGAACTTATATTTAAATAACATATCAATTGTCAACTCTCTCCTTGAATCCTGTTATTTTCTTCTGTGTTTTTCTCAATAACCTCTTGCATACTTCGCTTCAAGACCTGTAATAAATCCCAAATTAAATGATACAAACATGGTTCATGAAAAAAAATATCTTGACATAATTATGAGAAGCAAGGTTTTAGATTTAGCAATGAAAACGATTTTCGGTTTTACATCCGTGACGTTAATTCTGAACAGACAAAGTTGCTAGTAAATTAATTGATGCTTGGCTCCCATATATTTTGCAAATGTTAGCGTGTACATTAAAAACAAACCAGCACATAAACAAAAACAAATGTAAACCAAGTTTCAGAAGATACAATTTGTTATTAAATTACTTTTTACCATCCGATTTATAATTCCCGATAATTTTATTAGATAACGACATATTCAGTGACATTTCTATTACGAATGAATCTCCCAAAATAAGTTATTATTCAGGAGAAATTGTTATTCCTTCCAACCCATATTTTGCAAGTATTTTATAATGTATATATGTATATAATGTATATATTTAATATAAGAATCATATAATATCGGCATTATACCACACTCGAAGAAACAGATTTCTGGAACATCCATTGATGTAGAATATAATAATTCACTTAAAATCATAAACTCTCTTCTACAAATTAAAGACGCATGCTTGCAACCATCAGCACTGTTCCATATTTCGGACTCTGGATCCAATCAAACTCAGTCGGTGATTGTAAATAGCCAGTTGATCATTTACCAAACAGGCTAGACATGCTATTTACATTATTCGGACTATTATCCTCATCTTTGTCGCCATATTTATTACAACTTTTCGGACGTTGTACGCTCTGGCCTTCTTCAGGTGGTTGGAATGTCGAACTGAACCCTTATTTCGCTCACTGGGGCAGACTATTCTAGTTCCAAGTGCCATGTTTAATCTCCTGCTAATCCCCCTCTGCAAATTCTCCTCTATCTTAACTGGGTATTGAACTCACAGTCTTTGGGTATAACCAACGCCCTTATCCACTGTGACATGTGTCCTTGAAGACATCTATGTATGAATTTCTGGGTATTATAAACCTAATGTCTCAGCGACCATTTTTACCAGTGCTCATATTGCAATTTTTGCTGTTATCAATTACATATCTGTACCAGAGTTCATATTGCATTTTTTGTTATTATTGCTTTTCTCTGGTACTCCTTATTACTGGTTTCCATAATGTATTAATTTCTATGCTTGGTCGGCTCAGGATATTTTTGTGGCCTAGCAATTGTGTTCTTTGCCTATGATCTCAACCTGATCCCACAGAAGGCGGTGATCTCCATTTTCTCTCCATATGTTCAGCTACGCCTGCTTTTTCCACTTCCCTTCGTTTTACAGCTTTCTGGTGTTCTTGAAGCCTTACCTTAAAGGGGGACTGTCTCCTGTTTATATTTCTTTCCGCAGCTGCACAAAAATCTCTTGGGCCGATATAATACCCAGAAAATTCATACACAGATGTCCTCAGAGACACATGGCACAGTGGATAAAGGCGTTGGTTAGGTCCAGTGACCCAAAGACTGAGTTCAATACCCGGTTAAGGCAGTGTAGAACTTGGAGAGGGGAATTAACAGGAGATAACTGATATCCATTAAACATGACACGTGGAACTAGAACAGTCTACCCCACTGAGCGAAATAAATGGGTCAGTTCGAAATTCCAACCACCTGAAGAAAGCCGGATATACAACGACCGAAATGTTGTAATAAATATGTCGACAAAGATGAGGAAAATAGTACGAATAATTTAAATAGTGTACATAATACCTCATTTCAGAAATATAGACAGATACTGAAGGCTAGGCACGATTCTCATTTTACCTAATACATTACGCTGGAAATACTCAAAAGAGAAAAGTCCTATGGATAGATGCAGGCACTTAGGTAAATCAATATAGTTAAATTTTTGAAAAGGCCTGCTGAAAGAAAGAAATACTGATATTTACACTAGAATCTGTTTCTACATAATGAAATCAAATAAACTGTGCAATAACCGGTGACATTTTGTTCGGTTAGCGAAGAGAACATTAAATAATCCAGTTTTATTCGAAATAAATAGTTTAATTTAAAATTTTAATTGGAAAATGATAATTTTATGTCGAGCTGAAAAATGACAATGTCACCTTCAGGCTGAAAAAAGATGTTGCGTAATGAAGACATTGTAATTACTGAAGTTAAAGAGAACGAAAATATTAATAGTTAATAGATAGATTCATTTTAATTTTTTTTTTTTATCGTTTCAAGTGCATTCTCTTTATTGCCTTTGCTTCATTGTTTTGTGAACAAAGCAGGAATTAGCATCACAGGCAAATGGATAATGCAACAACAGCAAGAATTTTTGTTTAATCTATTAGGTTGGTGCAAAAATAATTTCGTTTTCTAACATATGTTACTATGTGAGAAAACGAAATTATTTTTGCACCAAATAATATATTCCACAAATGAACAAATAAATCATTGTTCCCAAATCATTAATAGATCTTTGAGATGGCTTGTATCTAATATCAGTAAAGTGGTCTGAACTGTGAAGAAACGTAAGGTTTAATGAACAGTAGCTACAGATATATGTAAACAGATTTACCACAATATATTTCTATGAATACAAATGTAAAAGTAGGAAGATTATTTAAAATATTTAATGAATAAAATAGTTATACATAGAATTCATCGCAGTTTTATTGAAATTAATAATTATAAGCAACAGTTTAACACTCAGTAAATTATAACTTATTTGCATGTTCAAAATATAAATCCATGTAGTTTAAACCTCAAAATATAATTTCGCGAATTCAAGAAAAGATATCATAGCTGTATAATTAAACTTATTGTTGTGGGGCTCTCCCCTTTTTGCATAAGATGGAATCGTCCAAAGTATACTTATACTGAGAGAGAGAATACCTGCTGTTGAGATACGTTGAGAGATACGGAGACAGACACAGGGTATTCTCAGAGAATTATGAGAGAGAGAGAGAGAGAGAGAGAGAGAGAGATGATTACGGCTTTAGACTTATACATATACTTTCTACTAACCCGCATTCCTGGACTACTAATCTTCACTTCAAGTCTGTATTCTGACGTTTAATACACTTATTTTTCTATCTCAATTTCTAGCGTTGTTTATTTATTTGTGCAGGATTCCATTCACGAAATCCACAACAACTTGGCGACGAGGATGTCGCACTTCACGGGGACATAAAAAAAGAAAATGCCGTTGCCAGCGTCCACAATAACTTGGCGACGAAGACTTCGGACCCACACGAAAAAAAATCTCTCTTGTCAACACAAGAACAACGAAGAGTACGGACACGTACGGAAAAAAATTTCTCTCGTGTCAACACAACAACAACGAAGTGTACGGAAACGTACGGAAAAAAAATTTCGCTGTCCAACACAATAACTTGAAGACGGAAATTCGAGAGTTACGTTGACCGCAACAACTTGGCGACAAGACTCGAAGAAACTCACACAGAGAAATCACATAAATTCATGACGAACATAAAAGAACGTACACAAGAGATAGAAGAAGAATTTCGTCACTCCCTGAAAAATGGATGATTTTCAAAAAGCAATGCTTGAGTTTAAATGAAGTGAGGAAAGACAGGTAATAAATGAAGAAAAACAAATTAAACTCTAGGAATTAATATGAAAAGTAACAGTGGACGCGCAACAGAAGATAGAAACATTTTAATACGTCTCTAGAAGATGATAAAAATTTCGGGGACTATTACAGACGTAATGAAGACATTTTCAACATTGATTGACAAAATTGGACGGAAGTCAAGAAGCTATGTTTATTACTCAGGAAATTGGGAACAGACGAGTATACAAAATTTGTGTACAATATTCTACCGAAAAAGACAAACGATTTGACGTTTGACGAGGCAGTTACATGCCTTACGGAGCTGTTAAATTTCAAGACTTCACTTTTTCACGAAAGGTGGAAATGTCTCAACCTCGTAAAAAGCGAAAATGAGGACTACTCCACGTTCGCCGCATTTGTGAACAAACATTGCGATGAATTTAAATTGGTAGAATTGACTCCGGACAATTTTAAGTGTTTTTTTTTTTTTTCGTACAGGGATTAGTCTCAGTCAAGGACAGTGAAATGCGAAAAAGAATGCTCACGAAACTTCAAAATGAGCCTGGATTAACGCTACAAAAATTTTCAGAAGACTGCCCAAAATACTTGATTATAAAAAAAAAAAAGACTCTAAGAATATTGAGGAATCGGGAGTAGCACACATACGTAAGTTGAACAAAAAGTTTTTCACCCCACTCCCGAAAGAAAAAAAAATGTTATGATAAAGAAAAAAATACAAGATATAAGGCGATTAATGACAGAGATCAAAGTAAATATAAGCCCCCCCTCCACATCTGCATGTTAGAGATGTGGTGGATTCGACTGGAATAAAGAATGTCAATTTAAATACAAGAACTGTTTAGCTTGTGGAAAAATGGGACATAAGGCCTCTCAATGCAGAAACAAAAAACACACTAGTAGGGTAATAACTACTAGAATGGACTACGAAGACAAACTAAACACAAGAAAATACGTGGAACTCGAGAAGAAGGTAAAACTACAGTTAGACTGAGGATCGGATCTAACTATAATTAATTTACAGACATGGAGGAAGCTAAGTAGACCGACCATGATGCATACACAGAAAATCGCCAAGTCTGTTACAGGGAGGCGTATCAATTTTGAAGGAGAAGTTATTCTAAACGTCAAATTCCCTGGTAAAACGAAAAATTGAAGATATTTGTAATGAAAGACAAAAAATTTGGTGGGCACGTATTGGGTGCAAAAATTTGACGTATGGGATTTACTCATTAGCTTATTTTGTAAGAAAATAGAGTTCGAACCGTCAGCAGCTACAAAATTAAAAGAAGAACTACACAGCCAATTTCCCGAAGCATTCTCGAGCGGTTTGGGACGATATAATGAGTTTGGAGCTAAAATTGAACTAAAGGAAAATGTTCAGCCAGTCTTCAAGAAAAAGCGAAACGTGCCTTTCGTAACCATAGAAAAAATGACAAGGAGTTAGATAGATTGGAACAGACTGGAATCCTTTCAAAAATCGCATTCAGTGAATGGGCGGCACCAGTGGTCTACGTAAAGAAAAAATCCGGAGAAATCCGTGTTTGCGCAGATTTCTCGACTGGGTTAAATAAGGCTATCAAGGATTATCACTAACCATTGCCAAGCCCGAAGGAAATATTTATCAAGCTTAACAGTGGTAAGGTATTTTCTAATATTGATTTAAGCGAAGCTTATCTTCAGATTCCAGTAGAAGAAAAAGTACAAAAATTTTATATATCAATACTCACAAAAGACTTTACAAATTTAACAGATTGCCATTTGGGATGAAAGTAGTACCGTCAATCTTTCAACAGACGACGGATACCATGCTCATGGGACAGAACTTTGCTACTGCTTACTTCGACGACATTTTAACCAAAAGCGATAATGTAGAAGAACAGGCAACGCATATTAAAGAAGTCTTTAAAAGAATTCAGGATTTTGGTTTTAAAGTGGAGAAAAAATGCGATTTTTTTTTTAATGAAAGTGGAAGAAAACTAGATCCAGATAGGGCATCTGCAATAAAAAATATGCCTGATTCGAAAAATGTCGCAGAATTGCAAAGCTTTCTTGGTCTAGCGAACTATTACGGTGAATTCATTGAAAACATGCACAAATGAATTATTAATAAAGATAACAAATGAAACTGGACGGAAGATTGTCAGAAATCTTTTAAGCTTTCATAAAGAAATTAACGTCTGATCTAGCACTGACGCATTTTGATCGCAAACTGGAAATTATCATTGCTAGTGACGCAAGTTGCAGGATTGCACAAGGAAACCTATAGCTCACGCATCTAGATCATTGTTAGCATGGAGGAATTACTCGCAAATTGAGAAAGAAGCGTTAGGCATAATATTCGCCATGACTTGCTTCCACAGATACATATATGGAAGAGAGTTTACTCTTCAAACTGACCATGAACCTCTTCTCACTATATTCGGATCGAAAAAAAGGTCTACCAATTTACACAGCCAACAGACTTCTGAGATGGGGAACTATATTATTGAATTATAATTTCAAACTAGAGTTCTTACCGTCGAAGAAAATTGGTCATGCGGATGGATTATCTAGATTGGTACCTGCGAAATGCAAGCCTCTGGAAAAATCAGTAATAGCGGCTTTGCGATCCGAAGACGAAATTAGTAAAGTTCTAAACAATACAGTAAGGGAATTACCAGTGACCTTGTTAGAAATCAGACGAGAAGCTGAAATGGATGAATTCATATAAAGTACAAAGAGAGAAAAAGAAAGAAATCTAACGGAGTGCTTTTTCAATTTGTAATCACGTATTACTCTATAATGAAAGAGTGGTCATATCTTTACAAAGACGAATTCTGAAGGACTTTCATCTAGGACACCCATGGAAAAATCGTATGAAAGCGTTAATGAGAAGTTTCGTGTGTTGGCCTAATATGGATAACGCCATTACTCAAATGGTAGAAAAATGTAGAGGCTAAGCTGCGGCAGCAAATGCACCACCTATTATACAAAAAGCATGGCCTAAGGTGGACAGACCTGGTCTAGAATCCATGCGGACTATGCAGGACCAATAGATGGTTATTACTACTTGATAACGGTAGATAGATTTAGCAAGTGGCCAGAAGTTTTCAGATACAAAAAACCTACGACAGAAAACACTATTAACTGTCTACACGAGTTATTCGCAAGACTTGGCGATGTAGATTGCCTTGTAACGATAATGGTACCCAATTCACCTCGAGCGACTTTCAAAGATTCTGTGCGACTTCTCAAGTCAAACATATGAAAAAAGCAACATACCATACTCGATCTAACGGGCAAACCGAAAGGTTTCTGGACACACTTAAGAGAGCCTTGAAAAAAGCAGATGACGTACCAACAGAAAGAGCCATACAACAGTTCCTACAAGTCTATAGAATCACCTCGAAAGGAAACACACCATCTGGCCTTTCGCCAGCTGAAGTGTTTGCCTGCAAAATACGGTCTGTTTTAGATACATACACCGATAATGCCTAAAAAATCCTTCAAACCAGGCGAACGGGTTTCTTTCAGAATATTCAAGAATAATATGGCACACTGGGAACCACGTACGATAATAAACAGTCTGGGGAATGTTCTATACACGATCCAGGGTGAAAAATTCACTCACAGGAGAAACATAAATCGGATACTGAAAAGACGTGTAGAAGAACCAAACTCGTCACCTTCCGAAGATGCGATGGAGGCGATTTTCGAAGCCTTCGAAATTCAAAAACAAGTATCCACGGAGATCAGAAGAACAAGCCGTAAAAGAAACTTCACGGAATCACTAATATAAGCGAAGAAAATATTAAGTCCCCCACAAAAATGAAGCTAAGGAGTGGGGTGTTGGGGTCACTCATCTTTTTACATAAAATGGACTCGTCCAAAGTATATAGACAGACACAGGGTATTCTCAGAGAGTTATACAAGGGTCCAGAGAGAGAGAGAGAGAGAGAGAGAGAGAGAGAGAGGGAGGGGAGAGGAGAGAGAGAGGATTACGGATTTACTTACAGAGACTTGTACATATACTTGCTACTAACCCGCATTCCTGGAATACTAATCTTCACTTCAAGTTGTGCAGGATTCCATTCACGGAATCCACAACACTTATATTAGAGCAAGAAATGAAAACATGTGTTCTGTAATAGCATCAAATATTTATTACAATTCTGGTAGGCAAATTAAAGGCAAGTTTTTTAAAACTTCCATCGTTGTTTTATATGCACGGAGAGCACTAAGTATGGAAAAAGTAACTGAACAATTTTTCTGTATGTTAGTCAATGCCAATGTTGAATGCAAACCATCATGGAAGACCTTAATGCCACGTTAGGGAGATGGTGAAGCAGCTAGCAATTTCGGACAAGGATATCGCAATGAATGAGGAGAAAATTGGGTTCAATGGTTAACGGTAACAGATCAGTAAATAACCAATATATAGTTCCAAGTACAACCAAGATGGTATATTGCATATACAAAAGACCAAGTAAAGAAGCAAAAAAACAAACATACCTAAATGCCGACTACGGGAATGGGAAACTTCCAGGGATAAGTAAACTTACTATGAAAATAGGGAAATTGTAGAGGACTAAAGCCAAAGCCAAGCGGCAATACGACAAACTCCTGAATGAACGGAATCAGAATGAGAACAATACAGTGTTAAAAGCAGATTCAATGAACAAAATGAGAATGGAAATTCAAAGTGGTACAAATTAAGTGAAGCTTTATTAACAGCAGTAATCGAGACCATTACCCAAAAAGAGGAAAAATAAAAGATAAAGAAAGCGATGACATAAAATACTCAATATGATCCTTTTGTTGTTGGAGCCCTCAGATTGGTTGGAAACGATTCCGATAAACTCATTGAAGGGACTCCTGGTGGTACATGCCTTAAAGTAATACAGGAAATTGTTCTCACGAATACAGCCCACAACCTACGAAGAGCTATACCGAAGTATAATTTGTTTATTTCTGTTTTTTTTTAATTTCTCAGTGGAAAATATCATGAGGCAATTTCTGACCTTAGATTTCTGCTGTGACCACGGAAAGAAATGGGTATTAACCAGAAATTAAAGGAAATAAAGCAATAATAATAATGATGACGTATAGCAATGCGTATGTAAAATGTCCCCGATAATTCTAGTTTGCTGTGTTGCACAATCATGAGGCACTACAGATATTGAACCATTAATCAACTTAACCTAGTTTATCCGAGCCTCTGATGGATGGGAACCTCTGCCCCGTATGTGTGTTTTTCATTAAATACTTGTTTTTCTGCCTACAAAAAAGCCATTGATTCATTTATTATTCAACAACATACAGATAATTCTCTGTAGAATCATTATTCTTTATCTGGCTAAGTTTCAGCTTTCGCCTTATCTCCATTGACCCCATGCTTCATTATATAACTTAATTTTTTAACTCATTTTTAGCATCTTAACTTGTACGACTAATACAATATTACATATTTTAAGGATTGCATTTAAAAACCGACATTATTTCCTATTGCATTAAACATTATATGAATGTATGTACATATTAGAGTAGACATTTGCTTCGGAGAAAATCATGTTATGTTGGGTGTGATGTTAGACCGACGTAGCTACAAATAACTTTCACAGTCACGGAAACACAGAATATTTGTGAAACGCGAATCG
>OZ010584.1:120895128-120942628 GCA_963932145.1 Acanthosepion lycidas | reverse complement strand
CTATTTGAATGGTAATTAATATCGTCTCATTACAGAGACATTTGGATGAATAGAATGAATACTAATCAAAATATAAGTATTAGATCTTTATATGCGCCCGTAATATTAGGCAAGTTTTGTAAAAGTGTACAAATCTCTAAGATAAACATTTTCTATTCCTGTTATTATGTAGGGGATTAGACGAATTTTAATCTATTTTACGTTTACCAATAGACCAAACTGATCCATGACGAGGAAATATATTTGTAGCCAGTAACACAGCTGAAATAATAGCGTATAAGATATTGGTTCCAAAGGACACTATTGGAGTTTAAATTTGTCAGGATGCTCCCAGATTATCCTACTGTTGTTACTTCACTAACTCTGGACTCTGGGATTATTGAATATATTTAGTTAATTCAGTAAATTCAAAAGCTTAAGTTCAATTTAGAATATCAACTGAGTATGAATGCGAAGAAAACTGACCTGCTAAACTGAAAAGGAAATGACCATTTCTTGCGTTTATTTCCCATGACAACGTTTGGAAATAGATATCAATATTTACAGGCAAGTCGCTTTTAAATTGATACAAACAGCGATATGCACTTTTATAAGGACATGTAATTTTGAAATGTTCATATTTTAACTTACTTCAATGTGCATATTTTATTTTAAGTATACAGAGGGAAATGCTCAATTATCCGTAGAGTGCAGTCAATTTCATTTAAAATATTATAATTCAGTTTCAAATTTTGAAACATGCGCTGTTTTATATAAAATATAAGTTATGATTTCATGCATCGAATAAATACTTACAATCCTTTTAAGTAACTTTTATTCAATACAGATACATTATGAATATACCATCAAAAAAGGAAGAAAGTATGACATTATATGTATGCTTTTGCCATTAATATTATAGATATTCTGTTCAATAAATTTAAGTAAACGTGATTTAGTTAATTGGAAATTGGGGGATTCTTTAACATTATCGGATGTGTCATTATTTCAATTGTTTTTGTTTGATATTGTTGTTGAAATATGGCGTAGGTCCCATGAAAACTATTTTTGAGAAGCGATTGCTTAGATTCGTTTATATAATTGTGTTGTGTGTACGTTGGGTCATTGATTGTTGACGCCATATTACAATCGTTTGTGGACATCTCCTTCCAATCAGGGTCACCATGAATCCTAACAACGATGGATTATTTCATAAGGTACCTTGTCATTCAGCCCAGTTATCCTAGAATTTGTTACTAGGGCAATTGAGTGACTATCAACGAATAGTCTATCGAACAGTTTCATCCGACATGAAGCTAATAGGATATTTATGAGAACTGAAAACTAATCGCATTTAGTATCAAAGAACTCTGGAGTGTTGTCAAGGGGTCATAGCCTCAAGAATATTATTGAATTTATGTTTCATAGGACTACAGTATCTCATCGGGCTAGTTGTGAGATGTATGACGGCTGTGCTTCCGATCTATCTGTCTATCTATCTATCTATCTATCTATCTATCTATCTTTTGGTATAGAGGGGAGTAAATCAAATAACTAGATATTAGCATATTTATATGCGAGTGTTAAAACAAAGCTTAAGTCGCACACCAAATGTAGTTTTATGTATATTTATTAATAACTGTATGTCTCTCACTCACATTCTCTCAGTCTCTCTCTCCCTCTCTCTCTCTCTCTCTCTCTCTCTCTCTATATATATATATATATATATATATATATATATATATATATATATATATATATATATATATATATACTCGACTTTCCAGTCGATGGTCAGGCAGATCAGTTCCAGAAAACTGACAGCTCGACACCAGCACATGAGGTTTGATTATAGTGGTGAACTTTTTGTCCAAAAGGGCCGAATACAGACACTTGTTGCACTACGTACCACAGGGTCCCCAAACGAACCTCTGCAGATTTGAATTCAGTTGCCCTTCTCCTAGACTAGTTGCCATAGAACTGGCGATACAACCCAGTCTGCTATTTACCCATTCCTGGACGGAGAAGAAGAGGGTCCAGAACTTTCCCAAGAGTATTACCATGTAAGTGAATATAATGGCTTCGACTGGAATTCAAACTCGGCGCTCCGATTCCTCAATCCAAGCCGCTATCCATTACTCTACCGTTATTTGTGTGACAACATATTGCTCTAGGAGACACATTTACTGTGGAAATTACCCATTTCGGCCTGTGAGAGGTTAATAAACAAAATATACTTTCTGACAGGGATTGAACTTACATTCCAATTTATCGATCCTTTGAATGCATTTCCCAATGAATCCTTTTGTAATAGTGCATTATTTTCATTGTGTATAACAAGAATAAGTAGAAATTAGAATTGTGTATTATTGTACCGGTTGTTGCGTATAAATATCAAAATTTTTATAATACATTTGTCAATATTTCTAAAAGAAAAGACAAAATCCACAATGAGTGATATCGGACGTAAGGCTAAATCCCCCTATTTCTGATCACTGGGGTCTTTTTCATTAATTGATGAATAGACTGACTTTGTTCTTTAGACAGAAAACTCATTTGGCAAAGGTCTACATTTTTTACCAGACGAAACCGAACGCCCACCAACGCCCACCAACGCCCTAAAAGTTTTCATAACATCAAAACAATTTAGAGAAGCAACCGCTCTCGTTAGCAAACAAAGGCGCAAATTTCCTGATTAGAATTCCACGTGTATACACGTTCTTACATCCTGTTTAAGGCGACCTAAGGGTCAATTGGCGTTCACCTCTTGGGGTTAAAAAGAAACTTAACAAATACGCTTTTTTCATTTTAGAACAAGAAATTGAATAATTACTAACATACGGACTCCAACCTCGTCTACAGTTAATTGATTGCGCAGATATTATTATTATTATTATTATTATTATTATTATTATTATTAGTAGTAGTAGTAGTAGTAGTAGTAGTAGTAGTAGTAGTAGTAGTAGTCGTATTATTTACTTACCAAATGTTATCGTATAAAGCAAGCTTGTTGTTTCTTCCATTGGTGTTAAAGCATGCACCCGCTGAAAACCTCCAGCAACGAAATTCTTTAACTGACACAATTAAAACGGCAATGATCGTTTCTACAGGGTCTGTATTCTAATGAAATGTTAGGAGGTGTGCCTCTGGAATGTTAAAAAGTAGACTTGAGGAAACAGTTGGGAAGTTATATCTTTACAGCAGAAATATGTTTAAAACTAACAATTCTTAATCTACATCTAATACAAGGAGATTCAGAAACACATATTCATAGGATTTTACAAGCACTGAAGGAATAATCAAATTAAGTTGACATAGTATACTCGTATTGCAACGTATATTTCATCAGTGACTGATGTTGGAATTAAATTAAAGATCAAGATTTCAAAAGCGGATTTTTGAGGCAAACTGAATTTCTTGACTTAATCATTTGGGGGAACACAATCTTCTTAATAAAAAAGGAATCTTTTGAAATAACTATTTTATTCATGTCTACCTTTTGTTTCTATAACTACAAGTCTTTTAGAGTGCTTGCAATCTAAATTTATTTTAATTTTATTTTACCAGCACAGTTTTCAAAATATTATAATAACAATTTTGCTGATTTTTTTTTCCAATGAACAATAAGAACATATAACAGTCTAACATAATGAGAATATTTATGAGAAGGAAAATTAATTTATGAGAATGAAAATTTATTTATGGGAATGAAAATTAATTATTGTGAAGGAAAATTAATTTATGCGAAGGAAAATTAATTTATGTGAAGGAAAATTAAATTATTCAAATAAAAAACAAACAAATTGAATGCGTACTAATTGGATTTCATTGAAACATTCAAAATTTCTATTTTAACATAAATTTTGTTTTAATATGAAAAAAGTGCGTGGTTCACATATTGTTTATAATGTAGAATCGATAATTTTCATCAGCATCTTCATTATGTAAATTGAGGCATATGAAATGATTTAGATCCTATTTGGTTATTGCTCTCACTAACTTTTGATTGCTATACTCTCATGTCTTCATGCTCGGTAATCTCGGATTTTCCATCCGAAACATTTATTCAACCCAAGATATTATATGTTACTTATGTAGATTTCCATGCTTAGTGGATATTTCATAACGATTTCTATTCATGTCTTATTCATACTGGTGTCGCCTGTTCGTTACTTCCACAAAAAAAGGACTATTTTAATGTTCGTGTTAACAGCAACCGAGATAGAAATAAATCCTTCCAGAGAATCCTATACATATTTGAAACAAAATATCCGGTCGGCTGAAGGGTTTTCATTAAAACAGCCAAAATAAACATACTGGTCCGAATATTAATAAATCTGATAATGTCGAACCGAATTAATTTCTTTAAATGATTATTTGTAATATTTATAAATGGTTTGTCTGATGTTCGAAATATTTCGAATTTTCCATCTCTGTCACGTGTATGTGTATTATTCTTGAAAATTAGCACATTTCCAAATAAGGATTCATAAATTCTGTTCGGTTTTCATCACTTGAAATATACGAAAAATACTCGTCTATCATTATTGACTTATGACAATGACCTGCAACATGAAATAATGCATGAATCGAAAACACAAACGTCTATCTATATTTCTAAACAGTAAACTTTTTATCTCAAATTCAAGGAAACTACTAAGAAACATGAACATTTCCTTAGAAAATAAAGAAATGATTACGAAACCTTTATGTAATCTCAGTCTTCTTCTCTAGTAATGAATATTCAACAATTTCTTCCTTGATGAAGAAGAGACTTGAGAAAACAGAAATGTGGTTCTACAGAAGGATGCTGAGAATCCAAGAAAATATGTGTATCTAGGAAATATTAAGGGATATGGAAGCAAACATGACGCTTATACTAAGAATAATAAATATGCTCTTTCTGGGACATATAGTACTGAATAGGGGCTTCGAGAATTTGACATTCACAAGTCATATTAAAATCAAGGGCGGCATATGAAAGCCGCAAATATTCTGCCAGATTGGTTAAAAAATAATGTCCGGTTTTTGAGAAAAAAGTTTTAGATAGTCTTTATGACATTTGTGCTTATCGTTATAATTAAGGAATGCCACAATAAATAATTTATATATTTCTTTTTCAGATTATAAAAATATTTTTCATGATATTCCGTAATATTCTCGCCCATCTTCGTCCCATTTAAAGATCACATTCGAAATATCTTACTGTATGAGTTTCATTAAAGGTGTCAGTGCAAGTGAAGCAGCAAAGTTTATTCAGAGTGGTGTTGGAGATGATCCACTCTTTGAAAGAGATTGCAGGAAGTGTGAGTATTTCACTTTGAAAGACGAAAAAAAGAGGGTCGTCTTAAAAAACTTGATACCGAAGAATTGGAAACTGTTGTCACAGACAATCCCATCATTACTTCTTGGGAATTCGCAGAACAATTTAACGTAGAATATATAACTGTGCTACGCCAATTAAAAGGATCATAATGGTTTCATTGGGTTTGGAAATGGGTCGCACTCGAAATGTCTACAGAGAATCTGTAATAATGTATTGCTTGTAGTGAATCATTGCTTTCACGATACATTCAGGCACCATTTTGACGTAGGCTTGTTACAAATCTCCTTTACCATAAAGTTAAACACCACCTATAGTGGGTCGATCAAAAAGGAAGATCAGTTCAATAACCACGAAGAGAACTTCATCCAAAGAAGATCATGTTAAGTGTCTGGTGGGATATTGAAGGTATTGCCCATTACAAACTGTAAACAATTCAAACAATTACAGCTAACATGTATTCTGTTTAACTTCACCGTTTGAAAATGAACGGAACTGGTGCCATCACCCATCAACCATCACGATAATGCTCGTTTTCACACAGCTCGGTTGAGTAAAAATCTTTTGGAAGAGTTTGTGAAATATTGCTTCATACACCTTATTCTCCTGACCTTTGCTAATTCTGATTATCACTCATTTCGGGGAATACAAAATCATTTGGATGGATTTACATCAAGAGAATAGATTGAATCGTGAATGGAGTGCATATTTTGCTTCAAAACCTAAGGACTATTAAAGGTGTAGCATTTATAATATTGTTGACAGAATCATGTTTCAAAAAGCAAACGAGGTTAAGTTAATGAGAAAAATATTTTCATAATCTTGGGCTTTTTCATTATTTTTGCACCAGCCGGATAGCTAAGGAAATTGTGTACAAACTCATTGCCGAACAGGGATTGAGTGATAACGAAACCACGAAACTAACAGAGCTGCATTGGATATGAAGCCGTGGGAGCTATAAATGCACGCCTCCTCTATGGACACGGGAGAAATATTATTATTATTATTATTATTATTATTATTATTATTATTATTATTATTTAGGTTTTGTCACAAAGATTAGGGAACTGGAGCAGGATGAAGCTTATAGGTACCTATGAATTAGCGAAGGAGATGGCAGTCAACACCCGCAAATGAAGGAAAAATAAGAAAGGAGTATTACAGGCGTGTACGTCTGGTAGTAAATACTGAGCTAAACTCAAAAAACCCAGAATATCAGCCACAAACACATTGGCTGTCTCTGTGGTGCAATACAGCTTTAATGACCTTAAGTGGACCATAGCTGAAATTAATCGAATGGACGCAAAAACGAGAAAGCTTCACACTTGCTACCGCATGCATCATCCCAAAGCTGATGTTGATCGTCTGTATGTGCCCAGATCCGAAGCAGGCAGAGGATTAGTTCAACTAGAACTGTCCTACAAAACTACAACAATTGGCCTCCAAAGATACTTGGAAACTACAGAAGACTGGATGATGGTATGCGTCAAGGAACATGAAAGTAGTAAGCGTTTTTACTCCGTAATAAAAGAAGCCAACAAATTCAAAATGGAGTTTCAACTGGGCGTAGAGATGCAAGTACAGTACAATACACCGGCTGATACTGCAAAATACTTATAAAAGACAGCAAAGACGAATGCAACCGACCAGATACAGAAGCGATGGCAAGATAAACCGCTTCATGGCCAATACTCTGCTCGTACCAAACAAGCTGATGTAGACAAAACCGGTACCCATCAGTGGCTACGCAGTGCAGGATTGAAAGCGGAAACGGAAGGTTTTATCCTTGCTGCGGAGGACCAATGCTTGCTAACTAGGAATTATCAAGCACATATACTAAAATATTGTGTCAGCCCAAAATGCAGATTCTGTGATAAATATCCAGAAACGATTGACCATCTTGTATCAGCTTGCACGATATTGGCACCCACTGAATATAAAACCCGGCATGACAGAGTGGGCCAATATCTGCACTAGAAAATCTGCAACTTCGACGGGAAGGAAACTGAAAGAAACTGGTATGAACACCACCCAGACCCGGTTACGGAGATAGGACCTGTTACAATTCTATGAGTCTACACAATACACACTGACAAAACAATCAAATCCAACCGCCCAGATATTGTTATTAAAGACTACAAACAAAAAGGGTGCCTCCTTATTGATATGGCAGTCCCTGCTGACTGCAATGTATCTTTGAAAATATTAAAAAAGATGTCAAAATACAGGGATCTTGAAATAGAAATCTCAAAAATGTGGCATATGGGAACATCAACAATCCCTGTTGTAGTTGGAGCCCTAGGACTGGTTAGAAAAGATTGCAGTAGACTAATGGAAAGGATTCCTGGAAGTCCATGCCTCAATGAGATACAAATATTGTTCTGACAAGTACAGCCCACATTTTAGGAAGGTCTTTATCTATGAATTTTTTTTTTGTCAGTGGAAAGTGTCATGATGCCATTTCTAAACTTAGGGCCCTTGGCGGGACGCGGAAAGAAATCTTTATACGCCAGAAATTAAAGAAAATAATAATAATAATAATAATAATAATAATAATAATAATAATAATAAATCAAAATCTCATAATGAGATCAAAATGTGACACATGGGAACATCAACAATTCATGTTGTAGTAGGAGCACTAGGATTGGTTGGAAAATATTCCAGTAGACTAATTGAAGGGAATTGAAGTCCATGCATCAAAGAAATACAAAAAAAATGTTCTCTGAAGTACGGCCCACACTTTACGAAGGGCTTTAACCATGTAATATATATATATATTTTTTTGTCAGTGGAATGTCTCATGGTGTCATTTCTAACATTAGGTCTCTGAGCGGGACCCGGAAAGAAATGTGTACACGCCAGAAATCAATGGAAATATTATTAATAATAATAATAATAATAATAATAATAATTAGAAGAAGAAGAAGAAGAAGAAGAAGAAGAAGAAGAAGAAGAAGAAGAAGAAGAAGAAGAAGAAGTTAATTATCATGAGAATTGACCAGCCCTCTTCTAATGAACATATTTTAAATACATGATTCTTCGATTTCCAATGTGAGTATTGTCATTGATCAATACCCATGCATTCCTCTGCAGATTTTAATTCACGAACCGGATTGGGCAAAAAGCCAATTAATAATAATAGTGATCAGTAATGTAGTAGCTCAATATCTTCCAAGTAGAAATGGCTTTTCTATTATATAAATCAACAGTTTAAAGTATGGCTTTTGTCTGAACTTGAACACTAACCTGGAGTGAAAGAGGTAACTATCTCTCCCAAGAGGCAGACATCCGCAACTTTTCATAACGTGAGTAATAGCCAATTGATCATGTGCCAGTTTGGTCGAGGTAAAAGCGGTGACGTGATCAGAGCTCGTTTGATGGTCGTTGGCTTCAAAAAAAGGAATCTGCAGGCAAGAAATGTAACTTAATTTTATTATTATATCTTGTATTTTTTAAGATGTCATAGTGAGAGGAAGCGAAATTTTTTTTTTTTCAATTCACTTCGTGCTAGGATTTTTTTATTTCACAATAAAGAACTGGTTCCTGCAACATAAGGGAAATTTTACATCGTTTTCTTTTTTATTCTACTGATTAATCGATGTACACACCCACACACACACACACATACACACACACACACACACACACATATATATATATATATATATATATATATATATATATATATACTTTATACTCTTTGCATACGTGATCATGTGCTCATATATATATATATATATATATATATGTGTGTGTGTGTGCGTGTGCGTGTGTGAAAATGAGCTAAGTAAAGAGATATATGCAAACATATATGCGTGCGATTACGTACATATAGAGATGAACAACAAATATTTATTTAATTTTTGGTATAGGCAAAAAGTGTTTAATGTAGTTAAACAGAGTTATAAAATATATATTAATAATTATACATGGACCTACGTTTGGAGTATGATTCAAAGTTTCATGGATTTCCAAAAGGTAGTGAGACTTGTGAACTGTACAGAGGTAACTAAAATAAATATGGTCAGAAAGAGAATAGTGAAGGAAGAGAAGAAATAAAACAGAAAAAAAAATAAGGTATGTTAAGACAAAACAAAAATAGAGTAAAAAAGTGAAGTAGTTATTAGTTTAAAACAACCCACGCCAAATACATCGACTTAGAACATAGAGTAAATATCACCACAAATACGAATGCCAAGTTTATTAACTTTCTGGAGTTTATTCTCGACTTATGCCCCAAAAATATAAAAGCATTTCAATAAAGAAGTTTATAAACATAATTACTTACACACACACATACACACACACACACACACACATATATATATATATATTCTACATGAATTATCAAAAGTATAAATACAGCAACGTATGTTTTATTACATATTTGCCCAACTGTAAAATACTTTACAAATTACTTGATGCTTTAAACACATTTGATAATAGGTCATTTAGAAAAAAATATCAATTTCTCCAATAGGATAGTATTTGATATCTGACGAACGTAATCTCGACCTGAACTGTTTGCATTTGAGGAAGACATGATCTATAAAAGAATTTTCATCCTGTTGTCCTTTTGTTCTTCGAATTATTACTAAAACATGCTAACATGCAAGAAATTAAAATAAAATATTTAGCCGATGATTTGTGTGTAACCAATTATTTTAGTTTCACATGCAAAGTTTTCGAAGTATGTTAAAAATGCAGAAATCCATAAAATAAATAGAAACTCATTTTGGATTCCAAGTAATTCCTCACGGAAACAACTTTAAATACAAAAAGAAGTCCTTGTAGGAAAGCCTTGATTCTTGGAAATCTCGTGAAAATTATTGTGTTTACAAAGACGGAATAAATAATTTGATAAAACATTGTAACTTTCCGTGTCTCATATTTTGTAACCGATATGTATTTGTTGTAAAACAAACGTAAAAATGAATGAATATATAAAACGGAGTTATTTCCCTATTAGAATGTAGATATATATTTTAAGCCTATCAAGGTATAAGAAACAAAATATAACCAGTTGAATATTGGAATCCTAACACCCGAATTTTGAATGATATGTTTTATCTTGTTACATGGTGATTGGAAGTTAATGATATATAAAAGAAGTAATTTATTTTATTATAGCCAACCAATGTTTTAAATAAATAAAAAAAAATAAATTACATAAACAATTCAATTTAATTGGGTTTCGAAATGTTTTAATAAGTTTATCTTGCGTTAAAGATTTTAATAATAATTTAGGTAGACTCATAGCAACGAGCATAATATATGTAAATCTTTTTTCATTAAATTACGTATGAAATATACAATAACACATTCATCAGTTACATCTTAATATATTAAAAATAGTTTTGAAGTTTATGTTACTGTGGAAATAATTTTGAAAATTTACAAATCCTTTCAATCGAATGACTTGTGATAGAAATCAGTTAAATATAAATATAATTGATAAAATAAGTTAGAAACTGATGCTTACAATGTTTCTAACTCACTCAAAACTTATTAGTTTTCTAGGTCGCTTTGTTTCTGTATAGAATAAATGAGATAAAACATTGAATCCAGTTTAAACATTCATTTTTAAGAAAAACGTTTAACTAGGGATGAACAATGGATAATATAAAACGTCTTTGTGTATTCCACTGTTAAGCACGGAAAATAAACTACAAATAATCTTAGAAATGTTTGTCACCTATGCACAAAATTCTTTCTTAAGTGATTCTATTCCTGCAGTATATAGATCCAAAGTGAAGACAGCTATTGATATACAGAAATGAAATCTTCAAAATGACGTAATTTTCTGCTCGAGGATAATTATCTCTGATTGCATAATATTTATTTGGTGTTCAAGCAAAACTGTTAGTGCTTGAGAGGAAATATTTCACTCATTCTTCTTATTAGGCATAACACTTTGCTTTGTCATTAATTCGGACTATCAAAGAATTACGTTAACGTAAAAATAGATCCATGAAAAACTGAAAATGTCACCTTGCCATTTACTAAGAGGGAAACATTTCCGAAGGTATAAAATTACGATATCCACTCAAAATGATACATTTTAATGGAAGAAACTGATCAATAAGTTATTCGATGAAGTTAATGACAAAATTCATTAAACAATTTATATAATCAACGTAAGGGTATGATTATACTCTGGCGTTTTGATTTTTACAGCATTCTATGAGAGTCGATCACTAAACAATACTCATAATATTATGGTCCGGTTCCTTGTACGACGGGTGATAGTCCAAGGTAGAACCAATAAAAAAGAACTCGAACACGGATATGGAATAACACAGATATATTACAAACAGGAATATATACAGAGACGTAGGAGGTTTTAGTACGAACAATCAGGTTTAGTAGTAATTGTCTGAACGCGACTCTGTTTCGGGCTGCCTCTGACACGACTGACTAACTCGCTCTGACTAACAGACTCCTGACGGACTTCACCCCAGACTTCAGACTGAATAGTATTTAGTTACCCACCCACGAGGGCATCATGTGGCACAAGGCCGGTTTAACGTGGAATCTCCGAGCCCGTGGGCTCGGCCAAAAATATGCCTTTCGAACCCATATAAACGTGTTCAGGCTCGGTTTACCTCCCCGAAAGAGATTCTGCCCCTCGGCGTAGCCTCAATCACGTTCCTCCCCGCCCGAAGGCAGAGAGTTCAACCGATCAGCCGGTCTGCTGGTCTGCCGGTTGCCCGACTTCGGACTGAACAGTATTTAATCACACCTCCACAAGAGCATCATGTGGCAGAAGGCCGGTTTAACATGGGATCTTCGACCCCGTGAGCTCGGCCCAAAATATGCGCTTTGAACCCGTATGAACGGGTTCAGGGTCGGTTTACCTCTCCGAAAGAGACTCCGCCCTTCGGCGTAGCCTCGTTCGGGTTCCTTCCCGCCCGAAGGCTGATAGTTCAACCGATCAGCCGGTCAGCCGGTCGCCCGACTTCTGACTGAACTCCTTTCTTCCTCTTTAGGCACAGTATTTATTTCCTTGATGCAGTATTGCCAGTGACATATTCGCTCAAAAAGAATTCTCTTTAATTTGCTTAAATCATAGTCAAAGTATTATCACAATATCTTTCTAGTTAAATTCATAGAAACATAATAAAGTCCACGAAAAAAGATCGATAGTGAAAGTGTTTCGCCCTTGAGTTTTTGTAATAAGGACGATTGGGATAGGAAAACATGAACAATAACTGTTACTTCAGTTATGGCATTCCTCATTAGGATTGTCAAATAAATTACAACAATCTATTGAGTCAGTTTTAGCGAGTTGTAAAATAAACGGTTGTATTGTTCTAAATGCCTATATTCACGAGAGAATGATTAGATATTGTTCAATAATTTATCAATTTAAACTTATTACATAATTACATTTCAAATTAAATAATTCTCTTTCTCTATATATCAATATATATATATATGTATATATATATGTGTGTGTGTGTTTGTGTGTACGTTTATGTGTGTCTGTGTGTGTGTGTGCGTGCGCCTGTGAATGCGTATGTGTTTGTTCATCCTTTGAAATTGATTTTAGTTCGTCAGTTTGGAACTGGATCGATAATGAATTCAAGATTATCGAATTTTATGTATATTCGCCCGTAAGTTAGCGTTCAAATCGAAAACTTTGATTTTTACCGAGAACAAAAGTTTCAAATGCACCAGAAGATGAAACGCATTCGCAATCGATTGAAAGAACATGCTTTTTATTAAAATGATTACGAATCTCTTTCAGCTGTCAAAATCGATACGTGAAATTCACATTCTCTTCTTACAATATTTCTTTTTTTGAGTACAGAAGTTGACATGCTCAAATCCTCTAAAAAGAAGGGATATAGAATGATCAGTTTCCTGTACAAGGATACTCTTCAATGCCACGTACCGATTTAAAATGGTTCCACGTAGACAGAAAGATGAAAATTTTATTAACATTCCAGACTCAATTATAAAACAACGCAACGTTTTGCGCTTGGCAAGAAAGAATTATGCAATTGAAATATTTTTTTCGAAAATTGAAGGAATCAAACCAAATTTTAATCAAATATTTAAAATTGTTTTAACCAATTTAAACTCAAGATTTATTTTCAATTTAGCTGCATATCTCTCGGGATATTGTAAATTAAATTTTAAATGCTTTCATTTTAAAATTAACATGTTTGTGTAATTTTTCCTAAAAAATAGGTAAACAATAATATTCCCATGAAACCGTTGAGAATTAATCAACTGAATTCATTCAATTAGTACAACACACTTTTCAAGTTGGTATAATTCATGCAAGTGTACATATCTTTTGAAAAAAATGACTCTGCCTGTAATAATGAATGATAGAAAAAGCAAAACATTTTTTGTATAATTTTCTGTTTCTATTAAACTTGCTGCATCTGGTCCTGTGTTTTTCACTGTCAATGATGTTTCACATACGCATATATATCTCATGAACTGAGTGATGATTGTCAAATAATTTTCCACGGGTTTTTCTAATGTAATGTCTTCATTTCATCTAACTAATCTGCTTAAGACTATACTCCAATTATTTGGGAATATTTATAGTATAGAATACAACGATATATGAGTGCAACTCGAAAACTCTAGATGACCAGATTCTGGCAATTGATCTCACCACTGAAATATCTCTAATAACTCAGCATAGGAAAAATATGCAGGTCATTTTCAATGCTTTTAAATCCAAACTAGTGACATTCCATAATCACCGTTGTGAACCTTTCACCAATTCCACTAGGATGTCCCTTAACTTGAACGCCTTGAAGCCCTATTCATGGAGAATTTTCAGATGAATTATATTCATTGTTTCCATGAATTCTAACAATGACAGAACTGATGTAAGAAAGTAGCATGTTGTCACGGACTACCCCTATCTGTATTCCATTATACAGATGTCATTTCCACTCGAGAAACTTCTTAAGATTCTCTGCTTTATTTGGAACCGACTCCAAAATAGGTATTTCAGCGTGCAATACAATCTTAACCTGTTCCGTCATCTTCCATAGATATCGCCATAAACTGTGTCTCTTAAATTTCAGCCGCTATTTTGACTGTCTCTTGTAGCTTATATAAATTGATATTGCTGTAAGGAAAAATTCTATTTCAACACTTTATTTTCAAACATTTTCACTTTTAATAAAGATTTATTTACTAATGCTTGCCAATCAGTTGCGAATATCATTTCTCTTTCATTCTCTATCTACAGAAGATAGGTTTAAGTATTTGAAATTAAATTTATTTTATTTTACGGGAATTGCAATCTGACCTTAAGCAGAAGCCAAAGAAATTTACTTTCTCAAAATTTCAGAGATTCTTATTATTAAAAACAAAAAGCATAGCGTAAACTATCATTCAGTATGCCATGGATATTTCTATCATTCAGTATGCAGTGTAAATTTCTCGCATTCAATATCTATTTTCTGTCATTCAGTATGCCATGAATATTTCTCTCATTCAGCATGCCATGTATATTTATATAATTCAGTATGTCATGGATAATTCTATCATTCAGTATGCCATGTATGTTTCTATCATTCAGCAGGCCATGTCTATTTATTTCATTCACTAAGCCATGAATATTTCTATCATTCAGCATGTCATGTATATTTATATAATTCAGTATGTCATGGTTAATTCTATCATTCAGTATGCCATATATATTTCTATCATTCAGCAGGCCATGTCTATTTCTATCATTCAATATGCCATGTATATTTCTATCATTCAGTATGACGTGTATATTTTTATTAATCATTATTCCGTGTATAATTATGTCATCCTGTATGACATGGATATTTGTATCATTCAGTATACCATCTGTACTATATTCCATTCCGTTTATATTTCTATCATTCAGTATAACTGGTATATTCATATCATTCCGTGTGCCACGTATATTTCTCTCGTTTAGTATGCCATATATATTTCTATCATTCAGTATGGCATATATATTTCTAATGTTCTCACTGACTTCATCTAGAAACGGTCTATGGGAAATATTCTGCAAACTTCGAAAATAAATTTCGAGATGTCTGAACAAATGATATATATATATATATATATATATATATATATATATATATAATTTTTGTAAAATTATGATTCCTCCGCTACATATGTGTTCTCAGGTCTAAAAACAAGACCCCAAAACTTCAGTATACTTATTAAAATTAAATTGAATTAAAGTATCAAACTCTGTTTCATCTTCAATCGCAATTTTGTGATCCCAGTTCAATTCAAAATTTTAACTCATATTTTATAATTATATTGAAGTTGTTAGCTCTTGTTTTTGAAACTTGAGATCTCTTATGTAGAGAAGGGGTAATATTTTGAAAAAATATATTTTAGGCTCTACGTTTTTTTATCGGTCACTGTTTTTTAAAAATAAAAACAAAAATACTAAAGAAGTTTGGATTATTTACATAACGTTTTCTTTCCTATTTTTCTATATATTTTCACCCCCCCCCACACACACATATATATATATATATATATATATATATATATATATATATATATACTAGCATTCAAATATACACACTATTATTTAAACAAATATCTAATAGAAATCACTATATAAAATGATAGGAAACAATATAGATTACAAGCAGTGTAACTGCAGCTATTGATACACGTTTTCTTTTCCAGAATATCGTATAACCTCGTGAAAATAGCTTCAGAGAAAATCAAAATTTCATTAATGGCCTCGAAACAAAAATTAAAATAAATTCAGTAATATCTACAATGTATAGCAAAAATAAATTCTCAGGACGATTGAATCTTGAACTTAAATGATTCACTTGGGAAATGTTGAACTTCTTTGAATTAGATAATAAGGACTTGTTCTGGTATTCCATGAGCCTCTGTACTTATGCCGATAATTTACGCTGTGTTGGTAATTTCGAATAATGGTAGCAACATTATTTCCTGTTCCAAATCATTGACGAAAAGTCTGGTATCAAGGAGAAGAGTCTGTTAATATATGGAAAGGCGTTGTTTTTAAGATTTGTGCAGATTTTCAAGAATTGTTGAGAGCTTAATTTACAAAAAAGTAAAAAATAAAAGAATGATTATTGAATAAATTAATCGTTCTATGTATTATGAATTTATATCTATCTATCTATCTATCTATCTATCTATCTATCTATCTATCTATATATATATATATATATATATATATATATATATATATATATATATATATATACATATATTGATATAATGTATGCATAAAATCGGTCTCTCCCTTCATATATATATATATATATATATATATATATATATATATATATATATATATGAAGAAATGTTGTCGTAATGTGTGCTATATTTATTGGATAAAGTGTTCAATATCAGAGACAGATCGTGTGTAAATATAAATATAAATGTGAATATTGAAGTCAACACCGTCGGTATTTATTTATTTATTCATTTTTTAATCGGTGTTTTATTAACAGAGTAAAAATGTGTTTATATCGCTTAATTAATAGTTTTTTTTTTTGGGGGGGGTCCGGAAGATAATGGTATTTATTCAATTTTGGGGTTGATTGTTGTAGTATATTCTATTAAATAAATAAATATATAAGATAAGAAATAAAGTTGAAAAATAAAACTAAAAATATAAAAATAAATAAAAACAAACAATATAAATTAACCCAAATAAATCAATGAAAAAATAAATGACTTCCGGCTAAATAAGCGCCAACATAGACTACCCACAATGTACCACTGACCCATATATAAATAGCCGAGAAAAAACAAGACTCGTGACCTGTCAATTATAAGTGTTGACTTCAATGTTCATTATATATATATATATATATATATATATATATATATATGTGTGTGTGTGTGTGTGTGTGTGTGTGTGTATTATTATTTATATTTTATATGCGCTGTACTTATTTGAAAACGCTCAATATCAGAGATAGATCTAGTATATATATATATATATATATATATATATATATATATATATATATATATATATATATATATATATATATATATATATATATATATATATATATATCCGTTTTTTTATATTTGTTTTCCGAACCTGATTGCACCAACATGAACCTCTAAGCTGTTATATCACGTGCTTTAAGCAGGATAAACTTTTTTTCCCGGTACATAATAATTTCCCTTTGATGAATACGAACATGATTCATCCAGTAATGTGACGTAGATATTACTGTAGTTTATCTTTATGTGAAACACCAATTAAGAGCATATATACTGGATTTAATGCAGCTTTTATCAGATTTTTTTTACATTCGATGAACGAATATCTTTATGTTTAGTGAGTACATTAAGAATATGATTCCTTGTTGCTCTCTCTTACCCTGCAATATTGTCTGTATCAGTTTCTCACAGTAATAGTAATAGGAACTATGTAGATTTATCATATGAATAACATATGTAAGCATTTCGCAAGATAAACAGTTGCTGTTCAGTTAATGTTTCCCTTATAACATCTATTAGAATGTATCAAATGATCCTTATTTTGAAATCTCTCATATTTATTGATATAGAGGAAGAAAATTCTGATCTATGAATAACAATCAGATGTATCCCATTATAAAGAAATTAATGATCTCTGACAGGAAAGAGGTTTAAGGTTTTCAAATAATTATAGCTTCTATATTATATTACTGAATCCGTGCATCAAATGCAAAACTCATTCATTATTTACATTTATCAAAGTCATGTTTTCATTGTCTTGGATGAAGATAACACAATCAAGAAGTAATATATCGTTTGGAAACGACATAGTCTTGCTGAAATACGTAGTAAGCAGATAAGCTAGATGTCTAACTCTGTACTTGTTTACTCCTTCGATTGAACATTCTTGGCATCAGTCTATATGTATTTGGATGAGTCCAAGACCTCTTCTGGAGAGCTTTTGATATTTTGGCAACCTGCTCTTACTTTTAGAGTATGGATTTCCAAGTCCAATTCTTTGAAAGCTTTTGACTTTCCATCATTCAATCAACAAGTAGTATGTCGCTTGGAGTTGACACGGTCTTGCTGAAACCGGTAATAATCAAATAAGCTAAATCTCTAACCCTCTATTTGTTTATTCCTTCTATTGACAATTCTTGGTATAAGTCTTTACGTATTTTGACGAGTCCAAGTCCTCTTCTAAAGAGGGGTGTTGATCTCCACAACAATCTATTTTACGAATTAGAAAATTAACGTTGAAATTCATTTGCTTACCGTTGATTCACCACTACACTACTCAACAACATTTAAAAAATTATTAAATAATGATTATTGAAGTAATTTCCCCATACAAACCATGCAAATCCCACTTATGATTGCAAAAGAGAGAGAGAGTCTTTCTAAATATTTATTACAAAACTAATTTGATATTTAATAATTGCACGTCTTAGAATATATATATAAGCTAGTAAGTGATCGACTAACCTCCTCTTACGTTAAATATCTAATCTCAAAATGTTCAAGCATAGTACGGTTTTATAGAATAGTCAACATGAAAATGTACGTCGAAGAAGCAGCAGCTGAAAATAATAGCTTCAAAATTCTTACGAGATAATTTCAAAAGTTGGTCAATATGGAGAAATGTTTTGACTGAAACATGTCAGGTTTTCACTTTTAAAGAAGAAAATGGATGGACGAAGTCAATCATTGAAGCTTTCAACATAATTATTCAACAGCGGTCATCAAGATTGATTGCTTCAGTTCGCCAAAGTATTTTTGTAGAACAATTCTCAGATATAGCGGATGGAAAAAGAGGCGCAAATTCAGACTCTTTGTCTTTCATTTTTTTTTTCTTTTTGCTTTCCTTTAACGTGACTACGTCCGTAACATATGCTTAGGCTACACGCTCGAACCCAAACAATATAGCTTACTATATTTGGTGAAGTCAAACTATATGTTTCCGTCAGCTGATATGTACGACTGCGATTGAAGTAATTTAACAACATTTTAGAAACCTACAATTTCGCGCGTATGACAAAACAAATCCATTTCACTTCATATTCAGCATTCACATGTCTACACTTTAACCTTGAAAAGCTCGAGTTATGAGAAAGATAATTTTGTTGTATTCTCTTTGAACATTCACTGTAGCCCTCAGTTTTAAAAGCGTCACAGAATGCTCTTTGATCCGTTAACTCTAATGATTCCTACTTTAAAAGAAATATCTCAGGATTAATCTTTGTAAAGCAATTAAAATATAGGAAAAACATCAACTGAAAAAAATTGTTAGGTCTGACATTTTAATTGACAGTAATGTTGACTTAATTGCTGGAAAAATGGGCAAGAATCACGCTCTTCTCTTCTCGTTATTCTTGCACGTGATGCCATGTCACGTGGGTACAGAAGAATATATCGATATAAACATCATGTTTATAGTATTTATTTAAATGAATTTAATTGTTCCGATAATAATAAATATATATAATTTTGATAAGATCAACCAGGTATAATTGTAAGCTCTGTGTATATTCATTCGATTATGAAATGACTTACTCATAATAAACCGCGTTTCGGGTAGGTACAATAATATACTACATATATATATATATATATATATATATATATATATATATATATATATATATATATATATATATATATATATATATATATATATATTATAAAAGATTTTGCAAAATAAAATCATTGCAAATTTCGCCTGTAGTAAACGTATGGAAAAACAGCTCAGAATAGGAGTTAAATGTGAACAACCATTACATGAGAACTTCTTTCATTGCATATTCAAAGAAAGCATCTTTGTAAGCAGGCTGAAATGAACAAATCTATACTTGGAAATTTCTCGCAAAAAACAAAAGATAAATAAGGATAGAAATAATAAAGATGGGGGAATATTTCGTAACCTAAGGTTCAGAAATAATGAAGTGGGAGCGCCCGCTTGTCTTGTCAGAAAGCATCGAAGATAGCATTTGACGTAAATACGTATATACGGCTGTCGTAGCTCTGTTCAGGTTTTTATTAGTACTAAATGCAAGGGTAGCTATATACCTGGAACAAATGGAAATGTGATGGGCGTACTTTTTGGATTCGTTAGACATTTCTATGAGAGAAGGATTTGCAGATAGCTTCTAGTGACGGCGACATTAAAGAAAACGACTAAAACAATTTAAAACGTGCATCTCAATACGAATAGTCAGTGACTAAAAGTGTAATGTAAAATAAGTACAGGAAATTCACGTTAGTCCGTCGTGTTAAGCTTCAATAAATGTTTAGCTATCTTCTAATTGGAGACAAAAATAAAATCTAAACAAGAATAAATAACACAGAAATAAAATATAACGAAAATATTGCTTACGAGAGTCGTAATCTTCCAGTCTCTTTAATGATCTGAAAAAAAAATCCTTAAGCAATATGTGAAAGGAAAACAAGACTTAAAGAAGAGAAAAATGTTTACTGTCCGTCACTTAGGTGATGATATTTTCTATAAAATGATATCTTGGTGGAGTCAATTGGATACCTTTTTCGAAATTATACAACTACAGTGTAACCCGGATATAAGAGAGTTGTCGGGACCGGAGAATAAGTCTCTTATATCCTGGTTTCTCTTATATCCGGGTTTGGTCTATTTTATTTAGGTAAGTATGTCTCTAATTTGTGACCATATAAAATCTGTCTTATATCCTGGTTTCTCTTATATCCGGGTTACACTGTATAAGAAAATTGCAGCTAAGTACAAACTGAAATCAACATTCAAATTACAAAGGTGGTTACTTTGATATTCTAAAGTATTGGTATTTCAGGTTGACGCCTTATATGGTCTAGCTCGAATGATGATTTAATTGGTAGTACCTCTCTCGACAATAAACCAGGGAGTATTCATGTTTAGCATGGAAGAAATCCTGAACCAAATATTACTATGAATAGGTAATGAGTCATTTGTCTGGAATGGTAAAGTACGAACATACTCATGGATATTCGTTTATCTATATGTTTAATGAATAGTTTTACTTACATAAAAGACGGTTTATTGTAATTAAGTCTTTTTTGTAATTCAATGGACGGACACGGGCATTCCGAATCTAATGACAATATGAGACGCGAATGAAATTCAGTTTGAACATTATCGGAATTTTTCTGAAAAGATAGCAGTCTTTCTAAGTCTAGGTGTTAAATGAAAAAGAATTATGGTAAAAAGAATTAAAAAACAATAATTAGAAAGCACCGAAATTTGGCTCTACAGAAAGATGTTGAGAATGGCAAGATTGTGACGTGTGAGTAACAAAGCCGGTTTAAAGAAAATGGAAAGAAAAATGACTTTTAGTCGAAGAATAAGAAATATAGAGTTGAGATTTCTAGGACAGATAACGAGGAAAGAGGATGGCGAATTTGATAGTCACTGGACAGATGGAAGGCAAGAGGAACATAGCGAGAAACAACGAGTAAACTTCTTAACAAACTTGTGCATATAGATGGCAGAACACAGAATGTGAAGCATGGTGAAAAAGCAAAAAATTGCTAACAGCTAGAAAGGAGAGGAAGTAATGGAGAGCCATGATGATTGATTCCATTATGTTCCTATTCCTTTTCACCTCAGGCAACACGTAGGATCATAACAAGAAATCGTTTTTTTTAATCTATTCTCCCCAAGCAAGGCTATAATGACACAAAGACGCAAGGGGCTACTGGGGGTGAAAGAAAATGGGAATACTATAAAAGGAACAGAAAAACCAATTCTAAATATCACAAAATGGATAAACCACGATTCCTATTTAAAAGACGGAAATGGAGTACCGGAAGTTAGGCGAAATAATCTATGAGGAAAGTTAATATATAATAAATAAAATTACACAGATTAGAAAGAGAGTTGAGAAGTAGAGTGTTCAAGAGGACTTTAGAAGAAACTGACAACACCATACTAAAGAGGAAATAAATAGATTTTCCATATCCTTCTGAACCAACACTTCTGTATTTTTCGAAATGATAGAACACTATGAAGACAAAATTATAAGTTCAACATAAGTGACTGACAATCAGAGGAAACACACACACACACAAAGACGCACACACCCACAAAGACGCAACACACGAATATATATATATATATATATATATATATGGTGGTGTGTGTATATATATATATATATATGGTGGTGTATATATATATATATATATATATATATATATATATATATATATATATATATATATGTATATATATATATATATATATATATATATATATATATGTATACACACACACACACCACCATATATATATATATATATATATATATATACACACACACACACACCCATATATATATATATATATATATATATATATATATATATATATATATATATATATATACATATATATATGGTGTGTGTGTGTATATATATATATATATATATATATATATATATATATATATGTGATGGGTGTTAGCTATGCGTTACTTGTGCTCTTTAATAATTGAATGCAAGTATGAAAACCTATGGAAAATTTTGTTTCCACATACACAGACGCACACACACACGTGTGTGTGTACTTTTATATTCACACATGTCGAAGTTATAAATTTAGGACAAATACATTGAATTACCTAGATATATGTATAAATATATATTTGGACAAACCATTCACAAAACGTACAACATATCTATCTATCTATCTATCTATCTATCTATCTATCTATATATATATATATATATATATATATGTATATGTATATATATATATGCATATGCATACATATATACAAGGTGAGGCAAAATTGTTCGCCCTTGGGAAATTCTTTCCAATGTATAATTCCAAATCCCAATTTTATTTCTTAGTTATTTAATTCTTAGATGCGTTGTTCAAAATGTCTTCTTTTTCAAAACCCATTTTATTTCTGTGACTGCATGTTTCATTCACACGTGGGAGAGTTTCCGCTGTCATTTTATTGCATTCATATTTAATTCTTTCTTCAACTTCCTTAATATTTCTCGGACGCACCTGATTTCAAATGACCAAAAAGAAAAAAAAAATCGTTGATATGAGACCCGTCGACATCGGTGGCTACTTAACAGGACCTTTTTGACCTTTTCATTAAACCTATGGTGTGCAGATTTTGCCTCACACCCTTTAATATTAAAAAGAAGATTTCATTCGTATGATTCTTATAATATTTAGATATCGTCGGCGTTTGTAGATTCAGTTTTCTTCAAAAAGTCGTCTTTATTACAGAGTGCGTTGGTTAAATCTTCGCCATATTGTATTTTTAATTTCACGCATGATTTTTTTTTAATTTTTTCGGCTACACAGTCTAATAGGCTCAGTTGGACACCACCTGTGAGAAAAAGCGCATTATAATGCAATTCACTCCGGGAGAAATTTGGATTGCTTGGCTACAATACGAACATATCAAAATGTTTGGATGCCATGGACAGTGTAGAGGATTCGGAATGATTTCGATGAGTTTAATGGTGATTGCAAATGTGCGGCACCAGGGAAAACTTACTCTGAACATTTTGATAAGAAATGAATTCCCGAATTTGTTGGTGATGCTCTTAGACTCAACACGGAGGCGTATATCAAGCGGCGTGCGGAGGTAGTCTTGCCCTGGGCCAAGATGTTGGCTGCTGGAAGAAACTATGTCCGACAACAGGGTTCTGCTCATGTCACACAAACAAGAGAATCCAATCATGGCTATCAGACAATTTCAGCGACCACATAACCCCTTACATCTAACAACATAACCCCCCAGATTGCAACCCCCTTAATTAGTATGTGTGGGGCACATTTTAAAGAAAGAACAATAAAACTCCCACAGATGAATTGAACGCAAGGATTATGGAATCATTCACCAACTTCAATAAGGAGATCATCCAGAAGAGATGTAGGATATTCCGAAGTAGTCTGGAGATCGAGGTTGAAGGCAAAGGCGATTTTATTCAAAAAATTTAATCTTTAGGATTTCCAGATATTTTTATATGATTTGTAGAGCAATTGAAGTGATAACCTTGTCAATCCATTCCAAATAAACAGGGAACTTTTGTGGATGACACAATTTGGCTTTCTAAAATTGTGCAATTATTGCACGAATAATAAATTGCCCAACCCCCTCCATATGATATCGATTTTCAATGCATACCTTAGGAATAAGCGCATTTTCACATCTGTTTTGCAATCTTAGAATTGTTGGGATTATTTATTTAAGTCTGGTAAGCCTCCCATTTGTAGAGAGGACGTAATGACTGCTGCTTCTACGAGTTGTCTATATGCAGTTTATTCTGCTGGTTGTCTTGTAGTATTTTCTTTCTGCACCATTTTAGCTATTGTGCACGTACTTGCATGTTTTTGTTTATTCGATTAGCTCTGAAGACATAGGATTGGGTTAAAGTTTAAGCTTTTTGTTTTTTTTTTTATATGTGTCTGTCCACCGCATTGCGTATTTTTTTCTTAGATTTTCTGTTCATCTCCTTTATTTTTAAATTTCATTTTAAATCGCCCAAATATATATATATATATATATATATATATATATATATATATATATATATATATATATATATATATATTTGTAGGTTGCCGAGTGGTTAAAACTTTCGCTTTTTGACCATGAAACCCTGGTTCTAATCTCAACATTGTCGATTTGTCAGGAAGGTGACTTGTTGATGTCATCGGTCTGGGTGGGGGTCGATCCCAGTGTGCGGCACCTTTGAAGAATAGCACGCCTTGTAAATGATGTTGGCTAGACGGAAATCTTTGCTTGTGCAAGCACGAAGTCACAAGTCATCGTTGTCGAGTGTTTGAGTGTCCTGGTCTTGTTCTAAGTGCTGATCCCCTTAGATAATTCGTTATCTCTCAAAAAATGTAACTAAGTTTCACTCAACATAGTTGCAGTAAAAGCCATAGGTGGGCTCTATTGGTGTTGATTAAAAATTATACCTCGGTAGTTGTCTGTAAAAGGGATTAATTAAACACTCTAGTAGACGCTTTCTTCGGATACAAGTGACCATTATTATTATTATTATTATTATTATTATTATTATTAATATTATATGTGTGTGTGTTCGTATGTGTGAGTGAAAATCACTATATTATTGCTAGAAGAGAAGATAGAAATAATAATGCAAATGCTTTTACAAGAAAAGTGTTTAATAAGTTTTTTACAGAGAGTTTATGATGATTATTGTAATTTTTTTTTTTTAAACGGAAAGTCGATCATAAATTCTTCGTTAACTTTGGTCTTTGAGATTTGACAGAGTGCAACCAAGGAAGAAGGCTAACTTTTGTACATCACTGTTTCAAGTTGAGATGTTTTGGCCTCATATTTGCAGAAGTACACCATATGTAAATTAAGCGTAGCAAAACTTCAAATATCGGGCAGCCAATGAAAATCAAATTCAGTACACAATAATAACAATCTGTAGGTTAGCTACAATACACCGATGCGTTTTGTCACTGTACGATGTTACAGATAATTGAGTACATTCAGGTCGTCATTTTGACCAAGTATTAAACCTCTCCTATAATGAGGTTGGTCTTAGAACAATTATATCAGTTCATTTTTAGTTCCGGTAAAAGAATTGACAAAAATAATGAAATCGTTTCATATACTAGCAAGGAGAATTCATTTTCTAAACAAATGAAAATACCATATTAGATTTTGCTGTGCTTTTGGTGAGTTCTTTTTATTTTCTTTAAGTTTCTCTCTTTTAGCTTCGATGTCTCTATTTAGACAAAACTGCATAATGAAGAATATATAATTATAATGCATTGTTGCGGTATAAGTAATTAATTTAAAGGAAAATAATAAAAACTTTGATCTCTGGTAATACACAGAAGGTAAATTTCAATCTTGTAAATAAAAATGAGACAAAGTTTTGCTATTTCTTTTTATTTAACAAGATCCCTTCCTAAATCTCTTTAGCGACTGAATCTATTTAATGAACAATATATTTACACAAATCATCTAAGCACGGGTAATTGTAATCGTGACTCAGATAAAAGCCATAATAACGAGTGCTGATTGTAAAATCCTGCAGCTTCATAAGCCCAAGAATACAGACATATTGGTATTTGTCTAATTTGATTCGGAACCAGCTGAGTTAAATTTCGAATAATAAGTATAAATTGTATTCTCCGAGTGGAATTGTTCATTGTTCTACCAGAAAAAACAAAAGAAAAAAACAAAAAAATACTTCAACAGATGAAAGTATTCAAAGTTGCATTTATATTTCTGGAAATGATTTTTAAACAAATATTGCCATCAGAATATCGGTAAACTCTGTTATATACTTTTGTGTGCATTTTATTAAATGTTTTGTTGAATTGCGGCCATTTTTACACATTATCACATTCAATAAAGAATCCACTCAATATAAATGGCGTGCGAGATTTCAAATCTAGGCAAGCAATTACGGCAAATGGTCGATTAATTCCTGATGATGTCTTTGAGTAAAAAGACAAAAAACGAGAACTGTTATTGGATGCGTTCATTAGGAATCTTCAAGGATGTTAACCCCCCTTAATTAACCCCAAATCTAACCCCTGTTTAAATCTTACTACACAATAAAACGTAACCTGAAGCAAAAGGGAAATAGAGATTTAGTAAAACTGTAAATATTGATTTTCTTTTCAATTTTTGTTTCAATTAATTTCCTCATGCTCCTCATCTGACAGAATTTAATTGATTGTTTTACGTCCAACATTATTCTGTTTTGGATGGAATTCACTGAGATGAATTCGCAGTAAATTTGCCTGAGTCCAAATCTCTCTATAAATCAACGGATACTTCTACTTGTAATCTCCCTTTACTTAAGGATATGGGAGCCGCCAATTTCTATCTCAGCGATTGATTGCATTTTCAACACCGGGTCGTATTCAGTCTATTCTCGTACTGTAACCAGCGTTTGGTAATGGACAAAAATATTTTACTGTAGAAAACTCGCCAAACAAATATTAATGGTCTACTTCTCCAACAACATACTAGCAGGCTAAGTAATTGACAAGATATCCCATATGTCATGTCCCAGTAATGAGTTAAAAAATTTTTTTTGAAACAATACAAACAAAATTGAACAGATGAATGCAAATATTTTACTGTAAATAGCATGAAGTAGATTTTACAAGGCGTATCATTCTATTCCGTTTGAGTAGGGCTAAATTTCATTGCGATGTTATTAACCGTCGGAAAAGCATTCCTAACCCGTTATTTTCATGCCCAGCAGTATAACCATTGCGATCACAAACATTATAATTGAAGATAACAATACCTTTTCACATTTCACTTTTGAAAAACCGGTATGTTTAAATTTCTTAAAATTCTGTTTCATTTTTCCTCTATGTTACGAGATCGATATTAACTGTTCTCACTTTAATTTAATTGGCTTTACGATATTTTAAGAAAATCTATTTGATTTGACGCGGTTAGAAATGAACTTGTGACATGATTGTTGCTTTTATTTTCTCACCAACACCTATCAGCGTTCCACACAACGCTGAAGAAAGCGAACAAGAAGCAATGTGTTTTTTGCAGGAAGTGACGAATGAATCAAGACTAATTTTAACTTGATTTATGAAAGATGTGCTCAGCCTCTGTCTCCATTGACAATCAGGCAAAGGCAAAACTGAAGTATTGTAGCAAAGAAAGGCGTATAAAGATTGGAATAAAATAAAAAGGGAGCGTCGAATTGGGAGGATGTATTTTAATATAAAGAAAATCAAAATGATAAGAAGGAACTTTGGAGGCTGATAAAGAGTTTAGACAAGAAGAGAAAAAGAAACATAATAGACAAAACAAAGAGATTTCGAAAAAAAAATAAATATCAAAGAAAAAGGAATGAAGCGCTGATTTTGACATAAAAATAATAATGATGAAGAAGAAACAACGGAAGTAAAAGAAAAAAAAACAATGAATAAATAAATGAATGAAACTTTGAATTATAATTCCACAAATATAAAAAAGAAGATTAAACAGAAAAAATAGCAATACATTGAAAGTGAAGAAGGATTTTATAAAGTGGAAAAATAATTGACGCGACCCAAGAACAATGAATATTTTAATAAATAAATGAGTCATGGTGTAACATGATTTCGAGGAGGAAAAGAGCATCGTATGCTTGAAATTTCCAATAATGGTGATAAAATCGATTTCAAGAATAGCTATTATTATGATGTTAATAATAGCAAAATATTAATTAAGATAATAATGATTCAATCGTTCAATAGATTTTCATTAAATGAACGAAACCAACAAAGAGGATCATAAAATGGATAATGAATTGTTAAATTATCATCAGTAAATAACATCGATATCAAAAATTAATTATTATCATATATTTCCTAGTTTCGCTAGTAATTCCCTTTGGGGATCAAGTCATATCAGTTTACCAACTTATTCTTTAGAGGATTTCATAAAATTATATATTGGCGTGGTTTTCATTTTCCTTCATCGTTTTCAATTCAACCATCCTGATAGCAGACGTTTTTGAGACATTTGAAGAATTTCAGTATGAAGTGGTAATGTTCTCACAATCAGATCCCAGACTTAAGACGTCATTCTGCTAAGGTCCTTTTACTTTCTAGCTTTTTACTTTCTACTTTATTTTATTATTCTGGTGCAAAAATATAATCTATTGATTACGACTACGTATGCTACACTGGGCGAATTATTTTTAATGTCAAATAGAATACCATAAGAAGATTCTGTTTTAGGTATTAACCAATTATAGGAGTTGAAATATAAGCATTTTCAAGATGTCCAGTAGAACCTTTTTGTTATCCAATGATGCCTATATTTCTGAGAAAATGATCAACATTTATTTATTTTCTGTAACTGATTGTGTTAATTCAATTTTTGTAAACATTAAGCAGTTTACTTTGAAATTGCATTATTGTCTGTAATACGAAGTTGGAATAAAAGAAGTTGTAATTTTTGCTGTCAATATTTTTGCTTAATGAAATTCTGTGTTTTGCGTGTGATATATAACATTATTGATATCAGTGAAAGTATTTTTTAGAAATGCATCGTATCAAATGAAACGTTACTTGTGTCGTTGGACTTGGTGAGTTTGGTTATGTTGATGAAGTCATCAAATGTGTTTTAAGGGTGAAATGTTTCACAAAATACTTTCGCATCAATGGTTCCCAAAAATGACTGATGATCTGGATCTGCAAAATGAGTCACGATCCTACATCTGACAAAAAGATATGAAGATTCAGCCATAAAAAAATGAAACACTTGTTCGTTTAGAGTAATGATATTGCGCAAAGATCTAAAATAGCAGAGTAGACAGATGTTAAGTAACATATACATGGATAGTCAATCAGCATGAAAGCTTTTTTTGCTGTAGAACTGGAACACACTGTTTCGAGTTGAGATTAATGATGGTAACATATACAATGATGATATTGAATTTCTATTAATGGGATATTAATGAAGACGAAATTAAGAAAAAGGCACGCCCATTTTTCAAATGAGAATCAAATCAAAGACAAAATATGAATAGGATTAAATCAACCAAATACAGGTAAATTCTGAGTTTCCAAAAAGACACAAATCGAATAATTAAACACACCTATTATTTCTCCCATAGAAATCGCTACATATAAATTAGCAAAAGCCTTAGCAACAAAATTAACGTCTATTTTAGGATCAATCAAGCTTTCACACTTAAAATTTTCTGAAAACCTCATATTAAATCCTTAATTTTTGTTATCGATCGACAATGCTACAAATATATCTCAGCTTTGTATAAAAAATGCTTATTACATGCACTAATAGTAATTACAAAGTAATAAATAGACCTTCCTATGATTTTTTGGATTTCCTTGCTGTTTTGAATGTCATTTAATATCAGGTTCATTTTAAAATATCCTAAGCCAAGACATTAAATATGTTCGATATTTAGATGACACTTTACTAATATATCAACCAAATTTTGAATTATTTGGACTTATGAATAAAATAAACAATATCTGAACACGTTTTGAATTGTCATATGAAAAAGAAACAAATAATACATTTATGCTGTTAGTACATTTCTACATGAAAGAAATAAAAAGGAAGCAATAAAGGTTTTTAATACCAAAAACCATAAAATAAATTATAAAATAATTGTAGTTGTTACTATTGAACTTTCCTCCTAAATCGCCTCCTCAAATATCTAAATCGTAATATATTTAAATTGAAATTGCTTGAAGAATTCTGTATTTACCACATATTTTATATGTAATTTTCAAAGAAAATCGCATGAAATCTACAAAAACAAAGTATAAACGACAATACAAAAATAGCCACATCATATTATTTACAAATTATATATGTGACAAACTTCAATGAATATTAGATTGACTCACAATAAAAAAAAGAAATAAACAGATTGACTCAATATAAAACAAAAAGTTTCTATTATAGGATTTTATCAAACAAAATATGAACAATGTCTCCAAAAATATATTAATAATATTTACCAAGTTTTGAAGATAAAAAAAGAAAAAAATATACTGAGTGCATATGCGTGCTTCTAAAACATTTTTATCACAATTCCGACCAGCGAAATGACGGAAACATCTAAATATAATTGATTCAGACGAAGGTGCATAGAAAGTGTCATGAGTCATCTACGATAAATATAATATCGTTTCAATATTTCCTATATAATACCGATATAATGCGGTATAATTAAACAATATAAATTGAGTTGAATTGATAAACTTCTAATTTCTATAATGGTAGAATTATAGTAAGCATCAAACATTCAGATCCTTCTGTAGAATCATCGTTGGCCTTGCTTATGGTCATTTTCTCATGGGTTATATGAGTATATTCCTCATGACTACGTTTCGCCAACAAAATATGTTACAGTATGCGCTTTTCTAAATTATCTCGTTTATTCCATATTTATTTACTATCAGCATGGCCCGGCGCTGCCCGTGCTTGATTCAAAAATCGTACGACTCATACAGCAATCGCTATCACTTGACTTAAAATAATTTTGCCCTTCCTTGCCTTTAAAGGAGTGCCTTTTCTGTTCTGATGTTGCTACATGCCTTACCTCTTGCCTATCTCAATCTGTGAATTTTTTCTAAGCTCTATACTAAACATTAAATCTGTTACGAAAAAAGAACTAAACAAAATGAACACAAAACGATCAGTTTTAAAAAAGGACTCTTAACTGGAAAAACTAAATGAAAAAAGAAAGTTAACAACATTTCAGTATACTTTCAGTTCTGTGGAATCAGAATCAACGTTGAGTTTAAGCAAGTAAAAGCGCCAATTGGAGTAAAGTGTCATGCAGATTTAAATTTTTCCCACTTGTGTCGAATGCAGCTATCGATTTCTTTTGCATGCTAGCATTCTAGTTAAAATTCGTGTCAGTCATCTGTTGGCTCTCACGCTGGCCAATAGAATCTTCCTGCCTATTCGTGGTAGCCAGCTATAGACTCTCACACTGGCCAGTACAAAATGGCCGCAAACTACATGAAAACTGCCGTAGAAGCATGAAAAAAGGAGTTGGGAAATGCAAAGTCGGTCTTGGCCTTCCCGCTAACTTGGAGGATGTGCATGTAAATTTTGTTGCAAATCCGTCGAAAATTGCGGCCGTGCATTTGTTACACACACACACATCCTGTCTTTTATACATAGAAATAAATAATAGTTTTCTTGTTTGCATAATAACACATGACATCCGCCGCGAAAGTTATTATAAACATCTTATTAAATAAGAATATTTATATTATGGACTGAAACGCCAACGCCATATTTCGCATATAGTTAGTTTTGAAGATTTTACGAATGTCGGATCTATATTTACCTATTATTAGACAGGGACACAAAGTTCAAAGCTTTGAATAGAATAATGGTAAATCATATTCAAACCAAAAAATAAATTGATTTTCAAAAGTTGTTACAAAACGAATACGCAATATATTTAAAAATTCTATTGCATGAAGCAAAAAATAACAGATCCGTATTGATATCTTGAATTGTTAGAATATTGAATCAAGAAATATTTTTTGTGTTTTTATCTCAATAATATCTATCTATAATTTCATACTTGGATATTTATTTCTCCCACGATGTGACCAGCTTAAAACAACAATTATAGATATCATTGCTGAAAGTTGTGCTACAGCGCCTCATATAAATCAAATTTATTCAGCTGAAATTTCTCTCATATACCTTGTACGGTGATTAATAAAGGCCTAGAAAATAAATGCATGCATAATTTCTTGACATTTTTAAAACAGCGCTCTCGTCGTTATCTTTTAAATAATATTATATCGCCCAGTACATTTACACATTTTTACCACCTGCTAAATGATTTGTATCTCGTGCAAAATATACTTCTTTCTGTTTACTGATCCCCACAATTCAGCAGGTCGTTTTGTCGGATTTTCGGATGTTATTGGGCAGATGGTACGATATCCACTTATTTATACTGATCAGCTCTCTAGGTCTAGATTCCAGTGGAAAAAAAACAAAAAATCAAACAAACTATATACAACTTTCTTCAGCGTATGTGCAATCGGTTTGATAAACTTAAATGTGTAGCTGATCTTACAATGATATACAATCAATTTACAGTGTTAAATGGAACAACAAATGGTCTGTTAATTTCAGCGTCTCCAGAACGAAATTGCTCTCTTCTAATTTTCTTAGAGAATCATTTTGACTTTAATAGAAATGGCGGGAATGTAATTCAAAAGATTGAAGAATCACTGTCATATGAGACAATTTTTCTCGTCAAGGACTATCTTACGCATTTATGTCTACCATTCGTTTTGCATTGGTATGGTTCTTGTACGATGTATTTTGAGATTCTGCATAAAATATAAAGACGAACTCTTGACAATATCCAAAGAAGAATGCAGTGTTATCGGTCTTGGCATAGTGTGTCGACTTCACCACATTCTAACGTCCGTAATGTAGCTTCACTGTGCCTTTTCTATAATATCATTTCATGGTAATTATACCAATCAGCTTTCTTTGTTACCTCGACGACATGGATTTAAGTGTAGTATGAAACTGACAGGTAGATCTCATAATTTTACAAATGAAGTTGATAGATGTAACCGTATGTTCTATGATAATAGTTCCTTCTCTAGCACTTTAAGCTTGTGGAATTCTCTCCCAGTCTCTTGCTTTTCAGTAAATTTTGCTCTTGAAAAATATGAATGCGATCTCATACGTTATCTTTTGTCTCCTCAATTCTTGTGATTTTTTTTTCTCACCTTAGAAATTATTTTCTTTTTCTTTCGCACTTAGTATCCTCGAACTAATTCGGATACTGGAACAAAAAGTTTGAATATAATGAAAAGTAATTTTTTTAGATAATGTTTTAATTATATGGTTTCGGTGGTGATTGATTGCAATCATCTTCATTTCTTCATCAGGTACGGATACTGGAAATGCCTTAAGATTTGTCATATAACTTCTGTTTAATAAATATAATTTTGTCACGAAATAAGCATTGTGTGTGTGTGAGTGAGTATGTGTATGTGTGTGTGTCTGTTTGTGAGCGCCTGTGCGCGCATGTGTGTCTGTTTGTGTGCGCGTGTGTGTGCATAAGTGTTTGAGAGGGAAAGAAATAGAGAAATAGAATAATCAAGACTCGGCATGTTGGTAAACGTTATGAAAACTAGATTTCGCCGTGAGACAATAACGATGGATAAAACTTGATCAATTGTAAAAGTGCGGTAACACAGTGTAAAACGCCTAAAGAACCTAATGTATTATGGATAGTGACATTTCTTCTCATACGTTTATTAGAATAGATGCAGTGTTAAATTGTGTACTCATCTGGTCGACATAAATTGGATGTGAGATTTTCAATTGGGGAAATATATTGAAAAATCCAGTAGCCGAAAACAAGACGTAAGCTGCAAATCTGAAAGCACAAATTCCATTGTTATTGGTCATATATTGTCTAAAAATAGAAGCTAATGTAAACAGTCAATGAGAAATTCCTCACGGCCAAGAAAGTATGTCTCAAAAGTATTTCAATGTCAAATCTAATGCAAGTCTCCGTTTGCTACTTGATGGAATTGCTCTTGCCACGAGCTAAAATCGACGGAACAATGTTGTCTTTGAAGACAGTAAACAACTGGAAAGCAGTACGTAAGACACAAAGCGAATAGAAAGATCAAACCAAATAAGGAAGTGAGAAGAACTGGTGGACAAAGTCAAGTGGTCAAAATCGTGCACGATTTGCACTTCGAAGCCTGGAGTCATTAGCCGCAATGTTATCAAGAACCGATTTATATTGTATGCACTATATTTTATCAGCAGAAAAATATTAAAAATTAAATCAAACTCAAAATGAACTAATCTCTCAAAAAGATATGCCGCTGAAATTCTTGAATGGATGTATTATCAATGGATGTAATAGCAATATTTATAGATTTGAAAGAGGAATAGAAATCTTTAAAATCAACGAAATAAAACAAAAAAATTTCAATGTGATAATATTAAGTGAAATTTGGCTATGCTTTCTAAAGTACGCATGAGAAGCAGACAGACTGTTCAAAGCTACATGATGATATTTGTTTAATTTCACTTTACAAGGCCCGGTGGCAACTTGAAGTAGACGGTTACGTTCGGAGGCTGTTTGTACGGATAGGAGAGAAATGTATCAGTTAAGCCTAGACTTGAATGATCGTAGTGATCGTCGAAAAATCCACTTGGGGGCCGGTTACGTGCTGTGGTTTGCGGGAAGAATCTGTTCGAGTCTAACCTACTTCTCACCGACGGAATATGCAGGGAATGTGGGTGGTTTGCTACAATGTAAGTGACATGGAGTTTCGATAGCCTGAAGGTTAAGACTGGTGGGGGGGACAAGGTATTTTTTAGACTCATCGCTTACTGTGACGGCATTGGTAGAGTAGCAAGAGGCTTACCACATCCTGCTTGTGAGAGAGAGGTTGGAAGATGGAAAATAATTCGTCACCGATAAGGGCCCGGAGACGCTTGAATCGTTTATTTTCATATCAGACTGAATTATGGAAACGTAAGAAAAATAAATTATTTTTAGATTTGAAAAAAAATATATTTTCGTAATATTTTTAATATAGAATGTAAAATGGGATTATAACTTGAAAATATATTTGCATAGTTTTATTACTAATTACCTAACATGTGAGAATGATTATTGAAAGTATTTTGTTTTGTTTTAAAACATGTTCTCCAGAATGTGTAGATTGGCTTAAATATAATCTCTCATACCACTGAGAGCTGAACAAATGTTACTCTTTGTAACTTATAAACCTTTACTTTTTATCTCATGCATCGTCGAATTAAATACATGAAAATTAGGAAAGATAATTTGAAAATGCTGTTAAGAATGACGTTTTATTTTTATGTATTTATTTTTACATGCTTATGAATTATATTATCCAATTTCCAAGACAGAAAGTAGAGGGTATATTCGGAAAAATTTACTGATATTATTACATAAATATTCACTATGATATGGCCATTACTCGGTTACAAATATTCTAATTTCTGTGCGCATGCGCAACGAGGCACATATCCAGAGAACATCTCTAATAATTTAAAAGCAAATATAGCGATTCATTTTATGCTCTGGAATCTGCCTTTTATGGCTTTAGCATATTTGGAAAAAAATACACCCAATGTTCATTCATTAGTAATATCTGATCAATATCCCACTCGAAATTTTGTAAATATATTTTAAATGATTATTGGATAACTGACTGAAGCGTATTTATTCCCTAGTCTGCTGTATATTTTTATAGTGATGATTCATCTACAACACTTCATAATTAGTATCACATCTGCTAACTTTGATATTAAGAACAAAAGTTTATCGTTTGCAATTAGGAAAACACAGAATGCTTCCATTGTTTTAGAATCTTAAACTGACGCCACATAATAATTTCACTGTTTATATTTCAACTATGATAGACAATCCATCGTTTGGCATTAACATAGACTCCTTAACTTAGCAAAAAATAAAATTCTAAGTAAGTACACCATTCCATCTGGCGTTTAATGAGCTTTCAGGTTGTTAGTCGTTATGGTTTTCTGTAGATTAAGTTTAATTTAATTAACGTAATGTATGTAAAATTGTAATTTCCGTAGTTCTAAGAAACTTAGCTCAGTATTTTCCGCTAAATTCTTTAAATATTTTCTACTTTTCGTGTTTTACCTACTAGCAATCAGGCAAGAGTACTAATTGTATCCCGCATTTTATATCATAGATGTAAGAGGGGAATATGGACTCATGCCTTTCCTATTGATATTAGTGCGAAGTGAAATTACATGACCCCATACTAGAAATTGAACACTGATCAACAATTGAATGTTTCGCATTGTCGACTGTTGAGACCCAAAATTGCGTAAGTACAGGAATCCAGTATTTTGTTTTTGTTATTATGCCATATGAGTTCAAAAGAGAATGGGTTGGTGTCATATGATATGGTCGAGGAGACAGAAACTATCTCAGGTATATACGAAGAGTAACTTAATCTGTCAAAGAATACTGTTATGGTTCCTATCTTTCAAACATATTCGTGTGTTGCTTGAATGGCTTTATATGATGCAACATTTCTTATATTGATCTGAGTTTGTACCCGGCAAAATACTACTCCATAACAGCAGAGAGTCAAATAAAACTGACCTAAGTATGAGGGGGACAAATCCATATCCAGGTGTGACATTAATGCTAAAACAATGTAAAAACGAATAGCAAGCCAAATCCAATGCTGAAGTGATCACACACATGCACAGTCAGGCAGACAAGAAGAAGATTGGGTAACATTTATGTCTCTATGTGAAGCATACCACACAGCATATATCTTCCAGCGTTTCTGCCACGGGAGGGACCAAAATAAAATGCTGGAAATTATAAGAAACTACATAAATATAGTGTGAACCTGTTAAATATGAGTGAATTAGGAAAGATATTTGTGGGGGCAACTGATAATTATTTGCTCTACTTAGAGCCCCTGACCTTAATGCGGTTCGCGATTTTAAAACAAAAATACAATTACAAGAATATACAAAAATAAAAGATTGTTTCCATTTCAATCAAAAGCTCTATAAAAATCTTATCACTTTAATTGATTATATTTTGTCTGGGTTTATTGCTTCGTAAACCAGTCGTTATTTATCTTTGAACATAGCGTGTAGTATAGCGCGGGGTGGAGGATTAGCATATGAGAGAATTCTGGTGAGCTGAACCAAGACATCAACGCACATTCAGTGGAGCTCAAATCACAGGTAATTACGTCACGAACCGCCTGCTATTAAAAACACATGTGGTAACCCATATCACTATTCCCGGAGATCAAATTTGCCCAAGGTACCACACGTGCCTAGGCAAGAACGCTTCGGCTTCACTATGATTTTCCCAAGAAAGGAATTGGATGCAGCAATCAAAACCCTGAAAAAAAATGCTGATATCTTTGTTGAGTAGATTAAGAATATAGGCCCAGTTACCCTCATATTGCTCCTTATAATACTCAAAGAATGCATGATTTCCAACAACTTATATGGAGGAAAAATAAAGTAATAATATACCAAGAGCCCGGTCAAATACTCTGCCAACCCCAAGAGATAGACGCCAATCTTCCTCCTTTGCCACATCTACAATCTTTCATCTTATACTCTCTCTCTCTCCGTCCATTGACGCTAAGCTCATTCCAGAAAAGGCAGGCCTCAGACCTGTAACGTCATGCACTAATCAACTTCTTAGCATAACACAATGGATTTGTGAAGGGTGAATCACTGGTGCTGCATTAGTTGACCTCCCTGCAGCATACGGCATTGTCAACCTCAGGAGCGGCACAGACAATATTTTGTATTCAGTCTAACTCCTGAACAGCAGAGCTCCCAGTTAGCGTGTGTGTGTGTGGTGCAGCCACCTTAATAACGTAGAACAGAGGCACGCTCTCAGTCCTGTCTGGCTCCAGTGTGGTCCTGTCTAAATTGCCTCCGAACAGCAGTTGAAATGGGGATATGCCACCGATGTAAATCCATACTGTCAATGCGGGCAATCAGAATCTATGGAGCATTTTTTAGTTTGCGCCAATCTTGAAAATTATGACCTGTAACCCCAAACAAGACTATATGTGTAATACTGGATGAGTATAGTGTAGCGATTCGATAAGAAGAACTTTCAACATATTGAATAATTTTGTAACTTATCTAATAAAATTGATTTAAACTTTAATTTTGTTATTCATATAAGATATCGTTAGTAATAAAAACATATTTAAATAATGACCTCATATTATCAAATAATGAGGAACTGAAATCATTTTATATACGTACGTCTTTTCTTAGCTAAACTAGAAGTTGATATGTAGATAACCTGAGCGTGTGATTCTATCAACGTTTTGTAGGCAATTTCTTAAGATATTAATACCAGATGCGAATATTGATGGATATTATATTTGTAAATATTAGCAGAGTTTTATCAAGACCATATGTTATATTATTTGGTAATTGCCATATAACGGCTTTTAATAACGTCCGAGAAAGGATTACATTATATATAAAGTCATGATTAATTATTTAAAATGTTTGCATATAGGTATTTTGAGAACATTTACGTTTAAGCATGTGAAATTCTCTCACGCTGTCCCAGCCATAAAGGCCATTATACGAGTGTTGGGGGGGGTTGATGAAACTGATTATGAATGAATGATGCAGGAGTTGTGAGATCTTACTAATAATAACAGTGATCCTTTCCGTGTAAACTGGTATCTGACTATTAAAATAAATCTTCAGATGTCACCACTAGCGACTTTTATTGAAATTGTAAAGAATTTGGTATCGTGGTATTATCATGTACCAGCAGAACTAAGATCCAAAATACTGACATGGTTGCAAAAAATAGTGAGGAGGCTTCAGCTTTATCACCGGTGTAAATGTAGATATTTAAGGGAAGAAAGGAGAGTCTTGAAGATGAAACAACATCTGGATATCCTGCAACTACTACCAGCGAGAAAAAAAAAAAAAAAAAAAAAACATTTATCGTGTTCCACACATTTTGATGGGTGCCAGGTGATGGACTGTAAATATCAATTAAACCAAAGCTATTAATTATTATCGATGCCATCTCTTCTGTCACCGTATCAAAGAACACAAGGCTGATCACAACACGGGTAAAGCTGATATTGCTTGAAGAAGATCAAGCTGCTTTCATTGAACATTTCCCAAATCCGGCTAAACGTTGGATTCATCACTTTGAGACATAGACCAAGAAGGTCCATGCATTAGTAACATCAATTCTCACCGGCTACAACAAGACAAATGTCGTTCCATCTTCAAGGTAGGTGAAGGGCTCTGGTTTTGGGGATGTAAAATGCATTGTGTTTATTGTCTTTGTTTTCAAAAGGGACATGTCCTCAATTATTATGTCGACTAGAAGGGGAAGTTATGAAAGGCTATCAAGATCAAGCACACAGGAAAAACGATAAAAGGGGTCTTGTTTCAGTACATCAATTATCCAGCACAGAAATACTTGGTTTCACTGATTGTGTGATCCCTATTCTCCTGATTTTGCCCAATCTGACTATCAACAATATGAAAAAAATGCCCCAGTATCGCAGTAATGATGTCGTCTTCTTGTCTGTTGTTGTTGACTTTTTTTAGCAAGAAGATGAAAGTCACTTTACCAACAGAATCCAAGCATTGCACCACTGATGAAGAAGTGTACGAACCGCAATAGGGATAATGAGTATATTGGTCCACCTATGAACTGTTCATCTGAACTTCGTAAGCGTACAATCGTCGATGGATGTGGGTGATATTACCAGTTCCTGTATATATATATATATATATATATATATATATATATATATATATATATATATATATATATATATATATATATATATGTCTTTGTAATTTCATATATGATTTAGTAATAGTGATAAAGTCTTTGTGCAGAACTAACCACATTTTTTCAAGAGCCGAATACAGAAACCTGGTGCGAACGACCTTCTGAATTTAGAGTTGTCCACTCCTAGACCCTTTGCTATCTGAGGCTATAGAACCCAATCTGTCTTGCTATTTACCCATAGTTGGAGGGTGAAGAAGAGGCTTAATACCTTTTCCGATTCTCAATACGAGAATATTCTCTCTCTCTCTCTCTCTCTCTCTCTCTATATATATATATATATATATATATATATATATATATATATATATATATATATATATATAAATATATATATATATATATATATATATATATATATATATATATATATATATATATGTATGTATGTATGTGTGTGTGTGTGTGTGTGTGTTGCTACTTGTTTCTCATAAAAGTATAATTTACTCAATATGTCATGTATTTCTCCATTTCTGTAATTATTATGAGATTTCTGCTTTGTGTTCGGATATCTCAACATTTATATGGGTTCAGCTTTTCATTTCCTTCTATCCTCTGTTACATATCTCTTTCTCACTTGTGGGTCTGTCTTTCTTCTCACTGCTCTTCTTCGCGCGATAAGCATGTACTTCCTTTAATTATTTTCCTTTTACTCGACAACCCATCATCAGATTTTGCTCAGATTGTATACCTATTTTCCAGTAACAGCATTCTTTTACTCTCTTTTCCATTTCCCTGGGTTATATTACCCGACTTCTGTTTTCTTTAATATCTCATTTCTTTTCTTTTTTTTTAAATCACAGATATTCTTTTTATTGCGTTGTCATTGTGTATTTAATGTTCTTCTTATTCGTAGATTTGACTCGTTAACGCCTGCTGAACAAACACCCAAGCCATTCGGTGAGAAAGTAAACGTAGTATGATGTATCTTTCACAAAACCGAGTGGAAATATATCCACCATAAAATAGAAATGTTAAAGGACTCCTATGTACTTTGTACTATGTGCAGGTGTTGCCAGTCTAGGGTGGATCAGTGAAAGACTTGTGGGGTCACTACATTATGCCTTCTGTTGGGTTTTTCATCTACGCACATGCTATATTTATGAGAGAAGGAAATGGTACGATTCGTATAGTCTAAGGCATGCTTAAACAGCTGCAAAAATCCATTAAATATTATGTTATTCCGGCCAAGAAAGCTTTTACTGAATCCATAATATTAGTAGGATTATATAGTAGGTATAATCAAGAAACAAATGTAATGTTTACACCATGTTAGGTCTACTATGCCAGTTCATGTTTTTACAATAAAAAAACAATGAACTAACAGATGTTGGAAAAATTACAGTAGCTATTTTTATTTATGTTACAAATATATCATGTGAATTTATGTTTATAATGTCTATTCAAATATTTTCACTAACTTATTTGGTGCTATTAGATTTTATTGTGAAAATTTTATTGTGAATCAAAATCCAAAGAATCTAAAAAATATTAGATTTGATGTATGTATTTTAATTTCAGATATATAGTTTATGTAAGAAACACATAACCAAACATCTATAAAATAATTGAGTACTGAAATACACACTTTGAAATTGAACTTAGTCATGAGATTCAAAAGAAAAAATTAACATAATAACAAATAAATAAAAAAAAATCTTTCTTTAATTATGTGCCAAAAATATTAACGGAAATTTACAAGAATGATAAACAAGAAAATGATAGTGACCTGTCAGAAAATATTTAAATAAAATGGTGGTGCCAATGCAAAGAAAAAAAATCATTTAGAATTGTAGAATAGTAAGAACGATACCAAAATTATAAAACTGATGATACAGTTAAACATCGCAAAAATGAATATAGAGCTACATTGGAAAGCATAATGTCTGGGATTGAGTTTGGGATATTCATTACTTACCAAGTTGATTTAGAAGACTATAATGGCGACATCAAGCAAAGTTTTGAGCTACTAGTTTATATAGTAAAATGACAGGTATTTTCAGAATGTACTGATAGTAAGCATAATGAAAATAATTGTTGCAATTCTTGGACAAGACAACGTTAATTCTTACGTCTCATAACTGTGAAGTTCATTCCCAAATGTATCAGTTACATCAGAATGAGAAGATTTATTTATTTTACAAGTTAACAAAAAAAAAATTCCTGAAATCTTCAAAATTAAGAACAGAATTGTATTTTTCAAATCTATTTTAATTACTAATTGACCATATCCAATCAACATTCGTTAAGAGATATTCAAATGAACGACTGAAGCCTTTCTTTATTATTAATTAACGAAATGAAATCTTATGATTGCAAGAATAATCATACCTTTTTTGACAATCAACACATATTATAAGCGATCATTTTTAGAGACGTAAAGAAAAGAAAATGTTATTTTGGTGATGGTTTTAGTGAAAATGATATATTGACATGTTTTAATTTAAAAATATTATTACAACTTCAAAAATATATTTTTAAGTTTCAATCATTGCTTATTCGGGAAAAAATATTCTTGTAAAATCCGATCTTTGATTTTGATCCAAGTAAACATGAATTTATTATATTTCTTTTATTTGTTGAGCGTTGATTTTTAGTGGCAGACAATATGATTGGGCAGCAATGCACATGTAAGGCATTTTGAATTTTTCATGTGTTTTTGAAATTGTTAGATCATTGTAAAACCTAGAGATATTGTGATCTAACATATCTTTCAAGTTTCGAATATATTTCTCGTTGAAAGTTAAAAAAAACGGCTTAAAATCATTCTCATTGTTTGACGTAACGGGGATATTATAAATGTATAGGCCAGTGATCAGTAGCTGTTCATATAATTTGATTTAAAATTCTTCACCGGCTGACTAGTATATAAAATAGTTCCATACTACATAATCATACAGCGAAAATTATATCTGAATCGATTTGGTTTTGTAGTAGAGTCAGTGTGACATATATGATTAAATGCAGATGACATTGCAAGTTTCATATTAACAAGCAAGCATATAAGGGTCATCATTATCTGTAATAAACACCCATCTACATCCATATACACTTTCTTACAGCCTTTATCTTTACATTTGACTATGTATCAACGCACACTGCACATGAGCAACCATTTCTGTCTTTCGACCTCGCAGCACAACTCATATGCATAACCGATCGCCTGGATAGAACGACCAGTCTTTTGTTTTGAGGCTGTGTGTAGCTCAGCATGTTAATGAATAAACATTTTCTCTTGCATACTTGACATGTCCCGGGGAAAGGCTGCAAGAAACGCCTCGGTGAGCAACCTGTCTGACCCATAAAATCACCCCCTCTTCAACCCTCTTTCCGCTAAATCTCCCAAGGCCCAACATAACCAACAATATCTCGACTAAGCTAACCCTCTCTTCCTGAACACTACAAGTTCGCTTTTTCTAGTTAAGCGAACACCGTTTTTCAATGGACATTACCCACGTCCATTCCCAGACAAACTAGTCGCTTGTTCAGTCGACTGAGATATTCGGTCAGATAGATCGAGTGGCCGCTTCCAGCTGCTACGATGGCCAGTAAGCATGAATAGTGTATCTGTTTGCTAAGAGATACATACCTCACCAATGACCTTGCTTAGAAAGATAGAAATGGTGAAGGTAAAGAAGTTGTTGTAAAATGGAAAGTAACATGAGGCAAAATGTCAATGTCTTGAGTGCGCTCTAAAGAAATTCGACAATATATATTAGAAAAGAATGTAGAAAATAGGATAGAAAGTTGTTTAGATTGGCAAATAATATGTGAAGCGTGAATGAAAGAATTTTGTAAGTAAGAATGAAAGGCAAAAAGAGTGTATGAAAGAAGAAGTGAATGTATGAAGAAAAGTATGACAGAGAAGGCAGGAAGAAAGAGGGGGAGAGAATGCACAGAGAGTAGAATTGAAAGAAAAAAAAATTGAGTAGAATTTAAAAAAAATGAGATGTAAACGATAAACGAAGAATGAAAGGAAGAAAGAAATGAAGAGAGAGAAAGAAAGAAAGAAGAGCAGATAGTCTGGAAAAAGGAATCAAGAAATGAATAAAAAATGAGATGCAAAAAATTTGGAACAAAGAAAGAAAAAAAGAAGAGATATAAAATCCAACAAAAAAAGGAAGAAAAAATAAACAAAAGTGCAAAAAGAGGACAATGAAAGCAAGGGAAAAGTTGCATAATGACAGAATATATCAACATTAATTGAATCTTGTATATTTTAGAATCTAAAAGAAAGCAAGAACTATAAAAAAAAGAAGATTGGAGCTGCCCCGTGTCTGAGATAGTTGCGTAAATCACTTTGATGTGTTTTGTTCGAAATCTAGCAGAGAAGATAATAACGATCATTTTAAAACCTGTATTTGAACGTAAGTCTAATCTGCTGATATAGAATACTGGCGGAACAAAAATCTTCTTACAAGTCATCGTAGCAACTGACCTTATATTATGCTTAATAAATTGATAAGAAGAATGAAATCTAATGAACAAATACTGAGTAAAAGAAAAGATAAGGAGACGTGAAAAGGTAGACAGTTAGAAAATCGAATCGATTTCCATTTGCGAGTCTCCTTAAGTAAATGTTAAATAAGTAGTGCTTGTCGGTGTTGAGAAACAAGCAAAAATGATGCTAGGTCGGGATGGTCCATTGATTGCCGGGATCGAGAGATTGACTTCATATAAAGGATTTGTTTTGCTTCACTCGTTCATTGCATGGACGGATTTTGTGAAGAGTAAAGTGGATATTTTTGATCGATGGTAGCTTGCTTGTTTTGAGGCGGATTAACTTGTTGATTACGCTTGACTGGTTAATTGAAATTGTCAATGTCTGCTTTTTCCTTTGGTAGTAACACGGAAATGCGTCTGAAATTGTGGAAGAGAAAAACACCTACTAATACCACTCGTATTATTATTATTATTATTATTATGATTATTATTATTATCATCATCATCATTATTATTTCCTTGGATTTCCGTTGTATACATATTTCCTTGCGTGTCCTAACCAGAGACCTAAGGCCAGGAATGGTATCATGACAATTTTACTGACCATTTTTAGTTAAAAAATCTTAATATCACACGCATTTTACATTTTACTCTTCGTAATGTACCCTCTTCCCTTGTGTGAATGAGCTACCAGCAATCTTTCAATGAATCTATTGGTACCTTTTCCAATCAATGTGAGCGTTCCAACTACAAATGTAATTATTGATGTCCTCATATTCCACGTTCTTTTTTAGATTTCCACTTCAACAACTTTGTATTGTGATATATATTGAATGTTTTTAAATATGTATTACATTCTGCAGCAAGTGCCATGTCAATAGGAAAGTACATTGTTTTTTAGTCTTTGATCATGATGTCTGGGCGATTAGCTTTGACTATTCTCGCTGTGTGCATTGCAAATCCCATAAAATTATTACATGTCTGTAATCGGGTCCCAGTGATCTTCATACCAGTTTCTTGTAGTGTCCTTCCCTCAAATTTTGCAGATTTTCCAGTCCAGATATTGGCCCACTCCATTATTTTTATTATTATTATTATTATTAATTATATTAATAATATATTTATTATTATTTATACTTGTGCCACGAACAGTAAACTATGTGGTTGGAGAATGTACTTGCAACAAAATTATCCGGTGTTTTCTTCTTAATTTTGCTCATCCTAACGTTTAGTTGCTTCTGTTATTATTTGGTATTTAATTCATCAACAATTGTTTACATGACTCTTTGTGACTATTACGTTCTCATCAGTAATAAGGGCCTTAATTTTCAACTCCAGATTCCACAAATCGTCAATATTTTGGGTAAGTCCAGAGATTTCGATTTTTATTATTTGTTGTTATAAATCTAAGAAAGATTGATCAATACCCATGTTCATGCTATTTCTTTTTTGCAGTTCCCATATTTTAGAGCTATAAGACATTTCATCCATATATTTGATTGGTCATTTTGAGTCCCAAACCTCTAATAACAACAATGTTTTTTTCTTGAAATTCCCCATTCAATTTATTTAATCAATTCACGCCAAGCAACCCGTTATTAAAAATAAGACGCAAGAGGTTACTGGGATTTGAAAAGAATGGGAATAGTTTAGAGAGGACAAAGGCCAATAAAAGAATAGGTAACAGGAAGAGAGAAGATGGAGATAGTCATTGCATTTAAATGTTTGAGGAATTTATGTGGCAGGCAGGTTCGAAACCGGAAGAGATTTTCAAGCGTAAGTGAAAATTATTGTAATATGACATATAGTTATATCTACCAATGTCAACAGTAAAACGATGAGACTTAATAACTAATCTAGCAGTACGCTTATATTCACGCGGCCAATGTTCTAAGGTGGAAATCTCCTCAGAACAAATTCAATGTAAATATTTATTAAAAAGACGTAAGGAAGCCACGTTACGGCAGTTGAAAAGTTACTAAAGTCGAGATGCCTGTTCAGGACCGATAATATTTCAGACCCTTCTTTGGATTTTGTCGAGAATCTCGATATATATAATTAGAGAGCTAGACCAGATATGCCATTAATATTAAGTGCATGGACAAATGATGGATTTGTAAATGTGCAAGATGGATTTCGTTGCAAAAAATATATGGCAGGACACAGTGAATTAACATAGTTAGCAGCACACCTAGCAGTTGATTCAATATAATCGTTCCACAGTAGAAAACGTGGGACCAAGAATGAGTTGTTCTTCTGGTGATTAGCATCTGCCATAATGGTTCACTGTGATGGTTAATGGTTAGCTATAAAAAAATTACAAGAAATTTCTTGCCACAAACAACTAGTTGGAGATGATTTTCGTGTGCAGTTGCCATTTTTACTTTGTCGGACATACCCGAACAATTATTCAGACAGAAGTAAATAATTGCGTATATTCAAAGATAGAGTCCTGCATGGACGCCCACATTAATGCGAAATGATCTAGCTAGAGTCACTATAGCTTTTGAGCATGTAGAGAAGGTTAATATGTCAAACCGTGTGAAACGCCTTCAAGATATAGAAAGTCACAACCTAACCTTGCCGTTCTCATCTAAATATTGATGAGGAAATTTAGTGATAATATTTAATACATCGGCGGTTAAGCTAGAGAAACGAAGGCCATATTGTCTATTTGACAGAAGGAATTTTTAATTGAGATGATTAATAAATTCAGTTGATTAGAGCCTCTAGGCAAAAAGAGATAATATAACAAATCAGAAGGTTCTGAAGTACTCTTAAAAGCAAGACCTATAACATATATCAAGTTTTACAGCAACATGTAACAAGGCAAATTTGAAGAGAACATGACCCAGTTCAGAAATACATTTATAATAATTACCGCGTATTTAGTTATGATTTGATAACAGA